>VSWD01000012.1:6982024-7189375 GCA_033119305.1 Pinctada imbricata | reverse complement strand
AAGCCCTATTAACATAATTAAGAAAATAGAGTAAAAACAAAGGAGGGGGAATTCCAACATCAACAGGTTGCAGCCACTCGCAGCAAAACCCCAAACGACCCAATGCAAAAACACAGAGCAGACAGCACAGAAAGAGACGTAAAAGGGACAAGAACGTCAACGCACAACACCGAAACATTAAACACAAAGGACTACACATAAACCAATAAGACAAATGGGGCAACCGGTGCCGACTTGGGACAGCCATCTGCCGCCGAAGTTGCAGAAAAGTGTGGTAATTGTAGCTGTCTATATCATTACAGACAGTGAATGCAGGCAAGTCATTCTTTTAGCCTGCAGTAAATCACTAAATAGAGTCAACTCAATGCTACTTACTAAACTTAGAGTATTTAGGAGTAGCTAATAAATACTCAATCCTTGACTTTTTCTACATGTTGAGTCTGATTGGAACTAATTACTTGAACTTCAAAACCGAAAATGTACAATCAAAATGTACATGTAACTAGAGAAAATCACCGAATTTGACAGGCTTCCATGGAGCTGTTGCGACGGGTGTTGCATGCGATCAGGAGACGCTGACTCTCCCCGGGTACCTTCTCACTTCGGAATGTTGTTCATTCCGGGGTTCGCAACCGTTTCGATGGGAATTCTCACGATTTTGCATTGCCTTCTCGACTGAATAACTGTTTTCTCGACTGAATACGGTTAGGTACTTCTTTGATGTTTATTGAATTATATTCTTTAAGCCAACGTTGAAAACGACATCTCAGGAGGGTAATATGTCTTAAGGAGGGAGACATGAAGTTTTGTCGTTCTCCCAAGTGACGTCTTCAGACCAATCAGATTTCTTTATTTGTATTAATTATGAGGTATAATAAAATATAACATTCATTTAATGTAAATGTCAGTTTGGAACATGGAGCATGCGTGTTTAAAGCTGATACACTCTGGTTGAGAACTGTTAGAGATTACATTCACAAAAAATCATTTGTAAGAGAAACAATCAGAGCATGCAAGTTATGAACGAGAATTTAATATTCGAAGCACGTGTCTGGTGCAGGAAAAATGTGTTTGGAATTTTCTTCATGAAGGTATAGAGTTGGAACACTTCCGTATTATTATAAACATACAATGTACATTCTCAATTAAAGATATTAAACATCCACAACAGAATTACTTGGTTTCTATGGCGTAAGTTGGTGTCCTTGTCCCTTTTTGTGGGTCTCTGTTCTGTGCTTTTAGCATTGGGTGTTTTGCTGTGGGTGCTGCAACCTAGTGTTGGAGATCCCCTTCTTTCTTTTGGAAGCAATATATTTTTTTTTTGCATTTCTGCATTCAAACAATAACAGATAAACAGTTTAGTTTCCTTATTGTATTGAATTTCTTACCTAAATGTACTCATCATCATGTCCTTTTTGGAGTTCTCCTTCTTTGTTATGTACTTACGACTAAACTCAAGTAGTTGTGGTCGGTGTAGACACTATCAAACTGTATCTGTACCACAGGATTTTGGCATACTGTAGACCTAATCAGAAATAGCACGAACTTATAATTCCATTGAACAAAAATATGCACATGTTGTGACATTAATAAAATCTTACTATTTACATTTGCAAATTAGTGATTCATTCCATACTCTACAATTGGTTTCTATGGTGAAATCTGTTGCACTGTTTGCATGATAGTCTTGTTGATTAACATGCTGTATAATCCCTATGCCAACTGGCTTATATAGCAATTGCGGTACTGTATAACCCCAACGTCAGGGTATTTTTTCTGTATTCTTATTTCTACATACCTGTATCCCACTTCCAGGCAGAAGCCATATTGCATGGCACAACAGCCAAAACAAGTTAAAATCTATAAATGAGAATAAAAACTGGTCTCACAGCCCCCATCCTGATTACTCAAGTTCAAGAAGATAGGATAACATCCTCTCGTAGCCTATTCCGTTATGAAGCTTACTTGTAGGTATCTATTAATGTACATGTACTTAAGCAATATGCTCATTACTTATTAAAATTTCTTAAACCACTACCAGTAGTTTAATCTTACTGCGAAATTGTATAGTTTGTTATTGTAAAGATTGTTATCAAAATTTGTTGAAATTTCCAAAACGTGGGTCCTGTAGCATCATATTCCACCCATCCTGCTACGTCTTTCGGTACGTTTTTGGACATAGTAACTTTCACACTTTTTCGGCATATTACATTGTTTAGATTTGAGTATCACTGACAAGGGTTAAAAATATTTTGTGCTGCAATCTCTATGGGAGGCTGCTCAAACAGCCTCAGTGAAGCAAGAACAGTCCAAATTCGCTGAAAATTATTCATTCGCGAATATTCGTTTCAGCTCTACAAACAATATAACGAATAGTCAGAAGGTTTAGTTATGAAATCTTTTCTGATTTAATCAGACATGATTCTAGTGTTCAAAGAAAAAAGCTGAAGGGGGGTCTGGGGGTCCTCCCCCATCGGGGTGTATAGGGGCAGCGCCCCTATATCAGGGGGACCAGGGGGCGGAAACGACAATTTTCATCATTAAAGACCCTTCAGAACAGCTTTCTTGGGGCAAAAAATACAGCTTTAAAGTGTTGTTATATTGAAACGAAAATATAATTATATTGATTTTTCTTGTACTTTTTGAGAGGGCTAGGGGTTCATTATCAACGCTCTCATTTCCACGGATTCTTGAGTGATAATGCCGGAGTCAAGGGCCTTTATGTCTACCTCTCCCCTCTGGACGACCGACCATATGCTTTTAGACATATCTCTTAAGTTCAAATACAAAACAAAACCGACGAAAGTTCGATCCGGCTGCCAAGGAACAGTCGCGAATTTCCTCTGCTCCGTGTTTCGGATGAATACTAATCGTTGATTGGTCGAATGGTTGCCTATTGACCAATTAGAAATCACGACACATCGCGAAAAGGCAAAGGTAAAACATCGATTCTATAACGGATTTGTCAAATTCCGGAATTTACGAAAGAGCGGAAATTATAAAATCGAGCGGAATTTACCGATTCTCGAAGCGGAATTCCGCTTTAAAGCGGAGAAAAACCATGTCTGTTTAATGCAGACCAGCCTACCTATTCCTTTGTAAAAGTGTAATTTAGGGAAGTTAAACATAATATGACAAAAAAGTTTTGTAAAAGAAGGGAGGGGATCTCCAACAAGACCCTGTTGCAGCATCAACAGCAAAACATCCGACGCAAAAACACAAAAGACGAGCATGTTATGAGACGGAAACTTTGATAAAACTTGCAACTTTGATAAAACATTGTAATGACAAATATGGATAATGACCATATCTCTGTATACAGCACAAAATCGATAATTCAGAAAATCAGAAACCGAATGCATACAACATTAGGATAAAACATGAACCAAAGCAAACAAACATAAACCTCCACCAAATGAAAAGAAGAGAACTCCCGATATTGGACCAGGTGCCCAGGAAGAGTAAGCATCTTCTGCTTGCATGCAACACCCGCCGCTTCAATTCGGTAGAACTGTCACATCCGCTTACTTCCATTTCGGAAGACATAGAGTACAATCTTTGGTTGGATGGTTCAAATGGTCTATGACAGAATATCATCCACCATTCTGGAGAGTGGTACATCAAAGTGTATGACGAGTTCCCAATATCGACCTTAGAACTTCCTCAGTGATGATGTTAGTCGGTCACAAACATATCCCTGACTGAGAAGCTTATCTGAAAGACGCAAAAGAACAAAATCCGTATATTTGGTACTTGATCTGGCAA
This sequence comes from Pinctada imbricata, assembly GCA_033119305.1. Taxonomy (NCBI): domain Eukaryota; kingdom Metazoa; phylum Mollusca; class Bivalvia; order Pterioida; family Pteriidae; genus Pinctada; species Pinctada imbricata. Next base: position 7,185,610 of record VSWD01000012.1, on the reverse strand, counting down.
AGCGTATCAACTGAGTTATGAACACGCCATAAGCAGGCGATTAAGGGATGTTGCTACTCAGAAAAGGAAAGTTTGTAATGCTGAAATTGAAGTCGTCACGTTTGTCATAGAGTGAGGTGTTCATGTGACCATCAGTATCGTAGGACAACATTATGTCCAAACAGGATGCTGAATTATTTGTCTCTGTAATTTCTTTGACTTCAAGCTCCGAAGGAAAGATACTGCTCAAGTAATCCGCAAATTTTGGATTATTGATGGACAACACATCGTCTATGTATTTGTAAGTGAAGTTGAAGTCAGAAGCTAAGTATCTTTTCCCTTCAGAGACCAAAGATTGAATGAATTCAGCTGCGCACGAGTAAAGGAAAATGTCAGCAAGAAGTGGGGCAAAATTGGTCCCCATTGGAATTCCGACAATTTGCTGGAAGACCTTTCCTCCAAACACCACAAAAATGTTGTCGACCAGAAAGTTTAACATCTGATTCAGTGTACTTATTTTCAGAATCGGACTTTACTTTTACAAAGTAGGTTTTGTCCTAGTTTACAACAATAAATTTGTATTTGCGCTAGCCGTTCTTACTTGTAAACGCATTACTTATAATTTTTGCGAGTCTTCCTTTCAATTTAGAATGTGGAATTGTAGTGTAAAGTGTCGAAAAATCAAAGGCTTTGATCGAATTGACTCTACTAAAATGAGTGGGTTTCAGATTTTCTAAAAGTTCCTTCGAATTCTTTAAAACCCACATCTGGTTTATATCACTGCGAGAATATATACTAGCGAACAATATATAGTTTTGAAGCCCAGATTTGATTTCAGACAAAACTTTGGTGAGTAAGATCAATACAGATTTTGTAAAACATTTTGAGGAACCAGCGATGAAACGTTGTTTGTACGGATTCTTATGCATTTTAGGTATGCAACTTTGTAAAACTTGTAAAACATTGTTAAACTTTGATAAAACTTGTAACTTTGATAAAACATTTGATAAAACTTTGTAACTTTGATTAAACATTATCTATTCCACTCTTTTTGACATTGTTATAAATCTTAATCATATACACAATTGCATATACGATACCAAACGCTCAAATAATTTATGAATGCGAGTCTAATAATTTGTTAGGAATACTTCTTAAGAGTCATTCTGCTTGGAAATATGTTGGGAGCGTAAAATTGAGCAGTAATAGCGCATAGCGTAATTGTAGGTCTAAAGTCGTAACAATTACGCAAAAATTGTAAAAGTATGCAGTTCTCTTTAATGTCATTTTCTTCGCATGGTAGAGATGGAGGAAGTCCGAGAATTGTTATCCAATATCATGGTTAAGTATTACCAGGTGTCCGACACTGTTTCTTATTCTTAATCCACCTAATCAGACGCTAGGGAGGGGAGATTAGATTCCCAAGGGACGATTGAACAGTGTTTCAGACTCCATCCTAAGGCCTTTAAACTTTGTTGCTCTGATCAGGCCCCTCTGATATATGAATATGTTCAGACTGCAAACACTTCCTTACAGTGCAGTCTTGACTTGTTGTTACATCTTAATGAGCGCTTACAATTTGACTCAGTTTTATCAGCACAAATGTTTTTTCTATCGGGTCTCACCACAAGGAAAAGCAAAGATAAGACGCTGATTCTCAATATTGCCGCCGATTGGCAAGTTCCGAGAATCGAATACGGGATCCGGTATTGGTTTGGATTTTACTGAATCTGGCGCATGCGCATCAATGACGGCTTTCGGACAAGCTCCGACGATATAACTGCGTTTCTAACAGTATATCCAACATATACTTACCGGAACCACAAAACACAGTACGTTTATCCCCTAATTATACACGTCACATATCTGTCCAATGAAATATTTTGATTTCACCTGGGGCATATCACTCGCGCTCCTTGCCATTTTTACGAAAAGTGTTCAATGCGTGAAGAAAAAGACGCTTAATCACATTTTGATTAATATCCTTCTTTTTTTTTTGGAAAAATTTGAAAAAAGCGCTAGGCGATCTTTCCGTTCTCCAGGATATTCAAATTTTCCAATATTCATTGGAACAGTGCCACTATCTACTTTGAAATTCCCTGACTTTAACTTATTTATAAAGAATCTTCCTTCAACAAAGCGATCCTTAACCTTCCCCCCCCCCCCCCCCCCCCCCCCTCACCCCGACATCGCATTCAACACGTAAAGTATTTACAGACAAGTTGAATTCATTTATGCCCCTAAAAAGAACTTAAAAGGAATTTACATAAAAAAAATATGGTTTAATTTATCTTTTTCTCTAACGTGTAACATCTTTATTATTAAAACAGCAGGACAACGTTGAATATGATCTCTTCTGGTAGGTTTTGTGCTTTTCAATAGTTAAAGGGTTAATTCACGCAACACATCAGAAATTGGAAACATTTGGTTAATATAAAATGTCAGGATAATAATTATCCATTCAATTGACATCTAGGAGAATATTTATACAACAATTAACACAACAAACTTTAACATTCTATTTGTTAAATATTTCTTGAACAAAATGCAAAATTCCAGACTTGTCAGAAGGCACTTCGATATATAGCAGTTTACACATGTGCGGCGCCGCACAAATTAATTTTAACAGCGCCACCTACAATAAATTTCCAATTTAGAGATGTGGGGTTTTTCAATCCTTTGCTGTTAACGTTGAATAATTACCTTTCGGAACGCATCAAGACATATCAATTTATTTCAAATGAAGAGAACTTTTAAATGCGCCAAGACAACACTTGTTACGAACGATTTTCACTGGATGGAAGTTGAAAAATATAAAAATTTACAATAATTATTATATTATTGTGTCAAATGGGATAATTTCGACCGAGTACGGGGCTATTTTGGTTATGCAGTGGGGTAACTTCGGCCATTTTCACATTCGCACTTGTTTGTTTTAGTTAATATTAAAAAGTCATTTTCAAGAACGACACAATTTGCAATTGCAGATGTTAGACCCTATTTAGGAAAGATAGCTGTGTTTACCTACCCCCTCCCCCCACCCCTTTCCAAAACAAATTATATATAAATACATCTTTGTATATATATTTATAAACATGATAATTAGTTGTATGCGAAAGAAATTCTATTATTTATACCTCATTGAATCAACTCATACAATATATTTTTTTCTATTTCCTTTTCTTTTCGGATATGGTCTGTCGTCACTCATTTTTGAATGAGAAATATTTAAACTTGGTCCATCTAATCGCAGGAAAAAAGGCAAAAGTAAATAGGTGATGGGAAGGCAGTTTGAATTAAGAAAAAATAGACCCATGTTGGCTTGTACAATGTACCTTGACATAGGCTGATCCAGGGGGCGGGGGACTTGATTTTTTAAAACTCAAAACGTTTGAATGAATTTATTTATCAAAGATATAAATGATCGACATATGGTCAGTAATTATAATAGAGAATCGAGCGTTTGTTATACCTGATGAGTGTACAATTTTAGAAGTGCATTGGTATGTGAAGAGTGTTCGAAAGTCCTTTGCATAACACGAGTTGATCGTGAACAGAGTATTTATATAGTGGCGTGAAAGATAATAAGGCCACTCGAGCCTTTGCAACAGTTGAAACACTACATGTTTTTGTGTCGCCTGCGAAGCATAGCGACACTAAAGCGGTGGTTACAACCCGCCGTACGTGCTGTCTGCGTGCAAAAACGTAGGCAAACATTGGGTATCCGTACGTTGTCCGTGCGTTGTCAGTACGTGTCCCGTACGTCCTCCTCGGGGATTTGGGAACACGCAGCAGTTTTAGTGCATACAGAACTTTCGCTGCGTGCTGTCTAAGAATTCAACAAGAAGTACGACACGCACGTTGCAAGTACGTGCAACGCACCACAATTATACGTTCTTCGAGACCTCTGGGTAATCGGAAAAGTGGGAGGGTTGTGCGCACGTAATCCAGGATAACCACACCTTCTGCTATTTCCGTGGCAGATGGCCGTCCTAAGTCGGCATCGGTTGCCCATTGGTCTCGTTGGTTTATGTGCAGTCCTTTGTGTTTAATGTTTCTGTGTTGTGCGTTGACGTTCCTTGTCCCTTATGCGTCTCTTTCTGTGCTAGTCTGCTTTGTGTTTTTGCATTGAGTTTTTTTGGGGTTTTGCTGTGGATGCTGCAACCTGGTGTTGTTGGAGATCCCCTCCTTTGTTCAACGCAAGGAAGTGAGGACTCCTTGCGTTAGCAGTACGTGTCAATTCGACATCCTTACAATAACGTAGAAGACGTACGGAGAAAGTACGTTGTATGTAAGTTGCACGCAAGTCGTAAGTACGTGCAACGCACTTTCATTTTTTCGCTACATATGACGCATGTAACCATCCATATAACCGTGCCTGTCTGTCACACTTGGATGTCGCACCCTATTTCAAAGTGATTTCTAAGTGTCGCTATGTTTCGCAGGCGACATATGCATTCCTTGGAATTATTTTTATTCATAGTTGTTTTTCATTTTACTGACATTTTAATGTCGAAATTCTTCATTGCTGCCTCAAAAACTTACAACTTTAAGCATTTGATCGCTAGTTTAACGATATCAAAATAGTCATTTGTGACGCGAGAACTTTTACGTACAACTTCGTTGAGGTCGATGCATCAGTGATAGGCGCAAAGAACTTTATTTTCTTTACATATATAGAGATGTCGTCCGTTCGTTTATCTGTCCGGTTTTCATCAGTTCTTGGCCTTTGACTATAAAGGGAAAAAGAAAAAAGATCTGGACACTGCGCACTTTCTGGGCGTAGAATCGTCACAGGGAATACATACTACCCGATGGTATACTTGGATGGAGTTGACCAAGTCCCGGCATAAAGAAATTACTGAGTCAAATTCTAAAAATACGATCTATAGCAAATCAATGTAAAATTTGAAATTTCAAGCTCATCTATTCTATTCTACTCTTAAAATTAGACAAATTGAGTAAATGATTTCAAGTCATCACTTATATTATAATGAGACAAAAGATAATTGCAATTAAGACTTAAGTCAATTCATAGTTTATGGTGCCGAACTGACTTGACAGATCCACTAGATGGAAAAAATGATATTAAGTATTTCTTAATTCTTTTTCATTTGGTGTTCTGTTGTTGATCATATACAGTACCGACAACGTTATCTTACATGCAATAAACGAACGAAAACGATTAACGACCCAGATGTAACGAACGCATAACGCAAAACGATTAAGGAAAAACGAACGGTAACGTTTAACGTTGTGGGAATCGTTTCGTTTTAATCGTTATACGTTATTCGTTTTCCGTTTTCCGTTAATCGTTCTTCGTTTTCCGTTATCCGTTATTCGTTTATCGTTTTCTATTATGCGTTATGCGTTATTCGATTTTTTAAATGTTCTTTGTTCGTTATAGACGAGATTTATTAAATCAGCAACGTACATGTAAAATGTATAGCACTAATGTACGATTTTTAAATTATAGTGCGATTTTTTTTTTTTTTTTTTTTTTTTGCATGTTAGTTTTTATATTTATGTTCGAATATTTATAACTTTTATTCATTGGCGGATCCAGTACCGCCTTTTTGTCGATCCCAATCAGAACTTGCTGAAAATTTGACAAAATATACATGGAAGTCGGACGCCGCCTCTGTACCCCGTGAATCCATATTTCTATTAATATTAGTTTTTATATGCACCGTATGGTTAGAAGGTGTGCAAGTGTACAGTGTACGAATGTCATACTTGTTATTATCAATACAGTGTACGTATAGGGATGTTCGCCGTGACGTCACGGATCTCGCGAAAACGAGGCTGGTTGGAAAAAACCGTTGGCAGTGAAGGGAAATATACGTGATACCCGGGGATAAATCGACAATTGATTCTCTAATATACACTTCTTTCCTACTATTATTTTATTGATAAGTCCTGCTTTGACACTGACCATTCTAATCACAACAATAAAGAAATCCCGCTGAGTTTAGTATATCAGACTGCCGTTCGATTGGGGGGAGAGGGGGGAGGGGGGCAAGAATCAATAAAACTGCCGATATTTAATTTTTTCTTCAAATTTTGCTTTTCAAAGAAGCCGGTGTAATTCATAGTGTCCCATATCTATGCTCCTGTATTAGGTGTAACATGACCGAACTAATTACCTATTGTTTTGACAAGTACACACCTATCCCTCAAACATGCAACGTTCCTATATTAGTTGTAATTTAATTAAGGCGGAGCATGTGAACGTGATGGAAAGAGGGAAATAGTTTGACCAAAATGATTGTCGAACTGTTTGAAAACGCAAAACGGAAAAAAATAATTTAGCTCACAAAATAAAGAGTACTAATTTTCTTAGCTTATTTTTTTTTCTCACGACTGTCTCAAATTTAATTATAGATAAAGCCGATCATAGTATTAACAATGAAAACACGCACAAATCCTTCAGTAATTTTCTTACTTTAGATATGGAAATTACGCAAGGTGTTATCTACCGCCAGGGTCACTTCAAAGTCTTTAAGACCTGTCCCTTATTTAGACAGAGCATATTGTGAAAAGTAGAATTATTATCAAATATATTTTGATAGAAAATTTAACTGAAGAAAGGAATAAAAAGATAAAATAGAAAGAAAAATGAAAGCGATTTCCATGATTTTCAACTTATCGAAACTTTGCAGTTAAGATTTCTTGTCTCCTCGCTATCTTTTATATCTAAAATCTTTTGCATGTATGTCTATTTTTGTCGGAGTCCGTAGACGTAGATATTTACAGAGTATTTGTGATATGTATTATAAAATAATTGTAATTGTATTGCAGAAAGGAACAAAAAAAAAAAGAATAAATAATAAATAAATTACAAGGTACAAAATGAAGTTCAATAGCCCCAAAGCATTGGATAATCTTCTATTGTATACATACAGGGGGGAGAAAATATGCGATATCCATAGCACAATGTACGAGTGTACAATTTTCGCTTGATTGATCACACAGTTTACCGGTTGACTGTCAATTGTGGTCCGTGTGATAGATAATTATGATTGACAGTTGTTCACTCAGTATCAGATATCTATAGGCGTGGCATAGATCTCGAGTTAGGAATTTTCTGAGATCAAATGCATGTACATTGCAAGTGTTTATTACAAAAAAAAAGTTCGGGCCAAACTGGTCTTAATCAAATTATTTTTATTTTTACATTTCGGCTACGATACGACTTTTTTCTAGTTTATTTTTTCATCTTTTAGACTCGATACTTTTTATTAAAATCCTAGACTTTTTAATTAATGTCCGTAAGATGATATATAGTAAAATAAACATCAAAGAAGTACCTAACAGTTATTCCGTCTCAAAGTCGAGAAGGCAAGGCCAAATCGTTAGATAAATAAAAATTATTTATATAGCAAACTCCCCGGTCGAGCTCCCTCTCCCGTATGGATAAGCTTAATTAAAAGTACGGTGTCCCTGAACATTAATTAATTTCACAAAATCTTATAATGCAAAATCTTTCTTTTCATATTAAAGTCTACATTCTTATTTGTATTTGTAATTTTCAGGCGAATTTAACCCATATATTCGTAGTTATAGCCGTTTGAAAACGTCATTTTTAATTTGGGGTGCGCAGCTTTAATTCATTACACTAGCGCCACCTACAATGCTTTGCGTTTTTACAATAGAAGTATACATTGTAATGGAGATTTAAATTTATAAACTCGACAATATTATGGTGACTACTGCATATTTTCAAATATATAAAACTTTTTTTTTATGGCTCCTTTTTATTTTCAATCTAGACCCTTCGGAATAAATTTTACGTTTTCAATAAAATTTATTTTCAGCGACACTGTATCTTTAATTTTTTCATAATTTGAGTTATTGCTAAATCTAATGTAATCAAAGCTGATTAAATAAACGACGTTTCAATCTCCAACATAGACAATGCACGTTTGGCCATTGAGTACAGGTACGTACAGTTGTACAACGTTTACAACGACTAACTTCAGCCAACATCGGAAACACGCATTTTCACAGTTAGAACAAACCGGCCTTTATCGAAAATAAATTCAGTTCTCTCTCTCTCTCTCTCTCTCTCTCTCTCTCTCTCTCTCTCTCTCTCTCTCCGGACGCACACATATACATCTCTCTCTCTCCGGACGCACACATATACATATTGGCAGAAGATTTTTATTGGTCCGCGAGAGCGAGGAAGACAGGTTAACTCTTGAATATAACAACATTTGCCACTAATTTAGATAGTATATTATTTTATAAAATGTTCGTGTGTTCATTAATTAGTTTCTTTTTTCCCAATTCTTTTTTTTTTCTTTGACACGCCTTCCTTCTTTCAAACAAACGAACAAACCAAATATAGTCTCAGGTAAACACTTCAATAAAAGCTCCTTAAACTAAATATGGCTTCTTGTGTAGTATCTTGCCTATGAAGTCTTCTGATAGGAAAAAATAATTGTTATTTACGTAGATTTTCAGAAAAACCAAAAGCATCCAATAATTAAAAAAAAAAAACAAAAACAAAAACATACAAGAACAAAAAAAAAAACCAAAAACCACACACACACACATACACAAAACAAAACAAAACAAAAAAAAAAATGCTAGCGCCTTGTTCTGGTACATGTACTTCAAACGACTCCAAACAAGTTCGTAAAAAATTGATTTTTCATGAATGATGAATCATGTAAATAAATAAAAAAAAAACCCGCATTTTTTTCAGAATCGGAATAAAACGGTTAGACAATAATGCCGTTTATATAAATATTCTTTTCAGTTCCATTGCTCTTAGTGCCCTTGTTTATTGACCAAGGTGTAATGTATATGGGTGTATAGGAAAGCTGTAATAAATTCTGACAAGCGGAAGCGAGCTAGAGAAATTTTCTGAAATTCTATAATCAAAATGAAAGATTTCTAATACAAATTCATCGCGAATTTACATGTTTCATAGAATAAGCGGCGCTTATTCTATAAAATATGTACATTTATACAACAAAAAAAAATAACATTCCAGGGGCGTTCCGGACCCTCGACACCCCCCCCCTCCCTCTGGATCCGCGCTTGCACAGAAATCAAAACAAATAAACAAAGACAAAAAACACAAGATAAACTAGAAACATGGCTTTTATGAAGGTAGTATTAAAATTTGAATAGCTTTTAATAAACCAAATGCTGTGTCACTGGTTTTTCCGTCTTTATCAAACTCCGCTATAGGTTTTCCGAAGAGCTATATATTAGGCACGGTCCATATGATATTCTAGAGATAGGGGAAGGGGGGGGGGGGCACTTGGGTTGATTCCGGGCTATATTGTTGTTTTTTTTTCGCCCCAAACCGGGGAGGGGAGATTTTTCGTAGCAAGAATCTTAATTTTGATATACAAGAATGTCTTAGTTTTATCATAGCACTCAAAATTGTTAATACGACTTTTTTTAAATGAAAAATTGCAATCATGCAAATAAATATCAGCAATATGTAAGCCGGAGTCCGGCGGAGGCCCCAAAGAATGTATAACTTATTATCTATCTGAATCTTGAACGAATCAGAAAAGTGTAAGGAAATTTCTGTAAAATAAGTAAAATATTCCCTTTTTCTTAATTTCGGACGGGACACGCGCTCGAAGAGGTTTCGATTTTATACTAGGGTGCATCAATGTACTTGCACACCATATCCCGATTGTTATACTGTAGGATTAATTTTCTTCTCCTTATATGGTCCATATATCATTAAATACGAAAATCTATTTGCAGTGTTTTTTTTTTTTTGGGGGGGGGGGGGGGGGGGTTATAGGTTTTCTTTCTTTCTTTTTTTATTGGATTTCTAATTTAATTTCTAGGTATTATTTCTAGGTATAATTTTCTTCTCCTTATATGGTCCATAAATCATTAAATACGAAAATCTATTTGCAATGTTTTTTTTTTTGGGGGGGGGGGTTATAGGTTTTCTTTATTTCTTTTTTTTCTTGGATTTCTAACAATATTTTTTACTTTGTTTCTTGTCCCATTTACATGTACAACATAATTCATAAAAACAAGATTGCTGTGACTCTTTGACATGCATATCGTCTATAAGGCATTTATCCCTGTCCCGTACAATATTGTTGAATAAACATCCCGAAAGTGTCACGTTTCCTGGTAAACTACGCGATATAAAATACCCTGAACCTTGTTACTATAGTTACCAGGTACGATTAAATGGGGCCCTCTACGGGGAACGTATTTGCCAATAAGTACATTGTAAATAAAGCGATAAGTTATTAAAACGAATGTATGTTGTGTATGTGGATATGTCCAGCAAAGAAACTTTTCTATTTCGGCGTATATTTCTCTAGATTCACATACCTATATCAAATTTTGATTAAAAAAGAAAGAAACTAAGTTTTTTATATATCCATAATTATACATAAAATCAACGATTAATTTGTAAAAATGATTTTTTTTTTCGCGCGCACTAGAGGGAGATTTCTTTGAGTTTGTGCCGAAATTTGACCCCATCCCGGCAATGAATTACGCTCGGAGTCTACCCCTCAAACCTTTTGGCAATTTTTTGGGTCAATACATGTCAATAAATCGTCAAATATAGTCTCCTATCACCTGCAAAAGGGACGCTGGATCCACCAGTCTGGTGAGCGTTTTTTTTTTTTTTATCTATTTATTCTTTTTTCTTGGTACATGATTAAAATCGTTTGGTAGCCGGCAGGGATTGGCAAAGCTGCGATATGCATCATAGTCTCACTCCTATCAAAAATTGTCCATTACATCTGCAAATCGCTGCGCCCTGGTGCGCTTTATTCTGCGGTATCCATTTTAAAATTAGTATTTATTTATTTATTTATTTATTTATTTATTTATTTATTTATTTATTTACTTTTTGGTCTATTTAAGTTTAGTACTAATATATACTACTTGACGTAGATCTGATTTTATTCAGAAATATATTGAATTTTCTCCGACATTCTTTTTTATCCTTGTTCTGCGCCTGAGATATAAATCTCCAACTTCCACTTTCGTACCTTATCTGTGTATGCGTTCGTCTGTAAAATCATCATGTCATTTTGAAGTGGTCATGCAATCAATGGGTACAAATTGAAGTAATAAAAATGTACAGAAATGTCAATCACAGTCGAGTCCCTCTTCCTCAACGCACCGACATGAAATTGGACTTGGCTGTTAAAAAATGTACTGAGAATTAAACATTGGAAATGGTAAAATTTGGAATTTCAACCCCCTCCCCCCAAATAATGATAATAAGGCCATGCAAAAAAAATTTTCTGGTTCTCAGATAATTGATCTAAAAAATATGGGTAGGTAGGTAGGGTTTTTATTTTTTGTTTTTATTTTCCGAAAACTACTTTTATAAGCACAATTTTTTATTCAGATATTATAGAGACTGTGATCTAGAGTGACTATATTTGTTGTAAATGTTCACCATACTCAACTCTTCTCATTTTTACAGTGCCAAGAATGCTTCAGCCCAGTCTGCAATTTTAAAATTCACCTTCAAGCTGACAATCACTCGTTTCCCCCCCCCCCCGGTCGCCATTTTGCATCTTGTGTACAATAACAAAGTACAGTACCGTAATCGTCCGAAAAAAGTCCGCAAGAGTAGATATCACGCAGGCAAAAAATTGTGCTGAAAATCGTGGAAAAAATTCTAATCTAGTAAATAATACGCATTAAAAAAAATCGAAATTTCGCTGATGTTTTCTCCCAAATTAAAAATATCAAAGAAACGGCCCGCTCGGTAATTATTATTGTAATGACTTGAATTAGATACCGATTACAAAATAATCCATAGTACGATTGAAAGATTTAGGATTGACAGCCGTATTATGTATCAATACTGAACTGACCATTGAAATTTACTGTTAGAATAAACCTATTCGAGAAGATTTTACTTCCCCCTTCACCTGTCAAAAGTGACAGATCAATTTCATGCTTGACCGCAACGCTACCGGTGAAGGCTATTTGTCTCCGTTCAACACCCCTCGGGGTAGACAGGTGTTTATACAGGTATTTAACGTACATGCGCTTGTACGATCTGACCTTAGATGACCAGGTACCGTAAATACTTGGACAAATGTTATTGTAACGCGATTGTTTACTTACGCACGGACTGGTAGCGTGAATTAAAGTCAAATATACTTACAAAATTGATCTATTGACGAATTATCTGTTCAGAAAATTAATAGAAAATTATATTTATCAGCATGAGAAATCTGGCGGGCGGCGGCTATTTGTTTTCCCTTCCTACGATAAAAACGTCTCGTCTGGAGGAATTTTGAGCGCGCGGCGGTGTCTGAGAACCAGGATTTTTTTTTATATGGCCTAAATAAAAATAAAACGTGCTGAAGAAAAAAATGAATTTCTATTCATTGTTAAACAGATTTGTCCGATGTATTGAAGCTTTTCGAAAATTGATTATTTTTGGAATTGCTCTTTCGTGAGGAAAGATGGCCCATAGTTTTTAAGAATAGCCCATTGTTTTTGAGAATGCGTGGCTCATTTAAGTTCAAGTGGAAGGGGCTATAGTTCCATTAAACAAGTTTGCCTTCCCGATCACCTTTAAACGGTATCTGTTCATAAAAAAACATGCATGCTTGAAATCAATATATACTTGTAATAATATATTAAGAGCGAAATTCAGTATGCAAAAGATTTACTGGTATATATTATGTATGGATGGCTATAGAAACTCTTCCACGGGGGGAGAGGGGGCAAAGCCGTCAAGAGGGGGGTTCCAATCCTGCTTTGAAAAGAATATACATGTACTAAAAAAGCGAAAATAAGTGATTGCAGCAAATTCTTCGAAAAGGGAGCCCTTGTTCTCCCACTTGATCCTAAATCTGTTCAGTGTTAGATTTTGGATTTTTGGTGTGATCGGATGATGAAGATCCATATCGTCCAAAGAAAAAGAAAAAAAAGTGATTTATTATGGTTCGTTTCCTTACGACGCTTACGCTCTTACTTTTTTTGTATCCCTCCATCCATGTGTTCTCATCACTCAACTGTCGATCAACATTAAATAAATTTCGTCACTATTGCATGTTCAAATTTTAATTGGCAATATCCATATGATCATATCATGTCTATAAATGTTGACACAAGGATGTCTGTTTATTTTTTTAAACACCACAGACATGTATACAATACATTGACAAGGACAAGAATATATGTCAGCCGACCATTGGTCCTAGCAAGGCTTGAACCAGCAATCTTAGAATCCCTATCCGCTAGACCACGGCGCCACAGGAAGTCTGTTTATAAGTCCTTTGTTGACAGTGTTGTAGAAGAACTGATCAAGTCAACAAGTGTTTCACTACATATACGTATTTCTCTTTCGAATTTGAGGTTATATCAGTGGCGGATTCAAGGGGGGGGGGGCGTAGGGCGCGTACGCTCCCCCTAAAATTTTCCAATCATGCATAAAACGATCATTTTCAATTAAAAAATAGTAAATATTAGTGAATATTAAGTACATGTACTTGTACCTGTTAGTAAATATAATTGTTAAATGCATCAATGTTCACTCTTTAATCAATTACAGTCACGAAAATGGGTCCTAAAATGCAGATATTCAAGAGCTTCCGGGGGGCTTTGCCCCCCCCCCTGGTCCCCCTACCAGGGCTCTGCCCTGGACCCGCTGCGAACCCCAGACCCCTCGCCAATTCTTTACGCCCCCCCTCCCCCCAAACTGAAAATGCTGGATCCGCCACTGTATATGTTCAAAATTCTTAAACGTACTTGCACACTATTTTGCAATAAACATGTGTGTAACATTTTCGTAACAAATGTCAAAATATTGCAGTTTTAAAATAAAACTGAAGCGGTACTTTGATCGGTGAAATCAAAGAGGCGGCATAATTTTTGAAGCGCACGGGCATTGAACTGAGGCTAATAAGCGAAACTTGATATTTAAGTTGATTATTTACATGTACGGTACTTATAACTGATTCATCATATTGATCTTATTGTTTCAGCAATAATGTACTGGCTTCGTTTTCTGCACTTTACCTATATGTAGCTAAGATGCATATAAGCCGGGTTGTGTACGCTATGCAATTTCTTGGATGGGGGGGGGGGGTATTCCATGTATTAATTTTTATGTATATGTACTAAATATACTTCGACTAAATAAATAAATAAATAAATAAATAAATAAATAAATAAATAAATAAATAAATAAATAAATAAATAAATAAATAAATGTAGTCCAGTGGCGGATCCAGCGCCCCCTTTGCCCGGGGGGGGGGTCAAGGGGCGAATTTTGCCGATTTTTACCGAAAATGGGCCAAAATATACCTGCTTTTTGAAAATTTTGGGTCAGTGCCGGGGGGGGGGGCGCCCCCTCCGCACCCCCTAAATCCGCCACTGACTGTACATCTTATTTTAAATCAACACCGTCTGCTATTTAAATCGCTCAGCAATCGAGGGTTGTTAAAGAGGCTGTGTTATGTATATTAAATCCATGTATATTATGCAGAACGTGACAGGTGGTAAATAAAGAAGCAAGAAGTGGTAGACAAATATTTATTTACGACGGACATGCGCCCGGTGTTTTATTTATTTTTTTTCAATAAAGTTTTTTTAAGTAACGTTAATTCCCCTCTTGACACTTTCATTCGTTGATCATTTATTAAATGTCCGGACTCCCTCAGCTTGATCACAAGAACTTTATTTTCAGTATACTAAAATTTCATCAATTAAGAAACATTAGAAATTCTTGAACAGAGATTTGTCTTCTTTCTAAGCTATCATGCGTATACGTTATATATGGGAACGGTACTAACGATTAACGGATAACTTAAAACGGATTACGATTAACGAATAACGGATAACGGATAAAGCATAACGCAAAACGAAAAACGGATAACGATTAACGGATAACGATTAACGATCCAGAGCACCCCTAAACGAACGGAAACGATTAACGATTCAGAGCAAACGAACGCATAACGCAAAACGATTAAGAAAAAACGAACGAAAACGATTAACGCATGTAAGATAACGTTGTCGATACTGTATGACAATTGAAAAATGAAGTACATGATATAATTAATTTGATTGGATTAGTATTTACCATTGTAGCCACTCTCGCACATCCTTATGGCGATGTTTTAGATGTACATGTATCACATGCACATACCAACAGTAAGTAATGTAAAGAAACGTGCATGTATGATCCATACTACAAATGTATCTGTTCTTAAATGATGCTGTTGAATTTGAAGACGTTTAACACTAGTAACACTTGGTGCGTATCACTGCTGGTGGACCAAGAGTCCCGAGGGCACGTGTAGTAAAGTTCGATCAACTTTGGTTGATCTTTCTTTATTGCCGAAATTTTCTGTAATCAAAATTTCTTGAAATTTCTGAAACGTGGGTCCTGTAGCATCATATCCCACCAATCCTTCTACGTTTTTATATTTTGGAATATTTGGTATATGTTCGGTATATTTGGTATACGTTTGGTATATTTGGTATATGTTTGGTATATGTTTGGTATATTTGGTATATGTTTGGTATATTTGGTATATGTTTGGTATATTTGGTATATGTTTGGTATAGTTGGTATATGTTTGGTATATTTGGTATATGTTTGGTATATTTGGTATATGTTTGGTGTATGTTTGGTATTTGTTTGGTATATGTTTGGTATATTTTGGTATATTTTGGTATATGTTTGGTATATTTGGTATATGTTTGGTATATTTGGTATATGTTTGGTATATTTGGTATATGTTTGGTATATTTTGGTATATGTTGGTATATTTTGGTATATTTTTGGATATAACTTCCAACTTGGTGTTTGGCCATATTATATTACAATGTATTTAGATTGAAGATAACCTGACGAGGGTTAAGTACCTTGGACGTGCATGTATGGTCCTTGCTGCAAATTTATATGTTCTTGAATGATGCTATTAAATTTGAAGACGTTTAACATGCAATAACTGAATTATATTCTTATTATCATTATCTATGCTTCCTCCACTATCACAACGCCTACACAGTTTTTCGCCTAAGCTCGTATAGACAGTATATGAGATGGAAGCAACAGTTGCACAGGAAATCATATTTCAAAACTAACTAATTGATTCCTCTGAAAGAATATATTTCCGTTTGAAACAAGTTCGTGAAAATATGCTTGTGAATTCCACAATTTCTGATTCTGTTTCGACTTTATGCAAAGATTATTTCGTATCCACTGAAAATAATATTATTAAGAATAACAGCAATCGTTCAGAACATGACCTGACGAATGACATGACAATTCCTATTTTACAGGAGATAGATACTCGTTTTAAATTGCTCCTCGTTTTTTGCGTTATGGAGATTGGAATTCTTGGGAATATCATAACGATAGTAAAAATTTGCTCAGATAGGGACTTTCATAGCAAAACCTATATCGGATTAATTTTGATGGCCATTGCAGATCTAACGTGTTTGATACAATACAAAGTTGATATCATCCTTGCACTGAGTGATGTGAAGTCTGCAGATATATCACAGTTGTTTATGGTTTTATACTTTACCTGCACTCATTCATCTGCTGGTCATGTGATAGAATTTCTTTTTTTCAGATTTTATATTACGGTATACCCTCACAGAATCCGTCTTCTTACCAAAAGGAAACTTGTGCAGTCATCATTATACATTTGGATATTCAGTTGTGTTTTTGGAATTGTGTACTATGTATTTCGATTTAGAGTGGAATCAAATGTAATCGTTCTAGTGATATTTATACGGAGTTATTTACTCTTTGTTCCAGTTTCGATCATAATTGTGTTACATATTCTAAAGGTTCGTGCAATTTCACAATCTATAAGTACCAATATTATACTTTCTAGGACCATGTCAAAGATGACTATGATGACTCTTCTTATTATAATTATCTATGTTTCCTCCGCTACCATCTATCCGATATGTTTCCTTTTTCGAGTCGAAAGTAGAGATAACACATTCCAAACTTGTCATTTAGTTGCAAGATTCATGTGGTTAATTAACGTATCAATCAACCCTGTGTTGTATTTCTTGTTCTCACCCCTTGTTTTCAAGTCTATTCGGCGAAGATTGTCCTCGTACAGAGAGATTGAACTGACGACCCAACTATGATTTTTTGAACTTATAAATGCATTTCTAATAAATACATGATATACAGATAAATATTGCTGGTTGGCTGTTATATCAAAAAACACTTTTCCCTGCAGATATCCATGCATTGCTTGGCAGCAAATTGTCAAAAGCTATCAATGGTAATTAAGATCAATATAATTTACAACATAGTCAAAAGCCAGAATTCGACTACTGTACACTAGAGTTAATTCTTTAGGCTGATAACTGTATGATTGACCAACGTATCAATGAATTAATCATAATATTTCTTTAATTACCGCGAACATTATCGGCAGTATAGATATTATATTCCTTGACGCCATGTATTATAGCAAAAGAAACACTTTATAACAAAAAAAGAAAACTACATTGTGTTCCTTTATTGTGAACGGAATTCTTTATGATGATCTTGTTAGCATATTCTGTATTTATCATTTTAAGTCCTTTTTAATATTCAGTGAAATTCACGCATCATAGAATTTACACGTCCACGTACCATTTTGAAAATCTTTGCCTATTACCAGTCCTCTATGAAAGGTCCTCTATGACATGTCCTCTGTGTAATGGTTCTACTTCCTTATGTTTTCGGTTCAATAATTCTTTGAACGTATGTTGTGGTATGCTTTTTTTTCAGTCAATTTTAGCCCATTTAGAAAATACATTTTGAATTTATATTTCTAGTATTTCTTTTGACTCCGAGAGGTTAATTATAATCAACTAAGAGAGATAACCCAAAATCACAGTCCATAAAGTATATTCTACATCACTTTGGAATAGATTACTACATACTTGGATTTGGAGCTCAAGTTGTTGTTGTTCCAATGATCTTTGTACTTGAAATAAAAACCAAATAATTTAACAAAATAAAACAAGAAAACATTCTACAGAAGAGCAAACGCGAATCCAAAATAAACATGAAATCAGAGGCCGAAGGAGAATGAACTATGAATTCTTCTAAATTAAAAGGGTTGATCTAAGTGAATCTCAAGGCATACCTTGTGTTGACAGCTACGATTCACATATAAAGAATATTGTAACGAACATCGGACACTTTATGAAACAAAGTAAACAATAAAAATAGCTCTATCAACAGTAAAACAGGGAAGTTTAAACAACGATAAGAAAATGATCCTTCTAATAAACCTTGAAACATATATAATATGACATATGAATCGGTCTGACCAATGTGAATCTGAATTCGTCTTTTGACAGAAATTCGTACATACATATTTCAAGCAATCGATGTAGTAATCTGGGTCATATGGGTTCATGTATATAATACTACGGAGGTTTTCCAACTCTTTACCTTCTTGACGAATATCAAATTACACCTGGCACGTGTTTTGGATGGTCAATCCTCGTCAGTGCTACTTATCATTCTCGCACACTGGATAGGCTGATTCCCCTTTAAAGCGGTGCCAGAGAATTCCGTCCGGCACCCCTGATCCGGCACGTTTGATAGTTCCTTTATGACGTCACAGACAAATTGACGCACGTTATGTCACGTGCACAAATATTTGGCATGACGTTCAGTCATTCTGATGCGTAAACAAGAGGACTTTGAAGGTTTCAATGTGCGTATTAAATAATCAAGTACCACATTTGAGTTCCGGATAGAAAAAAAATATTAGTCTCTGGTGGGATGATCAACGTCCCAACCTCGGCTTACGCCTCTCTGAAAGTCAGTCGAACTCCTCGGGTGATCACATGCATGCCCTAGTTACAGCCGCATGCCTTCTGGTTTTTTTTTCATTTTTTTGCAGCTCCTGAAAATCACTTTGGCTTGAAACATCACTAATGAGAATTAAATATCCGAAACACGTGTGTGGTGCACAATAATTTGGGTTGAAATTTTCTTCTGGAAGATCGAGAGTTGGAACACTTCCGTATTATTATATCCATTTATACACTGTGTGGCATCACGTGACTGAAGTTAGTGAAACCACGAATGAATAAAAAGCTCAGTTGGAGGAAAGAAAACAGGAACTGCAACAATTGCTTTCATTAAATTTTATCTTTTAATAGCCTATTTCCTTGTTTAAACTGATACTTTTTCAATCGTGGACATGTGAGTAAGTAAAACTCTTTTATTTTTACAAACTTTGTGACATAAACTGTAGATATCTGCGTGGAATCCACCACAACATTGCATTTAACATATTTCGACCACGACATTCCTTTCGTCAGAATGTTTGTAAAAACTACAATGATTTCTTGATTGACGAACAAAAAATCATCAAAATATCATTTTTACAAGGATATCGGCTATGAAAAGATAAAATTGAATCAAAATAACCATCACAGTACCTGTTTTCTTTCCTCCAAACGAGCTGTGTGCCTCCATTTTGTGTTTCGTGGTTTCACCAACTCAAGTCACGTGATGCTACGCAGCGTATATATGTATCTCAGTCTGTGTTTCTTGGACCCTTGCGTCATGCTGTTTATTTGTATGTTCATCTTACAGTGAGGATGATATTTTACAGCATATTTGTGCGTTCTGACAGACATCTTTGTAATCGGAAAATTAGAGGGTGGTGCGCACATAATCCGGATTACTACACTGTCTGCTACTTGCGTGGCAGATGAACGTCCTAAAACGGCACCGGTTGGCAATTGGTTCATGTGTGATAATTTATCTTTGAATTCATGATTCTATTGTGTCATTGAGTGTTCCCTGTCACATTTGCGTCTCTTTCTATATGTGTCTGCTCTGTGTTTTTGCATTTGGCGTTTTGGGGGTTTTGCCCTGGATGCTGCGATCGAGTGTTCGTTCGATATAGGATATATTTCTCTTAAATATTTACTTGCTCAGTGAAATATCTGTAGTGAGCGCATCATCAATTTATCACCAGAAAAACACGAATTTATGAGCAGTGCTATTCAATTTCGATACATGTAAGTTCCTCAAAAGGTCAGTTTTCCAAAACGCCCAGTCCTCATGGCTCACTATTTCATATGCATTCGAAAATGTAAGAAATTCCGTTATTCAAGTACATGAAATTAAGTTCTTCGCATAAGTGTTGCATAATGACTTGGATTGATCAGCATTTGGCCTAAATGCAATCCTATAATTAAGGATTCCGATTTCCGTCGGAATCCTTTCTGTTATTGTATTGTCTTTTCTTTATTCTTATTAAGGATTCCGATTTCCGTCGGAATCCTTTCTGTTATTGTATTGTCTTTTCTTTATTCTTATTATTCTTATTATTATTATTATTCTTACCCCCAAGCCAATCCAGTGACGTTATAACAAAGTACCGCATCATATGATAAAATGGAAAGTATCATGTGAAAGAGCAAATAAAGATCTTAATTTAATATTTTTTTCTTGTCGAAAAGTTCACATATGCCCCCGCTAGAGGTCATCAGCGGTCAAATCTTTAAACTCTTATAACTCCTTTACTAACCGTACGATTTGAACAAAATTTGTTTTATATTGTTCTTTGAGAAATTTGCAAACTTTTATACGCATACATGCTCCATAAAATATTTACAGTTTTCAAGCTATTTCAAGTTGAAAATGGAACCTTAAATTGGCAAGGTGCCAATTTCTACAATTTTTGAGACTTTGAGTTGAAACTTCGATGTTAGGTCACTTATAGGTAGTCATTTAATGTTGACCTTCTTTTCAAGGTCAAATTTTTATTCTCAAGGTCACATGAAACTTTTGCTTATAGAACAAAGACTATTTGACCTTCAGAGTTCAAGCTTCATACATATAATTGTTAAGCCAAGCTCTTTCACCTTGACCTTGATCCAAGGTCAAATTCTCATTCTCAAGGTCACAACAACATTTTGCCTATAAAACAAAGACTGTTTGACCTTGAGAATGCAAACTGGGTACAAATATTCCTTGCAGTAAGTCCTGTCACATTGACCTTAACCAAAGGTCATTCGTTCGATTTCAAGGTCATAACAGTCTTTTGTTGATAAAATATTGAGCTTTATTCAATTTCATATATATTTTGAAGAAAATGATATTCTATACTCATTTTTTTTCCTTGACCTTGGTTCAAGGTGAAAATTTCATTCTCATTGTCATAACAACATTTACTTGTTAAATACACAGTGTTTGTCCTACACTACTTATACTTCACAAACGAGGTCCTTCTTATATGAACTTTACATGGTCTAAGAAAGATAAATCTTTTATTTCTATTTCTCTTCGTACCATGACTTGTCTGTACTTTCATGCTGTTGTCATTTTCTAATTAAATGTTTTAAAAATGTCTTAAAATTGAATAGCATCATTTAAATTAACTGGTAAATTTGCAGCATGGACCAGACAGACAGACTGACAGTGTAAGATAGACAGTGTTAGATAGACTGTCAACGATAGAAGAACGAACAGACATACGAACAGATAGAGTACTAGACAGAAACGCAGACGATCGGCGATAAAAAAAACGTCCAGACTGGGGATCGAACCCGGTACCCTTGGGCCAGCAGTCCAACGCCCTATCCACATAGCCATTGGAGTTCCTGAATGTTAGTGGTTTTTATTTTTGATATACAGACGGAGAAATACAAATGGCTGATTCAGCATTACAAGAATTATTGATCGTTCATGCAACAAGTCAGTCCTATTCATAGCTTTTTATTCAGAAGAAAAACACATTTCATATTGCGCATATTTATTTCACTGTCATTGACTTCAGCATGTATATATGGCCACCTTAGGCCTCTTTTTTTTCATTCGTCAATCTTTGAAACAACTGTACAAGACCTTTGACGGAGCAATGTGGCCCCCTTGGTTTTTTTTTTTTTTTTTTTTTTTTTTTTGTTTGTCTTGTTTTTTTTTTTTTTTTAATTCGTCAATCTTTGAAACAACTGTACAAGACCTTTGACGGAGCAATGTGGCCCCCTTGGGCCTCTTGTTTGTTTTTTTTTTGTTTTTTTTTCATTTGTTTTGCTTGTTTGTTTGTTTGCTTGTTTTTTTCTTTTTTGATTCGACAATCTTTGAAACAACTGTACAAGACTTTTGATTGAGCAAAATGGCTCCCTTGGGCCTCTTGTTTTTTCTTTTTTTTTTCCTTTGTTTTGTTTGTTTGTTTGTCTTTTTCTTATTAAATTCCTTAATATTTGAAACAACTGTACAAGACCTTTGACGGAGCAATGTGGCCCCCTTGGGCATTTTTTTTCTCGTTTGTTTGTCTGTTTCTTTTTGAATTCGTCAATCTTTGAAATAACTGTACAAGATCTTTGACGGTTTGTTTATCCAATGACATAGGCTAGTCCTTCGAAAGGGGGAGGTTGATTATTCCCCCCCCCCTCCGACTTACATGTTACATACGTGTACATACCTGTTTTCACCTACCCTGTCTAGATCCGCCCTTGCAAAATAAGCAAACACATTTTATTGATTCATAATTTTATTCTCTACATACATGGTCAATGAAAGTCAAATAAAAAAAATATATTTTATGAAGTTCTGTGTTGTTTACTCCTGAATACAAACCTGTAAATAGAATCGATCGATAAAGATTTATCATTCGGAACATGCTCGACATGTTGAGTCATATCATAGTCGCAAGATTTCATCCTTCTAAAGACTTTTGATGCAAACCTTTGTCAGTTCTGCAATAGCTCAGCGGTAGAGCGTCAGACTTGGAATCGGAGGGTCCGGGGTTCGATACCGGCCTCGGCCATTTTTTTCCCTCAATTTTTTTCATTCGTAAGCAAACATAAAGTACAGTGCTTCAACGTTGTTTTCATTTCAAAATTTATACGAGTATGTATTAGTTCAAAATGTTTTCTAACAGAATCAAGAAATATCGAATACATGTACCAGTTTGAAAACACTTGCTATATTGTCATGATTCATTGGAAAATCCCTCACATAATTAATATGCATGACCCAGGATGTGTTACAAATTTCATTGGTCAATTCAACCATGTGACCTGACATTACATGTACAAGATACGATGGGGCCTACCTTGGTGAAGGTACCTGGTTCGAGTCCAGCTGCGGCCAGTCATTTTCGCATTTTTTCAATTTTCATTTCTGTTCTTAACAAGATGAAAATGAGAGGAATCCGTCTGCTATGTCCACAGGAACCTCCATCCTTCCATTTATTAAGGATTCCGATTTCCGTCGGAATCCTTTCTGTTATTGTATTGTCTTTTCTTTATTCTTATTATTCTTATTAAGGATTCCGACTTCCGTCGGAATCCTTTCTGTTATTGTATTGTCTTTTCTTTATTCTTATTATTATTCTTATTATTATTATTATTCTTATTATTATTATTCTTACCCCCAGATCGTTCCAGCCACTGTACAAAAAGTGTCGCATCTTCTGATAAAACAAAAAGCATCACATGAAAGAGCATATAAAGATCTAGAGGTAAAAAAATTTTGTCGTCGAAAAGTTCACGTATGCCCCCGCTAGAGGACATCAAAGGTCAATTCTTTAAACACTTATAACTCCTAAACTAACCGTACGATTTGAACGAAATTTGTTTTGAAATGTTCTTTGGGAAATTTGTAAACTTTTATACGCTAACATGCTCGATAAAATATTTACGGTTTTCGCGCTATTCCGAGTTGAAAATGGAACTTTAAATTGGCACAGTGCCAATTTCTACAGTTTTTGAGATTTTGAGTTGAAACTTGGATACTAGGTTACTTATAGGTAGTCATTTAATGTTGACCTACTTTCAAGGACAAATTTTCATTCTCAAGGTCACAACAAACTTTTGCCTGTAGAACAAAGACTATTTGACCTTCAGAGTTCAAACTTCATACATACTATCGTTAAACCAAGCTCTTTCACATTGACCTTGACCCAAGGTCAAATTTTGACGTTCAAGGTCACAACAAACTTTTACCTATAGAACAAAGACTATTAGACCTGCAGAGTCCAAACTTCATACATAATATCATTAAACCAAGCTCTTTCACCTTGACCTTGGCCCAAGGTCAAATTTTTGATTCTCAAGGTCACAACAAACTTTTACCTATATAACAAAGACTATTAGACATTCAAAGTTCAAACTTCATACATTATATCATTGAACCAAGCTCTTTCACCTTGACCTTGACCTAAGGTCAAATTTTGATTTTCAAGGTCACAACAAACATTTGCCTATAGAACAATTACTATTTGACCTTCAGAGTTTAAACTTTATACAAATAATTGTTCAGTCATGCTCTTTCACTTTGACCTTGACCCAAGGTCAAATTCTCATTCTCAAGGTCACAGCAACTTTTCCCCTACAAAACAAAAACTATTTGACCTTCAGAGTTCATACTTTATACATATCATGCTTGGGCCCGGCTCTTTCACCTTCACATTGACCCAAGGTCTGATTTTCAAGGTCACAACAAACTTAAGTCTATAAAACAAAGACTTTGACCCTGAGAGTTCAAACTTTACACAAATATTCCTTGCATCAAACTCTTTCATCATGACCTTGACCCAAGGTCATTTGTTTGATTTCATGGTCACAACTGACTTTGGTTGATTAGATATTGAGGTTTGCTCAGATTAAGATCAATCGTGATGAGAATAATCACAATACTTAGCTTTAATCCATGACATTGGTTAAAGGCCAAATAATCATTCATTCTCAAGGTCTTAACAATCATTTACTCTTATAGAATTTACACTTTTTGTCCTATACTATTTATTCCTCACACAAGTAGTCCTTCTTATTTGAACTTAACGTAGTATAAGAAAGATAACTCTTTCATTCTTGTTCTCTGTTTCTTTTTTTTTTCTTAGTAGGATTACATATCTGCACTTTCTTGTTGTTGTCATTTCCTATTAATAGAAATTATCTCATTGCAAAATCATTGTGCAATTCTGTTTTGAGAAAGTAATTGTAAAGGATTTGATATTGATAGAGCTAGGAGTTTAAATCTTTCGTAAAGATGAGAGGTGTCTATTATCTTTTTCTTCTATATTGTTAATAAATAAATAAGAGTCCAAAAGAAGACATAAGCTCTTAAGACTCATTTACTAAAGTGAATAAGGTACTAAAGTGACTATTCTTTTTTCCATCTCCTTTATTCGGATTTTAACACTTCAGCTCCGAGGAAGGTCTAATAAAGGAGGAATCCGTCTGTTGCTTGCAACAGTAGCCATCTAGTTAAGGATTCCGACTTCCGTCGGAATCCTTTCTGTTATTGTATTGTCTTTTCTTTATTCTTATTATTCTTATTATTATTATTCTTCTTACCCCCAAGTCAATCCAGAGACGTTACAACAAAGTACCGCATCATACGATAAAATGGAAAGTATCATGTGAAAGAGCAAATAAAGATCTTCATTTAAATTTTTTTTCTTGTCGAAAAGTTCACATATGCCCCCGCTAGAGGTCATCAAAGGTCAAATCATTAAAACCTTGTAACTCCTAAACTAACCGTGCGATTTGAATGAAATTTGTTTTATATTGTTCTTTGGGAAATTTGCAAACTTTTATACGCTTACATGCTCGATAAAATATTTACGGTTTTCGCGCTATTTTGAGTTGAAAATGGAACTTTAAATTGGCACAGTGCCAATTTCTACAGTTTTTGAGATTTTGAGTTGAAACTTGGATGGTAGGTTACTTATAGGTAGTCATTGATGATGACCTAGTTTCAAGGTCAAATTATGATTCTCAAGGTCACAACAAACTTTTGCCTATAGAACAAAGACTATTTGACATTGACAGTTCAAACTTCATAAATACAATCATTGATCCAAGCCCTTTCACCTTGACCTTGATACAAGGTCAAATTCTCATTCTCAAGGTCACAACAAAATTTTTTCTATAGAACAAAGACCATTTGACCTTGAGAGTTCAAACTTGGTGCAAATATTCCTTGCATCAAGTCCTTTCACCTTGACCTTGACCCAAGGTCATTTGTTCGATTTCAAGGTCACAACAGACTTTTGTTGATAGAATATTGAGCTTTGAATAGATGAAAAGGAATCTTTATGAGAATAAACTAAAGTGCTTATCTTTCATCCATGACCTTGGTTCAAGGTCAAATCAACTTTTTCGAGGTCATAAAAAACATTTACTCTTGTAGGATTGATAGGATTTTGTTTTTAAATATTTATTCTTCACACAAGTAGTACTTCTTATTTAAACTTTACATAGTAAGATAGATAACTCTTTTATTCTTGTTCTCTGTTTCCTTTTTTTTTATCTTAGTAGCAATACTTGTCTGTGCTTTCATGCTGTTGTCATTCTCTATTTATAGAAATTTTCTCATTGCTAATTCATTGTGCAATTCTATTTGGGATAGTAATTTAAAAGGATTCAAAATGGATAGAATAGATCTAGGAGTTTAAAGCCTTCCTAAACATGAAAGGTATTTATTATCTTTTTCTTCTTTTTTGTCGATAAATAGAACAGAGTCCCAAGTTAGACATAAGCTCTTTTGACTCATTATCTGAAGTGAATAAGGTACTTAAGCAACTATTATTTTTTCATCTTTTTTATTCGGATTTTAACATTTCAGTTCTGAGGAAGGTCTAATAAAGGAGGAATCCGTCTGTTGCTTGCAACAGTAGCCATCTAGTTATTCTTATTATTATTATTATTATTCTTACCCCCAAGCCAATCCAGTGACGTTACAACAAAGTACCGCATCATATGATAAAATGCAAAGTATCATGTGAAAGAGCAAATAAAGATCTTAATTTAATATTTTTTTCTTGTCGAAAAGTTCACATATGCCCCCGCTTGAGGTCATCAGCGGTCAAATCTTTAAACTCTTATAACTCCTTTACTAACCGTACGATTTGAACAAAATTTGTTTTATATTGTTCTTTGAGAAATTTGCAAACTTTTATACGCTTACATGCTCCATAAAATATTTACAGTTTTCAAGCTATTTCAAGTTGAAAATGGAACCTTAAATTGGCAAGGTGCCAATTTCTACAATTTTTGAGACTTTGAGTTGAAACTTGGATGTTAGGTCACTTATAGGTAGTCATTTAATGTTGACCTTCTTTTCAAGGTCAAATTTTTATTCTCAAGGTCACATGAAACTTTTGCTTATAGAACAAAGACTATTTGACCTTCAGAGTTCAAACTTCATACATATAATTGTTACGCCAAGCTCTTTCACCTTGACCTTGATCCAAGGTCAAATTCTCATTCTCAAGGTCACAACAACATTTTTGCCTATAAAACAAAGACTGTTTGACCTTGAGAATGCAAACTGGGTACAAATATTCCTTGCAGTAAGTCCTGTCACATTGACCTTGACCAAAGGTCATTCGTTCGATTTCAAGGTCATAACAGTCTTTTGTTGATAAAATATTGAGCTTTATTCAATTTCATATATATTTTGAAGAAAATGATATTCTATACTCATCTTTTTTCCTTGACCTTTGTTCAAGGTGAAAATTTCATTCTCAATGTCATAACAACATTTACTTGTTAAATACACAGTGTTTGTCCTACACTACTTATACTTCACAAACGAGGTCCTTCTTATATGAACTTTACATGATCTAAGAAAGATAAATCTTTTATTTCTATTTCTCTTCGTACCATGACTTGTCTGTACTTTCATGCTGTTGTCATTTTCTAATTAAATGTTTTAAAAATGTCTTAAAATTGAATAGCATCATTTAAATTAACTGGTAAATTTGCAGCATGGAGCAGACAGACAGACTGACAGTGTAAGATAGACAGTGTTAGATAGACTAACAACGATAGAAGAACGAACAGACATACGAACAGATAGAGAGAGTACTAGACAGAAACGCAGACGATCGGCGATAAAAAAAAAACGTCCAGACTGGGGATCGAACCCGGTACCCTTGGGCCAGCAGTCCAACGCCCTATCCACATAGTCATTGGAGTTCCTGAATGTTAGTGGTTTTTATTTTTGATATACACACGGAGAAATACAAATGGCTGATTCAGCATTACAAGAATTATCGATCGTTCATGCAACAAGTCAGTCCTATTCATAGCTTTTAATTCAGAAGAAAAACACATTTCATATTGCGCATATTTATTTCACTGTCATTGACTTCAACTTGTATATATGGCCACCTTAGGCCTCTTTTTTTCATTCGTCAATCTTTGAAACAACTGTACAAGACATTTGACGGAGCAATGTGGCCCCCTTGGCCTTCTTGGTTTTTTTTTTGTTTTGTTTGTTTGTCTTGTTTTTTTTTAATTCGTCAATCTTTGAAACAACTGTACAAGACCTTTGACGGAGCAATGTGGCCCCCTTGGGCCTCTTGTTTGTTTGTTTGTTTGTTTTTTTTTTATTTTCATTTGTTTTGCTTGTTTGTTTGTTTGTTTGCTTGTTTTTTTTTCTTTTTTTGATTCGACAATCTTTGAAACAACTGTACAAGACTTTTGACTGAGCAAAATGGCTCCCTTGGGCCTCTTGTTGTTGTTGTTGTTTTTTTTTTTCTTATTTGTTTTGTTTGTTTGTTTGTCTTTTTCTTATTAAATTCCCTAATATTTGAAACAACTGTACAAGACCTTTGACGGAGCAATGTGGCCCCCTTGGGCATTTTTTTTTTCTCGTTTGTTTGTCTGTTTCTTTTTGAATTCGTCAATCTTTGAAATAACTGTACAAGATCTTTGACGGTTTGTTTATCCAATGACATAGGCTAGTCCTTCGAAAGGGGGAGGTTGATAAGTTTTTGCCCCCCCCCCCTCCGACTTACATGTTACATACGTGTACATACCTGTTTTCACCTCCCCTGTCTAGATCCGCCCTTGCAAAATAAGCAAACACATTTTATTGATTCATAATTTTATTCTCTACATACATTGTCAATGAAAGTCAAATAAAAAAAATACATTTTATGAAATTCTGTGTTGTTTACTCCTGAATACATACCTGTAAATAGAATCGATCGATAAAGATTTATCATTCGGAACATGCTCGACATGTTGAGTCATATCATAGTCGCAAGATTTCATCCTTCTAAAGACTTTTGATGCAAACGTTTGTCAGTTCTGCAATAGCTCAGCGGTAGAGCGTCAGACTTCGAATCGGAGGGTCCGGGGTTCGATACCGGCCTCCGCCATTTTTTTCCCTCAATTTTTTTCATTCGTAAGCAAACATAAAGTACAGTGCTTCAACATTGTTTTCATTTCAAAATGTATACGAGTATGTATTAGTTCAAAATGTTTTCTAACAGAATCAAGACATATCGAATACATGTACCAGTTTGAAAACACTTGCTATATTGTCATGATTCATTGGGAAATCCCTCACATAATTAATATGCATGACCCAGGATGTGTTACAAATTTCATTGGTCAATTCAACCATGTGACCTGACATTACATGTACAAGATACGATGGGGCCTACCTTGGTGAAGGACCTGGTTCGAGTCCAGCTGCGGCCAGTCATTTTCGCATTTTTTCAATTTTCATTTCTGTTCTTAACAAGATGAAAATGGGAGAAATCCGTCTGCTATGTCCACAGGAACCTCCATCCTTCCATTTATTAAGGATTCCGATTTCCGTCGGAATCCTTTCTGTTATTGTATTGTCTTTTCTTTATTCTTATTAAGGATTCCGACTTCCGTCGGAATCCTTTCTGTTATTGTATTGTCTTTTCTTTATTCTTATTATTCTTATTATTATTATTCTTACCCCCAAGTCATTCCAGAGACGTTACAACAAAGTACGGCATCATAGGATAAAATGGAAAGTGTCATGAGAAAGAGCAAATAAAGATCTTCATATAAATTTTTTTTCTTGTCGAAAAGTTCATATATGCCCCCGCTAGAGGTCATCAAATGCAAAATCTTTCAAACCTTATAACTCCTAAATTAACCGTGCGATTTGAACGAAATTTGTTTTATATTGATCTTTGGGAAATTTGCAAACTTTTATACGCTTACATGCTCGATAAAATATTTACGGTTTTCGTGCTATTTTGAGTTGAAAATGGAACTTTAAATTGGCACAGTGCCAATTTCTACAGTTTTTGAGATTTTGAGTTGAAACTTGGATGTTAGGCTACTAATAGATAGTCATTGATGATGACCTAGTTTCAAGGTCACATTATGATTCTCAAGGTCACAACAAACTTTTGCCTATAGAACAAAGACTATTTGACCTTGACAGTTCAAACTTCATAAATACAATCATTGAGCCAAGACCTTTCACCTTGACCTTGGCCCAAGGTCAAATTTTGATTCTCAAGGTCACAACAAACTTTTGCCTATAGAACAAAGACCATTTGACCTTGAGAGTTCAAACTTGGCGCAAATATTCCTTGCATCAAGTCCTTTCACCTTGACCTTGACCCAAGGTCATATCTTCGATTTCAAGGTCACAACAGACTTTTGTCGATAAAATATTGAGCTTTGATTAGATGAAGAGGACTCTTGATGAGAATATCTTTTATCCATGACCTTGGTTAAAGGTCAAATTAACTTTTTCAAGGTCATAACAAACATTTACTCTTGTAGAATTCACAGGATTTTGTCCTTAACTATTTATTCTTCACTCAAGTAGTACTTCTTATTTGAACTTTACATAGTAAGATAGATAACTCTTTTATTCTTGTTCTCTGTTTCTTTCTTTTTTATTCTTAGTAGCATTACATATCAGTAGTTTCATGTTGTTGTCATTTTCTATTAATAGAAATTATCTCATTACAAAATCATTGTGCAATTCTTTTTTGAGAAAGTCATTGTAAAGGATTAGATATTGATTGAGCATGGAGTTTAAAGCTTTCATAAACATGAAAGGTATTTATTATCTTTTTCTTCTGTTTTGTTGATAAATAAATAAGAGTCCCAAATTAGACATAAGCTCTTTTGACTCATTTGCTGAAGTTTATATGGTACTAAAGCAACTATTCTTTTTTCCATCTTCTTTATTTGGATTTTAGCACTTCAGTTCCGAGGAAGGTCTAATAAAGGAGGAATCCGTCTGTTGCTTGCAACAGTAGCCATCTAGTTCTTATTATTCTTCTTCTTATTATTATTATTCTTACCCCCAAGCCAATCCAGAGACGTTACAACATAGTACCGCATAATACGATAAAATGGAAAGTATCATGTGAAAGAGCAAATAAAGATCTTCATTTAATTTTTTTTTTGTCGAAAAGTTCACATATGCCCCCGCTAGAGGTCATCAAAGGCAAAATCTTTAAAACCTTATAACTCCTAAACTAACCGTGCGATTTGAATGAAATTTGTTTTATATTGTTTTTTGGGAAATTTGCAAACTTTTATACGCTTACATGCTCGATAAAATATTTACAGTTTTCGCGCTATTTTGAGTTGAAAATGGAACTTTATATTGGCACAGTGCCAATTTCTACAGTTTTTGAGATTTTGAGTTGAAACTTGAATGGTAGGTTACTTTTAGGTAGTCATTGATGATGACCTAGTTTCAAGGTCAAATTATGGTTCTCAAGGTCACAACAAACTTTTGCCTATGGAACAAAGACTATTTAACCTTGACAGTTCAAACTTCATAAATACAATCATTGATCCAAGCCCTTTCACCTTGACCTTGACCCAAGGTCAAATTCTCATTCTCAAGGTCACAACAAAATTTTTCCTTTAGAACAAAGACCATTTGACCTTGAGAGTTCAAACTTGACGCAAATATTCCTTGCATCAAGTCCTTTCACCTTGACCTTGACCCAAGGTTATTTGTTCGATTTCAAGGTCACAACAGACTTTTGTTGATAAGATATTGAGCTTTGAATAGATGAAAAGAAATCTTGATGAGAATAAACTAAAATGCTTATATTTCATCCATGACCTTGGTTCAAGGTCAAATAAACTTTTTCAAGGTCATAACAAACATTTACTCTTGTAGGATTGATAGGATTTTGTTCTTAAATATTTATTCTTCACACAAGTAGTACTTCTTACTTGAACTTTACATAGTAAGATAGATAACTCTTTTATTCTTGTTCTCTGTTTCCTTTCTTTATCTTAGTAGCATTACTTGTCTGTACTTTCATGCTGTTGTCATTCTCTATTTATAGAAATTTTCTCATTGCTAATTCATTGTGCAATTCTTTTTGGGATAGCAATTTAAAAGTATTTAAAATGGATAGAATAGATCAAGGAGTTTAAAGCCTTCCTAAACTTGAAAGGTATTTATCGTCTTTTTCTTCTTTTTTGTCGATAAATAGATAAGAGTCCCAAGTTAGACATAATCTCTTTTAACTCATTTGCTGAAGTGAATAAGGTACTAAAGCAACTATTCTTTTTTTCATCTTCTTTATTTGGATTTTAACACTTCAGTTCCGAGGAAGGTCTAATAAAGGAGGAATCCGTCTGTTGCTTGCAACAGTAGCCATCTAGTTATTCTTATTATTATTCTTACCCCCAAACATTCCAGACACTTTACAAAAAAGTACCGCAATATATGATAGAGTGGAAAATACCATGTGAAAGGGCATATGAAGATCTCAATTCAAAGTTTTTTTCTTGTCGAAAAGTTCACACATACCCCCGCTAGAGGTCATCAAAGGTCAAATCTTTAAACTCTTATAACTCCTAATGTAACCGTACGATTTGAACGAAATTTGTTTTATATTGTTCTTTGGAAAATTTGCAAACTTTTATACACTTACATGAACGATGAAATATTTACGATTTTGACTCCCAAGGTCACAACAAACTTTTGCCTATAGAACAAAGACGGTTTGACATTGAGAGTTCAAACTACATAAATATAATCTTTGAGCCAAGTACTTTCACCTTGACCTTGACCCAAGGTCAATATCTCCTTCTCAAGGTCACTACAAACTTTTGCCTGTAAAACAAAGACTGTTTGACGTTGAATGTTCAAACTTTACACAAATATTCCTTGCATCAAGCCCTCTCACCTTCACCTTCACCTTGACCCAAGGTCATTTGTTCGATTTCAAGGTGACAACATACTTAGATTGATAAAAATATCGAACTTTGATCAGTTTAAGATGAGAATGAGAATAACCTCCAATACTTATCTTTTATCTGTGACCTCGGTTCAAGGTCAAATAATCATTATCAAGGTCATAACAAACATTTACTCCTGTAGAATTCACAGTTCTGGTCCTATACAATTTATTCTTCAAACAAGTAGTCCTTCTTATTTGAACTTAACATAGTCCAAGAAAGATAACTCTTTCATTCTTGTTCTCTGTTTTCTTTTTTTCTCAGTAGCATCACATGCTGTTGTCATTTTCTATTAATAGAAATTTTCTCATTGCCAAATCATTGTGCAATTCTGTTTTGAGATAGTAATTCTAAAGGATTAAGCTTTCCGAAACATGGAAGGTATTTATTATCTTTTTCTTCTATTTTGTTGATAAATGAATAAGAGTCCCAAGTTAGACATAAGCTCTTTTGACTTATTTGCTGAAGTGAATAAGGTACTAAAGCAACTATTCTTTTTTCCATCTTCTGTATTCGGATTTTACCACTATAGTTCCGAGGATTGTCTACTAAAGGAGGAATCCGTCTGTTGCTTGCAACAGTGGCCATCTAGTTCTTATTATTATTAAGGATT
The DNA here is from genome assembly GCA_033119305.1 of Pinctada imbricata. NCBI lineage: Eukaryota > Metazoa > Mollusca > Bivalvia > Pterioida > Pteriidae > Pinctada > Pinctada imbricata. Next base: position 7,152,081 of record VSWD01000012.1, on the reverse strand, counting down.
CCGACTATTCCGTCGGAATCCTTTCTGTTATTGCAATGTCTTTTTTTTATTAAGGATTCCGACTATTCCGTCGGAATCCTTTCTGTTATTGCAATGTCTTTTCTTTATTAAGGATTCCGACTATTCCGTCGGAATCCTTTCTGTTATTGTATTGTCTTTTCTTTATTCTTATTATTAAGGATTCCGATTTCCGTCGGAATCCTTTCTGTTATTGTATTGTCTTTTCTTTATTCTTATTATTCTTATTCTTATTATTATTATTATTATTATTCTTACCCCCAAGCCAATCCAGTGACGTTACAACAAAGTACCGCATCATATGATAAAATGGAAAGTATCATGTGAAAGAGCAAATAAAGATCTTAATTTAGTATTTTTTTCTTGTCGAAAAGTTCACATATGCCCCCGCTAGAGGTCATCAGCGGTCAAATCGTTAAACTCTTATAACTCCTTAACTTACCGTACGATTTGAACAAAATTTGTTTTATATTGTTCTTTGAGAAATTTGTAAACTTTTATACGCTTACATGCTCCATAAAATATTTACAGTTTTCAAGCTATTTCAAGTGGAAAATGGAACCTTAGATTGGCAAGGTGCCAATTTCTACAATTTTTGAGACTTTGAGTTGAAACTTGGATGTTAGGTCACTTATAGGTAGTCATTTAATGTTGACCTTCTTTTCAAGGTCAAATTTTTATTCTCAAGGTCACATGAAACTTTTGCTTATAGAACAAAGACTATTTGACCTTCAGAGTTCAAACTTCATACATATAATTGTTAAGCCAAGCTCTTTCACCTTGACCTTGATCCAAGGTCAAATTCTCATTCTCAAGGTCACAACAACATTTTTGCCTATAAAACAAAGACTGTTTGACCTTGAGAATGCAAACTGGGTACAAATATTCCTTGCAGTAAGTCCTGTCACATTGACCTTGACCAAAGGTCATTCGTTCGATTTCAAGGTCATAACAGTCTTTTGTTGATAAAATATTGAGCTTTATTCAATTTCATATATATTTTGAAGAAAATGATATTCTATACTCATATTTTTTCCTTGACCTTGGTTCAAGGTGAAAATTTCATTCTCAATGTCATAACAACATTTACTTGTTAAATACACAGTGTTTGTCCTACACTACTTATACTTCACAAACGAGGTCCTTCTTTTATGAACTTTACATGATCTAAGAAAGATAAATCTTTTATTTCTATTTCTCTTCGTACCAAGACTTGTCTGTACTTTCATGCTGTTGTCATTTTCTAATTAAATGTTTTAAAAATGTCTTAAAATTGAATAGCATCATTTAAATTAACTGGTAAATTTGCAGCATGGACCAGACAGACAGACTGACAGTATAAGATAGACAGTGTTAGACAGACTGACAACGATAGAAGAACGAACAGACATACGAACAGATAGAGTACTAGACAGAAACGCAGACGATCGGCGAAAAAAAAAACGTCCAGACTGGGGATCGAACCCGGTACCCTTGGGCCAGCACTCCAACGCCCTATCCACATAGCCATTGGAGTTCCTGAATGTTAGTGGTTTTTATTTTTGATATACAGACGGAGAAATACAAATGGCTGATTCAGCATTACAAGAATTATCGATCGTTCATGCAACAAGTCAGTCCTATTCATAGCTTTTTATTCAGAAGAAAACACATTTCATATTGCGCATATTTATTTCACTGTCATTGACTTCAACTTGTATATATGGCCACCTTAGGCCTCTTTTTTTTTTCATTCGTCAATCTTTGAAACAACTGTACAAGACCTTTGACGGAGCAATGTGGCCCCCTTGGGCCTCTTGTTTGTTTGTTTGTTTTTTTTTTATTTTCATTTTTTTAGCTTGTTTGTTTGTTTGCTTGTTTTTTTCTTTTTTGATTCGACAATCTTTGAAACAACTGTACAAGACTTTTGACTGAGCAAAATGGCTCCCTTGGGCCTCTTGGTTTTTTTTTTTTTTCATTTGTTTTGTTTGTTTGTTTGTATTTTTCTTATTAAATTCCTTAATATTTGATACAACTGTACAAGACCTTTGACGGAGCAATGTGGCCCCCTTGGGCATTTTTTTTCTCGTTTGTTTGTCTGTTTCTTTTTGAATTCGTCAATCTTTGAAATAACTGTACAAGATCTTTGACGGTTTGTTTATCCAATGACATAGGCTAGTCCTTCGAAAGGGGGAGGTTGATAAGTTTCTGCCCCCCCCCCCTCCGACTTACATGTTACATACGTGTACATACCTGTTTTCACCTACCCTGTCTAGATCCGCCCTTGCAAAATAAGCAAACACATTTTATTGATTCATAATTTTATTCTCTACATACATGGTCAATGAAAGTCAAATAAAAAAAAAATACATTTTATGAAATTCTGTGTTGTTTACTCCTGAATACAAACCTGTAAATAGAATCGATCGATAAAGATTTATCATTCGGAACATGCTCGACATGTTGAGTAATATCATAGTCGCAAGATTTCATCCTTCTAAAGACTTTTGATGCAAAGCTTTGTCAGTTCTGCAATAGCTCAGCGGTAGAGCGTCAGACTTCGAATCGGAGGGTCCGGGGTTCGATACCGGCCTCGGCCATTTTTTTACCCTCAATTTTTTTCATTCGTAAGCAAACATAAAGTACAGTGCTTCAACATTGTTTTCATTTCAAAATTTATACGAGTATGTATTAGTTCAAAATGTTTTCTAACAGAATCAAGAAATATCGAATACATGTACCAGTTTGAAAACACTTGCTATATTGTCATGATTCATTGGAAAATCCCTCACATAATTAATATGCATGACCCAGGATGTGTTACAAATTTCATTGGTCAATTCAACCATGTGACCTGACATTACATGTACAAGATACGATGGGGCCTACCTTGGTGAAGGTACCTGGTTCGAGTCCAGCTGCGGCCAGTCATTTTCGCATTTTTTCAATTTTCATTTCTGTTCTTAACAAGATGAAAATGAGAGGAATCCGTCTGCTATGTCCACAGGAACCTCCATCCTTCCATTTATTAAGGATTCCGATTTCCGTCGGAATCCTTTCTGTTATTGTATTGTCTTTTCTTTATTCTTATTATTCTTATTATTAAGGATTCCGATTTCCGTCGGAATCCTTTCTGTTATTGTATTGTCTTTTCTTTATTCTTATTATTCTTATTATTCTTATTATTATTCTTACCCCCAAGCCAATCCAGTGACGTTACAACAAAGTACCGCATCATATGATAAAATGGAAAGTATCATGTGAAAGAGCAAATAAAGATCTTAATTTAATATTTTTTTCTTGTCGAAAAGTTCACATATGCCCCCGCTAGAGGTCATCAGCGGTCAAATCTTTAAACTCTTATAACTCCTTTACTAACCGTACGATTTGAACAAAATTTGTTTTATATTGTTCTTTGAGAAATTTGCAAACTTTTATACGCTTACATGCTCCATAAAATATTTACAGTTTTCAAGCTATTTCAAGTTGAAAATGGAACCTTAAATTGGCAAGGTGCCAATTTCTACAATTTTTGAGACTTTGAGTTGAAACTTGGATGTTAGGTCACTTATAGGTAGTCATTTAATGTTGACCTTCTTTTCAAGGTCAAATTTTTATTCTCAAGGTCACATGAAACTTTTGCTTATAGAACAAAGACTATTTGACCTTCAGAGTTCAAACTTCATACATATAATTGTTAAGCCAAGCTCTTTCACCTTGACCTTGATCCAAGGTCAAATTCTCATTCTCAAGGTCACAACAACATTTTTGCCTATAAAACAAAGACTGTTTGACCTTGAGAATGCAAACTGGGTACAAATATTCCTTGCAGTAAGTCCTGTCACATTGACCTTGACCAAAGGTCATTCGTTCGATTTCAAGGTCATAACAGTCTTTTGTTGATAAAATATTGAGCTTTATTCAATTTCATATATATTTTGAAGAAAATGATATTCTATACTCATCTTTTTTCCTTGACCTTGGTTCAAGGTGAAAATTTCATTCTCAATGTCATAACAACATTTACTTGTTAAATACACAGTGTTTGTCCTACACTACTTATACTTCACAAACGAGGTCCTTCTTATATGAACTTTACATGATCTAAGAAAGATAAATCTTTTATTTCTATTTCTCTTCGTACCATGACTTGTCTGTACTTTCATGCTGTTGTCATTTTCTAATTAAATGTTTTAAAAATGTCTTAAAATTGAATAGCATCATTTAAATTAACTGGTAAATTTGCAGCATGGACCAGACAGACAGACTGACAGTGTAAGATAGACAGTGTTAGATAGACTGACAACGATAGAAGAACGAACAGACATACGAACAGATAGAGAGAGTACTAGACAGAAACGCAGACGATCGGCGATAAAAATACGTCCAGACTGGGGATCGAACCCGGTACCCTTGGGCCAGCAGTCAAACGCCCTATCCACATAGCCATTGGAGTTCCTGAATGTTAGTGGTTTTTATTTTTGATATACAGACGGAGAAATACAAATGGCTGATTCAGCATTACAAGAATTATCGATCGTTCATGCAACAAGTCAGTCCTATTCATAGCTTTTTATTCAGAAGAAAAACACATTTCATATTGCGCATATTTATTTCACTGTCATTGACTTCAACGTGTATATATGGCCACCTTAGGCCTCCTTTTTTTTCATTCGTCAATCTTTGAAACAACTGTACAAGACCTTTGACGGAGCAATGTGGCCCCCTTGGCCTTCTTGGTTTTTTTTTTGTTTGTTTGTCTTTTTTTTTAATTCGTCAATCTTTGAAACAACTGTACAAGACCTTTGACGGAGCAATGTGGTCCCCTTGGGCCTCTTGTTTGTTTTGTTTTTTTTTTATTTTCATTTGTTTTGCTTGTTTGTTTGTTTGCTTGTTTTTTTCTTTTTTGATTCGACAATCTTTGAAACAACTGTACAAGACTTTTGACTGAGCAATATGGCTCCCTTGGGCCTCTTGTTTTTTTTTTTTTTTGTTTTGTTTTTTTTTTTGTTTTGTTTTTTTTTGTTTTTGTTTTTTTTCATTTGTTTTGTTTGTTTGTTTGTCTTTTTCTTATTAAATTCCTTAATATTTGAAACAACTGTACAAGACCTTTGACGGAGCAATGTGGCCCCCTTGGGCATTTTTTTTTTCTCGTTTGTTTGTCTGTTTTTTTTTTTTTTTAATTCGTCAATCTTTGAAATAACTGTACAAGATCTTTGACGGTTTGTTTATCCAATGACATAGGCTAGTCCTTCGAAAGGGGGGGGGGTTGATAAGTTTTTGCCCCCCCCCCCCCCTCCGACTTACATGTTACATACGTGTACATACCTGTTTTCACCTACCCTGTCTAGATCCGCCCTTGCAAAATAAGCAAACACATTTTATTGATTCATAATTTTATTCTCTACATACATGGTCAATGAAAGTCAAATAAAAAAAAATACATTTTATGAAATTCTGTGTTGTTTACTCCTGAATACAAACCTGTAAATAGAATCGATCGATAAAGATTTATCATTCGGAACATGCTCGACATGTTGAGTCATATCATAGTCGCAAGATTTCATCCTTCTAAAGACTTTTGATGCAAACTTTTGTCAGTTCTGCAATAGCTCAGCGGTAGAGCGTCAGACTTCGAATCGGAGGGTCCGGGGTTCGATACCGGCCTCGGCCAATTTTTTTCCCTCAATTTTTTTCATTCGTAAGCAAACATAAAGTACAGTGCTTCAACATTGTTTTCATTTCAAAATTTATACGAGTATGTATTAGTTCAAAATGTTTTCTAACAGAATCAAGAAATATCGAATACATGTACCAGTTTGAAAACACTTGCTATATTGTCATGATTCATTGGAAAATCCCTCACATAATTAATATGCATGACCCAGGATGTGTTACAAATTTCATTGGTCAATTCAACCATGTGACCTGACATTACATGTACAAGATACGATGGGGCCTACCTTGGTGAAAGTACCTGGTTCGAGTCCAGCTGCGGCCAGTCATTTTCGCATTTTTTCAATTTTCATTTCTGTTCTTAACAAGATGAAAATGAGAGGAATCCGTCTGCTATGTCCACAGGAACCTCCATCCTTCCATTTATTAAGGATTCCGATTTCCGTCGGAATCCTTTCTGTTATTGTATTGTCTTTTCTTTATTCTTATTATTAAGGATTCCGACTTCCGTCGGAATCCTTTCTGTTATTGTATTGTCTTTTCTTTATTCTTATTATTATTATTATTCTTACCCCCAACCTTTCCGGACCCTTTACAAGAAAAGAACCGCCTCGTATGATAAAATGGAAAGTACCATATGAAAGAGCATATTAAGATCTTGATTTAAAAATTTTTTGTTGTCCAAAAGTTCAGATATGCCCCCGCTAGAGGTCATCAAAGGTCAAATCTCTAAACTCTTATAACTCCTTAAGTAACCGTACGATTTCAACGAAATTTGTTTTATATTGTACTTCGGAAAATTTGCAAACTTTTATACGCTTACATGCTCGATAAATTATTGACGGTTTTTTCGCTATTCCGAGTTGAAAATGGGACTTTAAATTGGCACAGTGCCAATTTCTGCAGTTTTTGAGATTTTGAGTTGAAACTTGGATGGTGTGTTACTTATAGGTAGTTATTTAATGATGACCTACTTTCAAGGTCAAATTTTGTTTCTCAAGGTCACAACAAATTTTTGCCTATAGAACAAAAACTATTTGACATTCCGAGATCAAACTTCATACATACTATCGTGAAGCCAAGCTCTTTCACCTTGACCTTCAACAAAGGTCAAATTTTGATTCTCAAGGTCACAACATACTTTTGCCAATAAAACAAAGACTATTTGACCTTCAGAGTTCAAATTTTATACATATAATCGTTAAGCCAAGCTCTTTCACCTTGACCTTGACCCAAGGTCAAATTTTGATTCTCAAGGTCACAATAAATTTTTGCCTATGGAACAAAGACTATTTGGCCTTCAGTGTTCAAACTTCACACATATAATAGTTCAGTCAAGCTTTTTCACCTTGACCTTGACCCATTGTCAAATTCTCATTCTCAAGGTCAAAACAAACTTTAGTCTATAAAACAAAGACTGTTTGACCTTGTGAGTTTAAACTGTACACAAATATTCCTTGTATCAAACCCTTTCACCCTGACCTTGACTCAAGGTCATTTGTTCGATTTCAAGGTCACAACAGACTTTGGTTGATAAGATATTGAGCTTTGCTCGGATTAAGATAAATCGTGATGAGAATGATCACAATACTTATCTTTCATCCATGAAATTGGATCAAGGTCAAATAATCATTCTCAAGGTAATAACAATCATTTACTCTTGTAGAATTCACTTTTTTGTCCTATACTATTTATTCTTCACACAAGTGGTCGTTCTTATTTGAACTTAACATAGTATAAGAAAGATAACTCTTTTATTCTTGTTCTGTTTCTATATTTTTTCTTAGTAGCATTATACATATATGTACTTCCATGTTGTTGTCATTTTCTATTAATAGAAAATATTTCAATGGAAAATCATTGTGCAATTCTGTTTTGAAAAAGTAATTGTAAAGGATTTTGATATTGATAGAGCATGGAGTTTTAAGCTTTCGTAAACATGAAAGGTATTTATTATTTTGTTTTCTTCTATTTTGTTGAAAAATAAATAAGAGTCCCAAAATTAGACATAAGCTCTTTTGACTCATTCGCTGAAGTGAATAAGGTACTAAAGCAACTATCCTTTTTTTCATCTTCTTTATTCGGATTTTAACACTTCAGTTCCGAGGAAGGTCTAATAAAGGAGGAATCCGTCTGTTGCTTGCAACAGTAGCCATCTAGTTATTTTTATTATTATTATTATTATTCTTACCCCCAGATCTTTCCGGTCACTATACAAAAAAAGTATCACTTCTTATGATAAAACGAAAAAGATAATGTGAAAGAGCATATAAAGATCTTGAGGTAAAAAAATTTTGTCGTCGAAAAGTTCACATATGCCCCCGCTAGAGGTCATCAAAGTTCAAATCTTTAAACTCTTATAACTCCTAAACTAACCGTACATGTACGATTTGAACGAAATTTGTTTTAAAATGTTCTTTGGGACATTTGTAAACTTTTATACGCTTACATGAACTATAAAATATTAACGGTTTTCGCGCTATTCCGAGTTGAAAATGGAACTTTAAATTGGCACAGTGCCAATTTCTACAGTTTTTGAGATTTTGAGTTGAAACTTGGATACTAGATTACTTATAGGTAGTCATTTAATGTTGACCTTCTTTCAAGGTCAAATTTTGATTCTCAAGGTCACAACAAACTTTTGTCTATAGAATAAAGACTATTTGACCTGCAGAGTTCAAACTTCATACATAATATCATTAAACCAAGCTCTTTCACCTTGACCTTGACCCAAGGTCAAATTCTGATTCTCAAGGTCACAACAGACTTTTGCCTATAGAACAAAGACTATTTGACCTTCAGAGTTTAAACTTCATTCAAATAATTGTTCAGTCATGCTCTTTCACTTTGACCTTGACCCAAGGTCAAATTCTGATTCTCAAGGTCACAGCAACTTTTCCCTACAAAACAAAGACTATTTGACCTTCAGAGTTCATACTTTATACATATCATGCTTGGGCCCAGCTCTTTGACATTGACCTTGACCCAAGGTCAAATTCTGATTTTCAAGGTCACAACAAACTTTAGTCTATAAAACAAAGACTGTTTGACCTTGAGAGTTCAAACTTTACACAAAGATTCCCTGCATCAAACTCTTTCATCATAACCTTGACCCAAGGTCATTTGTTTGATTTCAAGGTCACAACTGACTTTGGCTGATTAGATATTGAGCTTTGCTCAGATTAAGATCAATCATGATGAGAATAATCACAATACTTAGCTTTCATCCATGACATTGGTTAAAGGCCAAATAATTGTTCTCAATGTCTTAACAATCATTTACTCTTGTAGAATTTACACTTTTTGTCCTATACTATTTATTTTTTCACAAGTAGTCCTTCTTATTTGAACTTAACATAGTATCAGAAAGATAACTCTTTTACTCTTGTTCTCTGTTTCTTTTTTTTTCTAAGTAGCATTACATATCTGTAATTTCATGTTGTTGTCATTTTCTATTAATAGAAATTATCTCATTGCAAAATCATTGTGCAATTCTGTTTTGAGAAAGTAATTGTAAAGGATTTGATTTGATAGAGCATGGAGTTTAAAGCTTTCGTAAACATAAAAGGCCTTAAATATTTTTTTCTTCTATTTTGTTGAGAAATAGATAAGAGTCCCAAATTAGACATCAGCTCTTTTGACTCATTTACTGAAGTAAATAAGGTAATAAAGCGACTTTTCTTTTTTCCATCTTCATTATTTGGATTTTAACAATTCAGTTCCGAGGAAGGTCTAATAAAGGAGGAATCCGTCTGTTGCTTGCAACAGTAGCCATCTAGTTCTTATTATTATTCTTATTATTATTATTTTTATTCTTACCCCCTCATCATTTCCAGACACTTTATTCAAAGGTCTTTTAACACAGAGCAAAAGGGATGGTTCCATTATAAAGAGCATACCAAGATCTTCTTTAACTATTTTTGTTTGTCGATAAGCTCACCAATGCCCCCGCTGGAGGTCATCAAAGGTCAAATCTTTAAACACTTATAACTCCTAAACTAACCGTACGATTTGAACGAAATTTGTTTTAAAATGTTCTTTGGGAAAATACACTTACATGCTCAATAAAATATTACGGTTTTCACGCTATTCCGAGTTGAAAATGGAACTTTAAATTGGCACAGTGCCAATTTCAACAGTTTTTGAGATTTTGAGTTGAAACTTTGATAGTAGGTCACTTATAGGTGGTCATTTAATGTTGACCTACTTTCAAGGTCAAATTTTCATTCTCAAGGTCACAACAAACTTTTGCCTATAGAACAAAAAGTATTTGACCTTCAGAGTTCAAACTTCATACATATCATTGTTCAGTCAAGTTCTTTCACCTTGACCTTGACCCAAGGTCAAATTCTCATTCCAAAGGTCACAACAAACTTTAGTCTATAAAACAAAGATTATTTGACCTTGTGAGTTCAAACATTACACAAATATTCCTTGCATCAAAGCCTTTCACCACGACCTTGGCTCAAGGTCATTTGTTCTATTTCAAGGTCACAACCGACTTTGGTTGATTAGATATTGAGCTTTGCTCAGATAAAGATCAATCGTAATGAGAATGATCACAATACTTATCTTTCTTTCATGACATTGGTTTAAGGTCAAATAATTAATCTCAAGGTCATAACAATCATTTACTCTTGTAGAATTCACTCTTTTTGTCCTATACTATTTATTCTTCACACAAGTAGTCCTTCTTGTTTGAACTTAACATAGAATAAGAAAGATAACTCTTTTCTTCTTGTTCTATGTTTCTTTTTCTTTCTTAGTAGCATTTCATATCTGTACTTTCATGTTGTTGTCATTTTCTATTAATAGAAATTATCTCATTGCAAAATCATTGTGCAATATTGTTTTGAGAAAGTAATTTTACAGGATTTGATATTGATAGAGGATTGAGTTTAAAGCTTTCGTAAACATGAAAGGTATTTAATATTTTTTCTTCTTTGTTGATAAATAAATAAGAGTTCCAAATTAGACATCAGCTCTTTTGACTCATTTGCTGAAGTGAATAAGGTACTAAAGAAACTATTATTTTTTCCATCTTCTTTATTCGGATTTTAACACTTCAGTTCCTTGGAAGGTCTAATAAAGGAGGAATCCGTCTGTTGCTTGCAACAGTAGCCATCTAGTTATTATTATTATTATTATTTTATTCTTACCCCCCTCATCATTTCCAGAGACTTTATTCAAAGGTCTTAAAACAAAACGGATGGTACCATCAGAAAAAGAAAACCAAGATCTTCTTTAACTTATTTTTGTTTGTCGATAAGCTCCCAATGCCCCCGCTAGAGGTCATCAAAGGTCAAATGTTTAAACACTTATAACTCCTTAACTAACTGTACGATTTGAACGAAATTTGTTTTAAAATGTTTTTTGGAAAAATTGTAAACTTTTATATTCTTACATGCTCGATAAAATATTTACGGTTTTCGCGCTATTCCGAGTTGAAAATGGAACTTTAATTACAGTTTTTGATATTTTGAATTGAAACTTTAATAGTGGGTTACTTATAGGTGGTCATTTAATGTTGACCTACTTTAAGGTCAAATTTTATTTCTCAAGGTCACAACATACTTTTGCCTATAGAACGATGACTGTTTGACCTTCAGAGTTCAAACTTTATACATATTATTGTTAAGCCAAGCTCTTTCACCTTGATCTTGTCCCAAGGTCAAAAATTGATTCTCAAGGTCACAACAAAGTTTTCACATATTTTTTTAGGAACTAAGGGTATATGACGACTTTGAACCAAGGCTAATATCACAATGTAGACGCTTGAACTTCATCCAAGATAACTTTTCTTTGATATTTGTCATTTCAAAGAATATTGCTATGGGGGTATTTTAGTCCCGTTAAGCCACCTTCACACTTTCACGGATCGGACCACGGATAACTACGGATCGAGAAAAAATGACATCCGTAGCTATCCGTAGCTATCTGTAGCCATCCGTACCAACCCGTCGCTCCATCCGGCACAAGTCGTACCTATCCTTTGCAATCTGTACCTATCCGGGATGAGACAGAACATTTTGAACTTGTTAAATATCTCTAAGACTCCGATACGGATAAATTTGTCGTATGGGAATCTTAGCAACCCGTAGTGGAATCGTAGCTATCCGTAGGGGGGGTCGTAGCAACCGTAGCGCATCCGTAGCAATCCGGTATCATTGTTGTGATAAAATTAGCCATACGACTCTCCTACGGATTGCTACTACTCTCCTACGGATTGCTATGACTCACCTACGGATTGCTACGGAAAAATGTGAGGCTATGGATATCCAAGGATAGTGTCTTATATTAACTTCAAATCGACCAGTATTCTTTGCGTTTTTCGGTCAATATACGAGTTAATACTTCAACTATTCAATTTCGGGTATTGAAATGAAGACATGTATAAAACCACAATGCTGTTATAAAACAAGTGAGACCGTCTCAACTTGAATATATTGGGTGTTTTCGTAAATAATGATGTTTAAAAACACATAGGAAATTCAAGCCAGTCCTACCAATCCGTACTGAAGTCGTAGCTATCCTTGCGCAAACGTGGCTATCCGTGCTCGATTCGTATCAATCTGTAGCAATCCGTACTGGAGTCGTAGGTTCATGGTTCATCGAACATTTTGCGTCCCGACTCGCCACGGAAATATCTTTTTTTGGAGTCGTAGCGGAGTCGTTGCTCGATTCGTGGAAGTGTGAAGGGGGCGTAAGGAGATTTTTCATTTTTAGAATCGGACTTTTCGTTAACAAGGTAGGTTTTGTCATACATGTAACTAATTTATATTTTTGCGATTGCCGCTTTTGCTTGTAATTGCATAACTTATAATTTTTGCGAGTTTTTCTTTCAGTTTAGAATGTGGAATTGTTGTGTTAAGTGTCGTGAATAAAAGGCTTTGATCGAACGAACTCTAGATATTGAAATAAGTCGATTTCAGATGCTCAGATTTCAGATGAAGGAGGAAATACAACAATATCCGTAAAGGAAACTCACAACGTCCATGAACTTGATTTCGTTAAAGGCTTTGAAACCTATCACATGACTGAGATTGTGCGTCTGTTATCAAACAATTTTTCAAAAGTGAAAACTCAATCATATGACGCATAGGATGAACTGCATTTCTGAATCATAGTGCACATCTATGTTAAATATCTGAAAGGTACATGTCTGGTCATTGCTGAAAATGTATCTGTTTTTAAATGATGCTATTGAATTTGAAGATGTTTGACATTTTTAACACTAGGTAAGTGTCACTGCTGGTGGACCAGGAGTCCCCGAGTGCACATGTAGCCAAGTTAGATCAACTTCGGTTGATCGTTTCGTAAACGCATTCCAAAATTTCTGTTATCACAGTTTCTTGAAATTTCATAAACGTGGGTCTTGTAGCATCATATCCCACCCATCCTGCTACGGTACATTTTTGGACAAAATAACTTTAACACTCTTTGATCATATCACATTGTTTAGATTGAGGATCACTGACGAGGGTCAAGTACCCGAAACATGGATGTCTGGTCCATGCTGAAAAATTATCCGTTTTTAAAGATGCTATTGAATTTGAAGACGTTTAACACTCTAAAAGTTCAAATCGACATCTGGTTAAAAACCCGTACGAGAATATACTGTCAAATAATATTTTAAGTCCAGGTTTCATTTAAGATAAAACTTTGGTGAGTAAGATCGATACAGATTTGGGTGAAAATTTTGAGGAAACAGCGATGAAACGTTGATTGTACGGATTTTTATGCATTTAGGTATGTACATTGTAATATAAGTATGGTAAATCTAAGTGTCAAAGCCAAAGGAAGCAAGCGAGAGCTGATTTGTGGTCATCTATTATTTCAGAGGTGGAAAGTTTTATTGGGGTGTAAGTAGGATTTCCATGTGTCGAATTTAAACCCAACTCTTTAACAAGGATGACAAAATAGTATTTTGGCAAGTAAATGTGTAATCATCTGAGGCTTTGTCTGCTGGTGTGATGACACAGCGTTCATGGAGGTACATGTAGGTAAGCTCTTAAAATAGACTCGAATCTGATGTATATATTATTTCATACACCAGAACAATATTTTATTGGTGAAATATTATTTTACAAATATATTAGATAGATTATCGAACATTCACTCTCACTTGTCTCGGTGTATAATTAACAACGACGCCGTATTAGTACTGCACAGAATTGTTATCATGACCAAGTGTTTTATTGTATTATCATGATTACACTTCTGTCTCCTTTTATCTGAGGGCGGAAGAACAATACTAAAACAGCTTACAAAATAGTTAACGGCAGCCGAAACTAGAGAAGTAGTTCTAATTTTGTACCCGCGTATTAACGGAACATGCTAGATATTCTTATTTTAATAAATAATTTTAAAAAATCAAAACAGATCCGTTTTTCTTTCATCTTGAGAATTTAATATGGTTGCGAAACGTTAAATTTCATCTAGAGTGATGCATCTTCGAATGTCGGCCGTCGGCAATAACACATAGATTTGACAAGTGTATTCTAGATGGATTTTCTACCTTTATGGAAGATATTATGTGATAAGAGCTATTCAGTGTTTGCGCCAAATTATTTCTCTTCGATCGGTCAACAGGAAAACCTGTTCTTTTGACAAACATCCTTGATATTTGCACTTGATCTTGAATATTCTTCTACTGAATAACATATCGGCTGATGGATTTGAAGTATAAACTCAGATTTATCACTGATAGGCTTACTCAACTCTTCATCAACGAATTCACGACTTTGGACAGTTTACCGGATTACATATAATCGTAAGTACAATCGGTTTTCAATGATAATTTTTGAAACTGGGCGCCAGCAAATTGTATTGATCCAACGTAAACAAAGAAAGATAACTCGAAGAATGTTTACAGTACCTGGATTTAGTGTTTGAGCCCTACGTATAATTTATTTCTATTTAAAAACAGACTTCGAAATGTTTTTAAAAAGTCGAAATTGTAATTTCTGCTTGTTTATACTTTTTTTACCATCGAAAAACGATGTAAATACTTGATTGCATATATATGCACAAAGGAATCACATATAACATTTACAAATGTATTTATGCGCAGACCATTGAAATGTTATGCGGCTTTGAGTGTCAAAACACACGTGCGACAATGTTTTGCATCAGAAAATTCAAGCAAGAGCTCTGGTTACTGGTACTTAAGGAAACGAAGTTGAAGTGTAAATATAATAGTTTGGTTATTAAGCTATTACAGTATACAAAATGACATTTGTTTTACATTTACATTTTCTGAATATATTAGGGATCTTTTGAGGAAGGTTTGAACTATTTTCAAGGATTGCCTGGTACTTAAGTGGTCAACTCTTATTACAGTGGTCCCTCATTTAAAAAACCACCCCAAATGCAGTGGAGTTGTGGTCTTATAATAGAGGTGGTATTTTTTTGGGTAGGGGGAGATTTTGAGTTTGAGCAGTCTATCTGACTAGTACAATTTGTTTATATCTATTAATTCTTTTTATTATTTACAAGAATAAATATCTCCTACTATTTCGCATTTGCTGAAAGTTGAGTCCATTGATTGACTACCTGCCAATTCAGAATGAAGAAATTTAAAAAGATGAATGTAAAGTATTTAATCTATGACATTCATCTAATTACATAATTAAAAAACTTAGATTTCTTACTAATAACAAATCTTAAGTACTGCTTACTGAGAAGAGAACATATATTACAGCTTGATGTCAAATAAACTTAAACTCTAATTAAGTGCCTGCTATTGACCTGTTTGCCTTGTAGTAACTGCTAATAAGTCATTTTACCTGGAGTAAAGTTGGAGGATTAAAGGATATTAATTAAATTATGTAAACATACATGTACATGCATGGTTGCTCCTGAGAGTGAATTCTCTTATATTTTGATATATTTGGGGTTGAAAAAAGTGGTCTTTGGTCGGGTAAGGGAGGTGGTTTCTTGTAGTAGGTATTTTAAGATTGAAAAATGCTAACGCTAAAGAATTATGGTCACATAAAGGAAGTGATCTTTGGTGGGGGTGGTCACATATAGAGGGACCACTGTATTATCTTTTATTGTGATTTGTTGTTGAATTAGTCAAATTAAAACGTTTGTCAGGTAGAAAGTAAACAACAACGAATAATGTATTCAACTTTATTTCTTGCTGTAAGCGAACCAAATTCCATTTACTGATTATTTGCTAATTGCAAATCGTCCAGGCATTCCTATCAAAATATGATTTGATCTCCATCGAAGTAAAAAGTGAAGTTCTGCTTCTCCGGATAGAACAATATTGTACAAAACTTTTCCACTTTCCAAAGATCTATATGAAGACATTTGTGCGTAAGTTTATATAACATTTTATCCAGATTATGAAAAGGTATTTTTGATTTTCACATCAAATTAACTAAACTCAGTATCTTAGGGCAGATACTAGGCCCTATCGTTACAGGTCCATTTAGTCTAGGATGTATCACTGGGTTTGCGATGGAAATTTCCATGAGACATTTTTTTATCTGAAAGAGCGCAAAAAGAGCTACAAAGTTAGGCCGGTTTTGGAGGATCAAGGGGGGAGGGTGCACCCAACCCATTGATACGTCCCAGACTAATTAGCTGGGGTTATTCTTCAGTTAATCAGTGAATGAAAGTCAAACACAAAACAAGAAATCAGAATCAAAATCTAAAGGCTAAAAACAAGATAAAAAACAGAGCTTTCTAGGTGTCCGTCGATGCTTAATTTATAATTGCTCTATTGTGAGTGCTGTTGAGATTATCGTCAGGATCTTCTTAAACTCATTTCTTTCAAGAAAAGATAAATCGGACGAACAGACGGAGACAACAACATAGATTTGTGCCACCTTTAATAAACTCCATGAAAAAAATAGATGTGCACTATGATTCAGAAATGCAGTTCATCCTTTGCGTCATATGATTGAGTTTTCACTTTTGAAAAATTGTTTGATAACAGACGCACAATCTCAGTTATGTAATAGGTTTCAAAGCCTTTAACGAAATCAAGTTCATGGACGTTGTGAGTTTCCTTTACGGATATTGTTGTCTTTCCTCCTTCATCAAAAACTCGAATAATGAGACGGGTTTTTGGAACTGATTTGTTTAAATGTTTTAGAATGTCCTCGACAACTTCCCGATCCTCTAAACTCCAGACCCTCATCATAACACCGATGTAAATTTCATCATATTGTTTTGCGTGGATTACTAAATGCGTCTTTAAGTTAATCATTTCTTCGGAATTACATAGAGTCAATTCGCATTTGTTACCAGTTTCTTGATTGTATTTGCGAAGAGCATCTTCGGTGAGGTTTTTAAAGTTCGCAAAGCTATCTCTTTCCATATTCCATGCATAAATTAAGATCAGTGCACTTCGTTTCTCGGTCTGAATTTCTTTGCTGTTTATTACGAGATCTTTTTCAGCTCGTTTACGTAACGATTCTTCCTCCCACTTCTTCGACTTTGTGTTCAGCAATTCGCAAACATTCGTTATTTCTTCTATGAAAGCATTCTTGCCGCTTTGAGACCAAAACTTATTATCTATGCAAAAATGACATTTGATATCCTCTGAAAATTCTCTTAGGAGAGGAGACCTTTGGATGTATTTCTTCAGCTCAGATTTCATTTCATCATTACAAGCCTCTGAATCTTGCATACTGCAAAGCTCATTTGCGCAAGTGAAAATAAGAACGACAGATTGCATTGTTTGATCTGAATTGTCGTCTTTAACGATGCCCGGAAGTTGGTGCAATAGTCGCAGGAGATCTTCAAAAATGGTGCGATACCTGCCAATTCTGAGAACCACACCATATACTAAATTGTCGAAGGATCCATTTTTGAGGTATGAAATTAACTCGCCACTATCTGAAAAGGCATTTACTGCAGGTGTATCGATTATTTTTATTCTTGAATTTATTATTTTCCCCTCACAGCATGACGAACTTTTCGACAATGATTTCGGTTCTGATAGAAAGCATTTTGAGTCGTTTGCAAGGGTGTTTGCAGTTGCACTCTTCCCACTTCCTTCAATGCCTATCAGAACTAAGGCTTGACTGAAAAAAGAAACAAATGCTTCTATTTCTAATCATTTTTAAAAGGGGGAGGTGGAGTGTATATCTACTTAAGCCCCGTTAACATTTTAAAAGTTTTCTTATACAAGAAAACTTTGTCAACGTTTTTGAAACTAACTTTGATAGTGTAAACAATCAAGAAAACTTTGATCAAAGTCCGTCAAAGAACTTGGATGGACTTTGACATAATAGAACCCCATCCTATTTTTCTTGAAACTTTGACGGACTTTGACGGGAATCGACCGATCAGAATATAGATTCAAAATGATGTCAGAAGTATTTAAAGTATCGAAGATAGAAATATAAGTAATTTAGAACGTAAAAAATGAAGAATATAGCGACAAAGACAAAAGACGTGATGCAGTGAATTCCATCTACGTTTTTTTTTTTTTTTTTTAAATCCTTGAACTTGTGCTTAATTGTTTCATATAGCCAAATGAAGCTTACAAGCATAAACTATTAATTTTTCATGAGAAATATTCACAGTATTTACAGGAACTGTCTTTGTTTTGGTGCATATCTACCACGCTTTCTTGTACAAGTCGCTCAAAGAACTTTGATAGTGCAAACAGACAATGATGTCCAAGAAAACTTTGACCAAGTTTTCTTTGACGGACTTTGACCAAGAAAACTTTGATTTTATATTACAAAGGCCATGGACAATCAAAAATCATAAAAATACTTATTGTCCTCTGGTTATTAAATGCGTTTATGATGCTTATTAAAAATCTTTAAGGGTAATTCAATGATAAAAATAGCTCTTGCTAAACGAAAGGTTCAAGTGGTTCTATAATGCAATTGTATCCTATGATTTTGGTGGATGATATTCTGTCATAGACCATTTGAACCATCCAACCAAAGATTGTACTCTATATCTTCCAAAATGGAAGTAACCGGATGTGACAGTTCTACCGAATTGAAGCGACGGGTGTTGCATGCAAGCAGGAGATGCTTACTCTTCCTGGGCACCTGGTCTCACTCTCATATCGGGAGTTCGCTTCTTTTCATATGGTGGAGGTTTTTGTTTGTTTGCTTTGGTTCCTGTTTTATCCTGATTTTGTATGCCTTCGGTTTCTGATTTTCTGGGTTATCGATTTTGTGCTGTAAACAGGGATATGGTCATTATCCATATTTGTCATTTATTTATGCATTAGGTGTTAAGATAATTTTAAAATAACTTTACGTCAAGTTATACAGTTCTAGCGTCGAAAGGCGGCTTCCTCTCTACAGTTAAATCATAGTGTATAAATATCATGAAAATCCGTCAACGCACATGCAAGTTATTGCGTTCCATAAGCATAAAGACAGACAGACATCCCATATTATAATGCGTTGCTTCAAACCATTTCGATAGCTAATTTACACGATTTAATTTATGCTAAATCTTCTTATCGCTTTACAATTACAGGGATTCATTTGACACTGAAAGACAAATCTATCTAAATAGAAACCTTTGACGTAAGAATTGAATTTAAAAGTGAAATGTATCAACCACTCAGACTGTGTATTTTGCCGAAGAAAAGAAAAATTAAAAACGGAAAACGAATGCTATTTATTAGTTTGCTTTTATGTTTCCCTAACAAATATTATATCATATGAAAAGTCATCATTAGATATCAAACGTATGTAAGTCTCATTGATATATATATATATTTTTTCTAATAATTGCAGAATAAAAGATTGACTTACTTTTTGTCACACCTGGACATTATATATGGATAAGTCGGTGCTGTCGGCTGAATAAATTGAATGAAAATGAAGCTAAATAAGGTGGATCGTCGATAGAGTAACATATACTTGCAAGACTTTAAAATCTAAAATTTGCCTACGCATGATCTATTTCCTTCATTTATGCGCATGCACTCCCTCAACCAATGTAAACCTTCAAAAATTGTAAAAGACCATGTGATATAATTTTGCTCCTTAAAATACATGTGTTTACAAAATTATCAAACTGATATGACAGAAAATCAACGATAGTTGTAATGAATGAGAGGAAATAGATAAGAAGAAGATGTTGGTTTTATTTATACTTTGAGATAAAATATGTCTGAAAGGTACGTTATATCTTAAACATACATGCATACACACCCGTATACATGTACAATTTCTATCATTTTCTAACAATAATCGATAGAACTAAAATTTGACCATTGCAAATATGAATTGTACCTACAAGAACTTTAAATATATGCAACTAATGCTGATAAGTAAAAATCCAGCACCAATATCAAAATTGTAAGCGGAGAGTCTTTGGTTGTTGATCGAAATATCCCTAAGCGCCAACGTATGACATCCATCAGATACACTAGAAATTGCGATGATGTTTCTGACTTTCATTATCACGGTGGGTATAGTAATCTGGCAACGCAGATCAATTGGCATTTCTTTATTTCTTTGCATTATAGATCATTTATTACAAAAAAGGGGATGTGATGCAGTGTAAGAATGTCTTAACTATGAGTTGTATCCAGAATAAGGTGAATATTAGCGTTTTAAAACGCACAAACACGATCGGTGTTGTTTTACTTTCATCTACACTAATCATTCCGATCGTTTTCAACTTTATAGAAAGATAATTTTTCTCGAATTTAGGATAGAAGCTTATGCATCCTTACACTGCTTCATATTCCCCTATTTGTGATAAATAATCTATATTATTCGAAAATATAGAAAACCAAATGTTTACCCATTGTGATTATAACACTGAACAAATTACTTTTGTTATCATAAACTTTGAAAACGTTTTCGAGAAGTTCTATAGAAGTGTTTGTAAACTCTTTATAACATCGGGACAATCCAAGTATAAGATAATAATGATATGGAAGTGTATCATAAGGGTAATAACACCTCGTGGGATCAAAACCAATGATGTTGTGATTCCTTATGTCCTATGACATATTTGAAATATGAAAACATTTAAACATGCATTATGACTATATTAGATATAGTTAATATAATAATATAATAATTAAATATATTATGACTATATTTGATATAGTCATAATAAATGTTTTAATATTTCAAATATGTCATAGGACACTTACGGAGATTTTTTTTTTCATTTCAGTGATACTGCACCAAACTGATGAGTCGTTGCAGTAGGGCAATGCCTATTTAGTATGTTCATAAGCTTGGTCAAGAGCGTCTCTGTCATCGACAAACTTTTGAATTGTTTGCAAATTAACTATAAACTTTTCAATTCATTAAGCATTGCCCTTCTGCATTGATTTTGTACAGTTTTATATTTAGAAAAAGACAAAGAAAAAACCCTCTAAGGAATCACAACACCATGCATGGTACGCGGTGCGTAAGCGCATTATCAGAATAACAACACTTTCAAACTTACTGAATCAATCCTAAGGGAATTTGGAGCCGCGCATTCTTAGCAAAATGTATAAATTGAAATTCAAAAAATCTAAAAAGATGGCGCTACTGAAATGATTATGGGCTTTGTCTGAAAATCATTTTTGCTGGACGCATCACTGATGAAGATTTACTATCCATCCGAAACACGTGTCTGGTGAATTGAAATTTTCTTCAAAAAGGTAATTATTTAATGCTATAAATATAGCGGATAGCCGGGCATGCTTCGGTACCGTTTGCCCATTTGTCTCGTTGATTGTGTATGGTCTTTAGTGTTTGATGTCGTTTATGTTGTTTGATCTCTCTTGTCCCTTTTGCTTCTCTTGTTGTGCGTGTATACTGTGTTTTCGCACTCGGGTATTTCGTTGTTTTGCTGTTGGTGCTGGAACCATATCCTGTTGATTTCCACATTTAAAAGTTTTATGGGAGTAATTTTAATGTCTTTACTCGTCTTAGTTGATATATAGTGACGTCCCTAGTGTTCACTTCATCCGGGTTCTAAGCTAAGTTGTTATTTCAAACATCAAATTATGCAATCGTCATGTAGTCATAACCTTTAGATTTTGATTAATTTAAAAAAAAAAGTTATGAATCTTATGATGCTAAATCGGTCTCGGGGTCAGATCAAGCTTTAATTTGAAATAACAAAAGGAGGAGGTCCCCAACAATACCCCGTCGCAGAATCAACGGTAAAACATCAAAACACCCTATGTGAAAACAAAGAGAAGGCATACACAGAAAGAGACACAAATGGGACAAGGAACAGGAAACACGACATCAAAACACCAAACACAAAAGACCACACACAAAACACAAAACAACGAGACATAGGACGGTCATCTGCTTCGCCAGTAGCAAATTTTGTTGTAATCCCGACGATGTGTACACGACCCTCCCACTTTTCCAGTTACCAAAAGGAAGAACGCACAATTTAGTGTAAAAGAAACTTAGATGACCACACAAAGAAGATAGCAAAACGCAGGGGTACAAGCAACACAGATGAATATGTAGATAGATGTAAAAAGGGGGCTTTCGTGCTCTAACGCAGGTAACCAGCTCATGCATGTTATCACTCGAGGAGCGCGACCGACACTCAGAGAGGACAGGTGGTCGGGGCCCTACTAAACAAATTAGAATTAAAGAAAACTCTATTTTGCATTAAAATGATAAAGTCGAAAAAGACACCAAAACGCGTCAAAAATTAGTTATCCGCATTTTCTCTTTAGGACAATGTCATGTTTTGTTATCTGAGAGTAAATCAATGAATATAAAGGGAAAACCGAATTGAAATCTTGAAATTCTGGAACGAGCCGTGAGATTAATAACCGCGGTTTACCGACTTTACGGCTTATCGTTACAGCTCTAATGACGAGTATGCACATGTAATGTTTGATTATGATTTCATAAGGCTCAGGAAAAGCATTATACTTCCTCCAATTTGAAGACGTTTACACTGTATAAATCACATTCGCTTTAAGATTTAGAGTCTTCTCAGTTAAGAAATATCACCCCTTGGTCTCATGAGAATGCGTTTGTTCCTTCCTATCTTTGTTTCTTTTTTTTTTTGTCATGAGTTATATTATGGTTTTGTGTTTGACTTTCATTCATGAAAATTAGCTGGAGAAATATGCTAGATAAAAGATTGAAAAAATTCAACTTTTCTTTTAATTAAGAATACATCAGAAATGAAGCAATACACAGACAAGGACATTTTTAGTATATAACACAGATAATAGAAGAGTATATGTCGGCAGACCCCTGGTCCTAGTGAGGCTTGAACCAGCAACCTTTCAGTCACTAGCCCGATGTCCTTGCTACTAGACCACGGCGCCGACAAAAAATAAACTTGGTATGCATGCAGTTCTACGCTTACTTTCTGTTTATTTTGTTATTGAACCTTAAGGATCCTTCAAAACGCTGAATCGTCTGATGAAACATGGCAAGCGCCGGGATCCTCTTCACAAGTCGCAACCAGTGCTCAAAACCAAACAGACAATAGGTATGTCCACTTCTATCTATGATTCTATTGTAACTCACCTGACCAATGCTTAAGTGGACTTTATCATAAACAGATACGTCCGTCGTCCGTCCGAAATCATCGTAGCTCGTCCGATCCTTTGTTAATAACTTTTAATACACATTAAATTTCTCCGAAACCGCTTGATCACTTTTGATGTAACGAAAGTGTTGTTAGCAAACATAAGATGCTTGATCTCCCTCGGCACCCGATGTAATATCCATTTTCCTTCTTTGCAGAATGTTAAAGTTGTGAAAATATTTTCTATTTCTGTTTTAAAATTATAACAGATTCCGTAAGTAATTATTCTGAGCAAAATAAGGCGGTACCTTATTTTATTTTATTCTCGCGTACGGATAAAACATTATTTTCCTCCATTATTGATAAAATGTATTAAATATTCACTAGAATGATTTCATTTTACCACTCAGTCATCAAATGCGTTGTAGCGTGACAGAGCATAGAATTTTCCTATCGTATGAGAAATTTTAACGTTTCTTTGTTCTGGTTGACTGCTTTCGAAAGAAAAGTGGGGTTTTTTACTAAGTAAGGACAGCTTCTCAAAAGTAAACTGAGAAAAAAGGCTTTGAATCAGCAAAATGACCAATTATTCAAGAGGAATTTGTTCAAAGGGTACCGGAAGACCATATTCGGTCATAAGCAATGACGATGACTTTAAACACGTGGAAAATAGCCCGATTCAGTAAATATACATATACCATAATTTCATCATTTTGGAATATCCTTGCTAGAAACAGTCAAACAAGTATAACACTATCTGTTTCACCTTGATGATGACGTCATTCGGGGTTTTATTTTATCATAAAAAGGAAAGAATCGAAAAAAAAATGAATTAAAAACACTATGTCGTTGATTAAAAAACCCCAGGTTTTGGTAGGTTCTGCCATTAAACATACTTTCTTGTAGCCTCCCATATATTGAATAAATACGAAGAAATGGTTACTTAATTTTATTTTGAAGTATATTATGTTTGTCAGGCTTTGGAATCAGTGGAATTACATTTTTGAATAAAAGAGTACATCCAATGTCTTCACTGAATTTATCTTTAAGGTGTTGCCACTTACAAGGATTTTCGGCAATTTTCCAATACATCCTTCTGATACCGGGGTCAAAAATGCGACATCTCACCCCCTTTTTTGTTATAAATCTTAGCAGCTTTAACCTCTTCCTTTTTGGTCCTATACACTATTGTTTTCATTTTCGTGCATGAACATAGACGGCGGGTGCGGCTAGCCAAACAGGGGATGCTTACTCATCCCGGGCACCCGGTCCCGCCTCTTGCTTGCTAGGGGTCCGTCGATACTCAGTTTGGTGCTCTATTGTGAGTGCTGTTGAGGTTATCTTCAGGACCTACTTTTACTCATTACTTAGATACTATAATTTGAATTACACCATGTTCAACCCAACATATAGGGGTTCGGTGGAGTTGGACCACGGGTTCGGTACGTTTACATTGTTTCCGCCTCGATCGTAAGTATATCTTACAATTTTCAAATCTAATTGCAAATATCAGAAAAAGGATATGCCCACGGGTTGAGGAATAGGATACTCTGTCTTCTGATGCTTAGTTAATTTTTAAGTTTTCGTTCTCTTGGGAAATGACTAGAGATCGATCTTTTGTCCAATCTGAAAGTCGACTTAGATAGCGATTGATCACTTTAGATAGCAACGAATGAACGGTTCCCGTTTTCTTTGGACAGCGTTCTTTCGGTCCTCGTGTTGTTAGCTTACACAACAGCTGTGTGTCTTGGGGGATTTCTCTTTATCGGGATAAGGGGTGAGGAGGGGTTGCTTACGAAATTCAATTTTCCACACTTTTTAGTGCACCCACCGGTGGAGTAGTGCTTAGATCTATGGACACATGGACCGTGGGTTCGCATTTCATCGAACCAAATTCATAACTTGTTCTTACTTTCCAAATTGCTTGGTAGGATGTTTGCTTTCAGACAAAGGCATTCAATGTCATACTTGAGTTAAAGGCCAAGATTATTAATTTTTGATAGCTAATTCATAGCAAAAAGCAAAAATTTTACTAATTTTGGATTTTCAACCATTTTCTTGCGTACGTTCCGCTATGATCATGTTGGGGTTTACCTTTGATGTAATTACATTAATCTTTAAATAAGACATATCTATCCCGAAAGAGAACAGCATAAAGTGTGTATCAAAAGTTTGATCGTCGAATATTCAAAGTACAAAAACGGGCATATTCCACTGTGATGCGTACAAAAACAGGCTTGTCATAAAACATTTCGTGAATTTTAAGCTTTTCTTTGTGGTAGAGAAAGTACAGCCCCGACCAGTCGAAAGTTTAACGCCGAGATAACGAAGTTTTGAAAGCTAAATGCAAAAGTTTCGTTAACTATTCGTCAGCTTTTTTTTTTAAAGCTACTGAGATACGAAATTTTGAAAGCTCCAAAAAGCTTTCGAAAAATAGCTGACGAAAATTTCGTTAACTCATGTTTGTTAACGAAAATTTTGAAATCTATGAGCTTTCAAATTTTCGTCATCTCGGAGCGTTCAAAATATTTGAAAGCAATCGCTGACGATATTTTGAAAGCAATCGCTGACGAAAGTTTTGAAAGCAAAAAGTGACGAAATTTTTGAATGCTATCGCTGACGAAAATTTTGAAAGCTATCGCTGACGAAAATGTTGAAAGCTATCGCTGACGAAAATTTTGAAAGCTTTTTGAACGTTCGGGCGCCATATTGTTTCTGCGATGGCTGCGGCACGCCTCGGACGAATTCCTCTGCACAGTTTGGATGATGAAAGAAGCCGTGTCATTATCGGCGTGGCACTTTAAAAATTCACCTATTGTGAAATATCTTTCAAAGCATCCGACAGTCACAGAGAAGCCAGGGTTTCACTGGATATAATTTCCCCTCATTTAGTCAGAATTTAGCCGGTCAGATGTAAATTATCTGGTATATATATACATTTAGATTTAAGATGAAATGGAAGTTGTTCATATGTAAACTTGAAGATGGAATTAAATTCAGGTAACTAAGTAGTACAAAGCATAGCCTTTTGATGGCCCCATTCGCCCCAATTAACATAATGATAATGTTATTTTAACCGAGAACACACCAATTTGGGAAACACGGAATCTTTAAATAAACTTATAAAAATAAACAAGAAACAATATTTCATTTAATCCAGGAAAATATATATTTATAATCTAATCTGAATAAACATCATTATTGATACTATTTCATCATGCAAATTATGGAGATGATTGCTTCGATTTCGGCCGTCTTGGTTTTCTCGACACAAAATAGCTTACGAGAAAAACTTTCAAAAATTTTGAAAGCTAGTTAACGAAATGTTCGTCATCAATTTGCTTTCAAAAATTTTGAAAGCTATAGTTAACGAAATTCTCGTCATCTCTCGAGTATTCATAATTTTGAAAGCAATCACTGACGAAATTTTGAAAGCTAAGCTTTCAAAAAGCTTTCAATTCCTTTACGAATTGAAAGCGAATATTAAACTTTCGACTGGTCGGGGCTGTATGTTATCATATATACAACCAGCCAAATAGACCAATTATGGAATAAAATGACTTTTCCTGCCGATGGCCACGGAACAGTAGCTCGTCACCTCATGATTCGGCACGTTTCATAACAAAATAAACCTTTAACAAGCGCAGTGATAAAAATGATGTTCCAGTACCGAACAGTACGAAGACAATCTTCTATATGACTTGGATTTACCAAAATTTTCATTATAAACTCAAACACACGTACCTTAGGCGGAGGTTTACATCAAATTTTCTTGCAGCGTACACAAAAAACCGTTGAATACACCCCCTGTTTATGGCAGTGACACTGCTACGGCGTGTAGGTATGATTTATTCGTGAATTAGTGCTCTATTGGAAGGGGTTATCCCCATTGGGCCTCCATAACTCAGTAAAAAGAGTTGATTTGAAAATTATGCTAATCAGCATAACAGAGATTAATAAAGTATCTTACTTTTGACCAAAAAAAAAATGGGGGTTAACTTTGCTTTTCTCCCCTTTTGATTGAAAAAAAGGGGGATGAAATGAACAGATAAAACTAAAAAAAAGTACCTCCCATCTGGCACCCCTAAATATTTCTATCTAAAATAAATTTCATGAAAATGCTGTACATGCAATGAAAGTCTACAATCATTACTTTTCTTTCATATCTGTATTAATGAATATTATGCAATCACAGAAGCGCTATCTTTTACCCCTTGTCAAACTTTGGTGCCTCAGAAGGGAAGCGACTCCTTCGAAATAATTTCTACCCGTATACCTGTACAGTGGTAAAGTTACAAGAGCTATAACTCTTTAAATTTTGATAATTTTTATATTTCTTGCAAATTTGTAGAGTGAGGTACCTTTTTCTTTTTTCTTGTTCAAAATGGCATGTTTCTGCCATCCACATGTCAGATAATTATGTCGACTTGGTAATGATTAGGTAGACTTGTAAGATCTTTGAGTCGACCCAACAGAATATATAAGTCGACTTAAGTTATCTTGGTATCTAGCTTATGGGTCGTGTTACTGTCAGCTTATGACATTCAAGTGTTAGATAAAATATTTGACATGTCGACTTATTAATCTTACAGGCTGACTTAAATATTTATTTTACAAGTCGAATTAGTTAACTGCATAGAAATGAATAAAGAACACATGTGCTGGCAGTTTCTGTCATGGCTTTAATAATATTATTTCACAATTATTTCACTTTTGTGTAAATGTAATTTCAAAGATATGTTATCAATCATTTTTTCGATTATTCAATCACTTTTCAATTGTTCAATCACTTTTCAATATTCAATCACTTTTCAATATTCAATCACTTTTCAATATTCAATCACTTTTCAATATTCAATCACTTTTCAATATTCAATCAAATTCAACCAGTTTTCAATATTCAATCACTTTTCAATGAGTGAACTATACATGTACAATGACATTGTACAGTTTTCATTAAAATTGCATATTTTCAATATTTTCACTATAAATGCCTGTTTAAGGTCTACGACGACTATCAAAGTATATGTCGTAGGAAATATACACAATCAATCACACACAATCAAAACACAATATTGAAGCCCAATTATTGGCCGCAGAGACTGGAAGGTAACAGTAACTTTAGCGGGGCTTCGAGCAAAATTGTGTTTAGCTTCGGAAATATAAAGCCATGACGCACTTAAGTTGCTTGGAATCAGGAAATGCTGACTTGAGAAATGTTTAGGATCGTGATATACCAAACCCAGAGGAAAAACAGAGATGAAAACCCAGTTGTTTAGGGGAAAATCCTCTGAAAACTGGGCATGTTATATCGCTGCAGCTCTTGGAATACGCTCGAAAACATGTCACAAATGATAAGTTCGGTGCTTGATACGGAGAATACGGAGAAATCCTTCAAGGAATCCAGACTCAGGATGAAAGGTAGACAGACGAACAGCAGAGTAACAGTTCTCTTCATCCCATGGGAATCAAAGGTGTTGTGTCGAGGGATGTACAACTGAAAAACACAAGGAAAAAGAGACAGCGAAGACGGTTCTCACAAGAGCAATGTATATAAAGTAATCAAAATATGCAATCATAGCATACTTTGCTGTATCTGACCGAGGTAAAATTTATCAAATATAGATTAAAATGTATTGATAAATGATCGAGACACAGCTGCAGCTAGGGAGGGAGGGTGAGGGAAAAATCACACACTGTTATTTAAGACGAAATGAACATGTCGAGCATTGTTGAAAAGAGAGATAACTCTTGATTTGAAATGATGAATAACTCTGTCTTTAAATGGGATAGAAATAATTTTCAGGAATTAAATCCAAATAGAATAAAAATATAAAATAATGATTCATTCCATGTCGTTAACGCAAATTATTTTCACAGTCGTTCAATAATTTTATTTAACTGCATAGAAATGAATAAAGAACACATGTGCTGGCAGTTTCTGTCATGGCTTTAATAATATTATTTCACAATTATTTCACTTTTGTGTAAATGTAATTTCAAAGATATGTTATCAATCATTTTTTCGATTATTCAATCACTTTTCAATTGTTCAATCACTTTTCAATATTCAATCACTTTTCAATATTCAATCACTTTTCAATATTCAATCACTTTTCAATATTCAATCACTTTTCAATATTCAATCAAATTCAACCAGTTTTCAATATTCAATCACTTTTCAATGAGTGAACTATACATGTACAATGACATTGTACAGTTTTCATTAAAATTGCATATTTTCAATATTTTCACTATAAATGCCTGTTTAAGGTCTACGACGACTATCAAAGTATATGTCGTAGGAAATATACACAAT
Source organism: Pinctada imbricata (assembly GCA_033119305.1). Taxonomy (NCBI): domain Eukaryota; kingdom Metazoa; phylum Mollusca; class Bivalvia; order Pterioida; family Pteriidae; genus Pinctada; species Pinctada imbricata. The sequence goes on along the minus strand of VSWD01000012.1, from coordinate 7,122,626 downwards.
CAATCACACACAATCAAAACACAATATTGAAGCCCAATTATTGGCCGCAGAGACTGGAAGGTAACAGAAACTTTAGCGGGGCTTCGAGCAAAATTGTGCCAAATGTCTTCAGGTGTCAGCAACGCTGAAAGCATGAAGACATCCGCCACAGGGGGTCTAATTTTGCATTAAAGCCATGACAAACTGCCTTAAGTATTGGAATAAATAAACTGTGCATGTGCATCACATTATAGCAGATGTATGCTGAAATGACTAATATTGTCATAATGATCACATATAAGGGGCTAGCACACATACTATTATAGAATTATATAAAATTAATTGTTAAATGAGAGCACTGAATCTAAGCTTAGAGGACTTTTATCTATATGGTATAAGAGAATTATTGAAAATGTATGTGCTTTCTTGAGGAAGATAGATAAGTTGTTTCGGGAGTTATATGTATAGTATTAAGTTTATATATAGATGTCTTTGTGATTATTTTTGGGTTTTTTTTTTTTTTGGTTTTTTTTTTTGGTTTTTTTTTTTTTTTTTTTTTTTTTGGTTTTTTTTTTTTTTTGTTCTATATAAATATTATGTTGTAATATTTACTTTTTGTTTGCCTTAACAATTGTCTTATTTGTTGCTCATGTAGCACCTTTGTGTGCCTGAGTTAGTAAATAAACATTGTCCTGTCTTGTCACGCTTGTCATGACAGCGGTAAATGTGCTAATATACGATTCCCGATAAAAATAGGCACTAAGTAGTTCCTTACTTGCCGGAGAGCAACGTTAATGAATGTTTTGTATATTCCTATTCCAGTGTGATAATTCTGAACCTGTTTTATTCATTGATATACTTTAATATACTTTTACTTATAGGAATTATTTAAATAGGAATTCAAGTTAGTTTAATCAAATATTGAATGATTGAGCTTAATTACTTATTTTTATTTTGCAATTGAAGGCCTACAGTTAGCTATCTTTTATTTGTTTATCTCATTATATCTTTATTTGTTATTTATTCACTTACCAATAACCTGATTAATCTGACCATTTGTTATTTGACAAGTTTTCAGAATAACTTGACTAAAGTCATGTATCTATGATAACTTAATTTTAAATTGTCTATGTATGTAATGGAATGATAAATATAAACTTATCTTAAAAATTAAAGTGAGGAGATAGATGGTTGAATATAAAACTACATTTAATTTTACAACCTCATTTTGAATATATGATAGTTAATGATAAAAACTACTAAGAGCAAAGTCAGATCGAACTACTTTATCAATATGAATTGTGCTACGGTCTTCTACTAAATGATACCGTGGCCGGCTTATCAAGTAACATTCAATCAATGGAATGAGTAAATTAGCGAAGGGAAAAAAGTGCGATTCAAGAACAGAATCTAATACGATAAACATTTAATTTTGTCAGCTTGCCTGTAAAAATAGATTTGAATTATCAACTGTATACCATCATGATCATATGGATATTCATTTATTGCGCCAGGAGCTACACGACTGGCATTGACGATAGGTAAAATAAATAAATCCGAGTGTTATCTATAACTTTGAAGACCTATAATTTTTCTTTTCTTCAATTTTTCAATATTTACCTAATGTAGAATTTCTTTCTTTCTTTCTTCTTTCTTTCTTTTTATTTATTTATTTATTTTTTATTTATTTATTCTTATTTATGTATTTTTTTACTTATTTTAAAAATGAATGAATTTATTTATTTATTAATCTATTAATTAATCTATTTATTGATCTATTTAATTATTTAATTATTTATTAATTTATTTAGTTTATTATTAATTAATTTAGTTATTTATTAATTTATTTAGTTATTTATTAATTTATTTAGTTATTTATCTAATTATTGATTTATCTATTCATTGATTTATCTATTTATTGATTTATCTATTTATTGATTTATCTATTTATTGATTTATCTATTTATTGATTTATCTATTTATTTATCTATTCATTTATTCAACTATTTATTTATTCATCTATATATTTACTTATTTAGTTATCTTAGACTACGAAAGCAAAATTAAGCCTCTGTTTGTTAGTTATTTTTAGATATGTATTACAGACGTCGCTAGAGATTTACTACTTACCGTACGTTTTTAAACTTTCGCATATACTTCAAACGTGTATTTCATAAAGAAAGGTTGAAATTTTGTAACTTATGCAGGCCGAAGCAAACTTCAGCAGGTTTGCCTGGTGACCATAGGGTTGTCTGGTATTGATGAAATTATTTATCTGTCTATTTCTTAACTCTTCTATAAGCCTAATTTATGTACTGATCTATTTATTCACTTAATTATTTCAGGTATTATTTCGAAATTATTGCGTTATTTCATAAAACTAAAAACAAATTGGTTGATTTCGTGAAACTAAAAACTAGTTGATTTTGTATGGTTTTATTGCTGAGAGTTTCTTGTCTATAAAGTATATAATCATCGGTTACTGACGATGACCTACATACGACGACCTCAATCTTGTTTTGTGTTGATTTGATTTCTTTATTCTTAGTTTCTAGCTTATCATGCTTATAGCACGACCACATTGACCTGAATTTAGTTTCTACCCTCAATAGTATGATCCGACTGTTTTGTTTAATTACGTTAATCAAAATTAATATTTGATTATTTATAATATGTCATAATGAATATCTATTGTTCTATACGATTACAAAATCTAATCAATGTTATAGTACAAAACTATATATTTAACAGGTGATGAACAGATGTTAAGATGGCCGATGGAAGAGGGGGGTCCCTTTGAAGTGAATCATTTTTATACCCGTGTGTAAGAATGATTTCTTTTAGAAAATATTTATACATCATACGTTATCAATATAAAGATGGATCTAGCATTTCTCGCGAGAGTTGTAATTTATTGCGTAATTATAATTTATTTACTGTACGTACGCGTTTCCAAAATTTGTAAATCCTTACATAAATACGAAGGGAATTTTAATCTGGCGTGCAACAATATTAATGACAGTTGCCTGTCAGTTTGAGATTAAATAAGTTTTTGTTGATGTTCATTATGTTTGTTTATTTGATATCGGTGTTGATCAGTAAAAAGCTGAGTAAATGAAGTTTTAAGAATCTCTGAAAATTCTGGATTGGTATAACTTTTCTTTACTGAATAGACCAATGGACCAATACGTAAATGGAGACTCCAAAAGTCGCTGCTGTTAGAATTATCTTTTTTTTTTCTTCTTTAATAGATCTATTTATTTGAACTTTATTTTATTTATTTATTTATTTATTTATTTTTCACTACGATATCTAATACCTAATTGCGTACGTGAACAATATGTACGTTTATGTTATTCCCAAAATATATCAATGAGAGTGCAGGTATTCTCACAAAATGCATAAAAAAATAAGAAGAAGAAAGCTAACAGTATGTACGGTGTATTAGCCTATAGTGTAGAAAATCCAGAGGCAGGTCATTAAGGTCGCGACCGAGTTAAAGAACAGTTAATTTATGCAAAAGAAAACTCGATCAGGAGCACATGGCGCTAGTTGACGTCATCCATAGGATGCATCACATTTTGTGATTGGAGACAAATAGCACGTGACTTGAGTTGACGCCATGTGAGTTTGCGTGGCATCTTTTGATTGGGTAAAATTCTTACGCCACGTCACCAACATGACAGTCACATGTGATTGTACGACCTTGAATTACTACATTGTGATAAATTGGAACTACAGTGCCCATACTGTAGATTACACCCTCAAACAAAAATAATACAGAATCTGAAGATAAATACCATATATTCTGCTATGGCGCTTCAAGCGTAAATAGAAATTTCTAATATTACCAATGATTAGGCCTACTTTTCTTGGAATCACACATTTGTTGATTAAAAATATTTTTAAAAGCATCGAAGAATCATAAAATTGGCTTATACATATTTTTTTTTTTTTTTTTTTTTAATTTAATATAATGAGAACTCACATGTCAACATGTTGAAAATATCAAAACCACAGAACAGCGCAACAAACTGCCTCGAACGCCATGGCTGGCGGCGGGAGGAAGAATGGCAAATCCAGGAACATCGAGACACATGTCGTCCCGTTCAGTTCGCAGTTTAGATCTGATCTGGCAAATGAATATCTAAACAGTATCTACTACACACAGGATACGGAAAAACGACTAAACTTCGGAGTAGGCAGGAAAAATCACACACTGTTATTTAAGACGAAATGAACATGTCGAGCATTGTTGAAAAGAGAGATAACTCTTGATTTGAAATGATGAATAACTCTGTCTTTAAATGGGATAGAAATAATTTCCAGGAATTAAATCCAAATAGAATAAAAATATAAAATAATGATTCATTCCATGTCGTTAACGCAAATTATTTTCACAGTCGTTCAATAATTTTGTTTATATAACAAGTCCACTTCTTTATCTTACAAGTCGACTTAAATATCTTACAAGTGAAGAGCGCTGTCCAAACCAAAGAAGACAGGACCCATAACAACAGTCCTCTCTGAATACAGGTCGGAATCCTGGGGTGATGACATGCATGAAATTGCTACATGTACAGAGCACGCCCCCTTCTTTTCATATCCATTTTCCTATTCATCTGTGTTGTTTGTGCCCCTGCGTTTTGCGTTCTTGTTTGTGTGGTTATTTTACAGCGAGGAGCTTATTTTACACTGTGCGTTTTTCCGTACCTTTGAGTAATAAGAAAAGTGGAAAGGTTGTGTGCACATAATCCTGATAATAACACCATTTCCTAGATGGCAGTCCTAATTAAGACACAGATTGTCCATTGGTCTCGTTGGTTTATAAGTAGTATTTTGTGTTAAATCTGTCTATGTCATGTGTCTCTTTTACGTCTCTTCATGTTCTTTTCTATCTTTTTGTATGGTATTTATTGACGACTTGCTTGTATACATGATTATTGCAACATTATCTCGGAGGAGATACATTTCCTCTTCTTTTGCTAAAATTGCTATTCTTCGGAACCAAATCTCTGTGAAAAATACTTTTAAATGTCCAAGGGGCAGGGGCCCTCATAAAGGCTTTCAAGTTCACATTCATTGTGTATTCCGGTATTTGTTCAAGATCGTAACATCTTTTCATACTCACAAAAAATTGTGAGAGAATACAGTTGCTGTTATGTCCTTAAGTCCCATAACCCTACGTCATAATTTGATCATACATTTATTTCAAACAATTATTCATTAGGATAAAGCCATGGAGACAAAGGTCAATTAGGGTCATTCATCAAACTAAATTTTTTTTGTGCATTAAATATTCAAAAAATAAAAATCATTAAAAAATATCTTTTCGTCAAAATGATATGACTGTTTTAATTAGAATGAAAATATTGATTATTTACTGTGTTGATGATAAATTGTTTACCAAAAAGAGGTTTAAGGGCGTGTTACAAATTACGTCAGGGGGATATATAGGCTACTAATGAAAATTTTATCCTATGCCAGGTTTGTTTACGTATGTGTCTTACAGTGCACAAAGTAACAGTGTCATGTTGCACAACTTATCTAATTTTTCAAAAAATGCCTTTCTCTATTCATTTTTCAGAGAAATGCGCATAGCTATCATTGGTGTTACAGGTGCTGGTAAAAGTGCATTGGCTAACACAATTCTGATGGAGAAAAAGTTCTTATCACTGCCATCATGTGAATCTGTGACCGAGAAATGCCAGAAGGAAATAACAAGATTTGAAAATAGATCTGTTGTTGTCGTTGATACGCCAGGATTCAATGACACAAGGATGGAGAAACGGCATCTTATTAAGAAAGAGGTATCAACATGTATCCTGATGCTTGAACCAGGTCCCCATGCATTTTTGATTGTGCTCAATCCAAATCGTTTCCTCGAAGAGGAGAGAAAATGCTTGACAAACATAGAACATCTTTTCGGCGCGAAAGAGTTTTACAAATTCTGCATTGTTGTTTTCACAAGGGAAAAAGAAATATTAGACGCCTTTAGATCTGTAGAAGAATTCATAAGTCGTAACACCTGTTCCGACGTGAAGGATGTTGTTCGTAAATGTTCAAATCGTGTAATGACAGTTGAAAACCTAACACCTTTCTCTGAACTCAAAAAGGAGTTGATCCTGAATAGAATCAAAGACCTTACACTGAAGAATAGAGAAGCCTATTTTCCCCACATTTATTTTAGAACTGCAAATATTTTGAAACGAAATTCTGAATATGCAAAAGCTTCAAAACAAAAGATCGAAGAGTTACAAAATATAATTGACGAATTGACTAAAAAAATTGAGAAGATGGAAATGGAAAAATATCAGAAACAAAATCAAAAAGGCTCAGAAATCAGTGTCCTGTACGTCAGAGAAAGGAAAAAAACAGGTGTTCAAAAGGAGTCATCAGTTTGTGGAATTTTATGAATTATATTCATGTTTTTTTTTATCCATGTATTCTTTAATCATTGAAGTGATACATGCATCGATATATGTTTCGAACAATATTACTTTTCTTTGAAATAAATTAAGCTCTGTAAAAATATCCACGTCCGCTACAGGATTTTTTTTTTAGCTCACGTGACCAAGGATTAGTAAATGTTATTTATAGCCTGCCGTACGTATCCATCTGTTCGACCTCTTTTCAATCACTTTAAAAAATCAGTAAATCTGATTGATGCTCCCCAAACATAATAATATGGATAGCAGAAATTCCATTTTTTGATTGTCTTTGACCTTTCAAAAATGTTCATGAATTACCTTGACTTTAAAGTTAAAGAAGATCATGACGATAATCTCAACAGCACTCACAATGGATCACCACATTTAGCATCGACGGACCTCTAGCAAGCTAGAGGTTGGACGAGGTTCCCGGTAGGTGTAAGCATCCCCTGTTTGGCTAGCCGCACCCGCCGTCAATGTTCATGCACGAAATTAAAACAATATATAAAATGCATACACTGTATGATGGTATGTTTATATAGAAAGTGTCATGGCGACGATGTCAGGAAAATACTAAAAACACCCACTGTCCAACCCCTCGCGAGAAACTTTTTTACGAGCTCCACACGGCAAAGGGCATAAGTGTAACACAAATGAGTTAAAGAAGATCCTGACGATAATCTCAACAGCACTCATAAAAGAGAACCAATTTTAGCACCGACGGACCTCTAGCAAGCTAGTGGTGGGACCAGGTGCCCGGGAAGAGTAAACATCCCCTGTTTAAAAGTGAAAGGCGCATCGAGAAAACACCTATTAGAGATGTTTCGTTTAAGAACGTACTTAACGAATTCAAACACAAACGAATTTAAGGGTACATAAAGGCACATAAAACAATAAAACAGGGAGCATTTACCATAGTTATTAAGTAGACATTACATACAAGATTGACGCTCATGGACGTTCATTAAGTACATGGATTGAAATTAACCCCCCCCCCCCCCCAAAAAAAAAAAAAACTCCATAGAGTCGCAATTTCAACGAATGACATATACGACGAGGCAAATCATAGACCAGTTCTTGGTTGACATGATGGTATCTGACGTGCAGTATTCTTATTTTTCCTCGTTCTCTCGAACGAATTTGCCTACATTTTTACTTCATACTTAGAAAACATCATACGCAATAAGCAGAGGATACTTGCATCTCTACGCAAGGAGTAAATTGTTTGTACTACTCTTTTTTGTATTTCGTTTCCTCAAGTTTTGTCGTAGGAGCAAGTTATGTCGTATGAATTAGTTACTTGTTTTGCACTACTAGGACAATCGTCTCGTAGCCATCGTTTCGAAGCCAATTGTTATATCGTGTCGTCGCTATCGAATCATCGCGTCAATGACATCATGCATATACTCCTAATCTGACTATACACAGCCAATTGTGCCTCACATGAAATTCATATGAAATGAGCATCATGTAAATTTCACATGAAAGTTCATGTAAAATTCATATAATTTTCACATAAGATTCATGTGAGAAATATTTCACATGATTTTCACATAAATTTCCTTCACATGAATTTTACATGAATTTTTCTAAGTGACCTTCATAGGAAACGGAATTCACATAACATCCATGTAAAAATCTTCACATGAATTTCATGTGAAAAATTTCATGTAAATTTCATGTTCGTGCTCATTTCACATAAATTTCATGTGAACTTTCACGTAAAGTTCATGTAAATTTCACATGAATTTCATATGAGGCACAATTGGCTGTGTAGACATCATATCGCATTTATAACTACGCTTCATCACCAATCACGTTGTTGCTTTATTGCCGTGGTAACATCCCGTGTTCGCAATCTGAACATCGTATTATCACCACCTTATGATTTACTCATCGTCATCGCCATAGTATAATCGCAATCGTAACATCGTCACCATTACATCGCAATCATTAAATTATACCATCGTCAATCGAATTATTTGTATCGCATCATCAATATCTAATCGTCGCAATAACAAAATCGTCCTAATTTCGTTATCGCTATTGTCCCGTCACATTATCGCCATCGTAATTTTTTGGTATCTCCATCGAAATATCGCAATCGCAATTGTAAAATGGCATTATCGTCATTGTTTTATTGCAATGAGAGTCATCGTAACATCGCCATTATAACATCGACCACCATCAATCGAATTATTGTAGTTGCATTATCGCGTGGTATTATCTTTTCATAGATATCTTATCCTCGCAATCACAAAATAGTACCTCTGTCGTGATCGCTATTGTATCGTCGCATTATCGCCATCGTAATGTTTTTCTTTAGCTATCGACATATCGTAATCTCAATCGTTTAATTGCATCATCGTCATTGTTCCCTCGCGCTCGCAATTTCGCCATAATGTGAGCATCATCATCGTGGCATTGTCATCCTTATATCATATCAACGCAATAACAATATCGTCAATTTTATATCGTACTTTCATCAATTAAATAATCGAAACCTTACCATCGTATCATCGCCATCGTTACATCGCATTGGGACTAGTAGACGCACGCTTCAACTATGGCGATATGATGACGATATCATGATGTTACGATCACGGTGTACAATGTACGTCAGAATGATTGTGATGATACTATTTCACGATAACAAAAACACAATGTTAAGAAGACGATATTCCGATGACCATGACGTGATGCTACTATGTCTAAAACGAGATAATGCAATTTTTCAAACACAATGATACGATGTTCTTACTATGATTGCGATGAAACGATGACGAAATGTGATGGCGGTGATAAGATTGCGATTGGTATAATTGCCCGAACAGAATACTATAGGAAATGTTGTACAATTTCATTCTTTCGGTAATTTTGTCACAAACAAAAAATGAAACAAAGCATCTCACTCCGGAATGTTGTTCATTCCGAGATTCGCAACCGTTTCGATGGGAATTCTCACGATTTTGCTTTGTCTTCTCGACTGTTTGGCACTTCTTTGATGTTTATCTGATAGGCTGGCTAACTTGATCCCACGACAAAATAATCTGAGGGAACGAAATTATAGTTTATTTCAAAATATTTTAAGACTCATCAGCTACATATATATATATATATATATATATATATATATATATATATATATATATATATATATATATATATATATATATATATATATATATAAACATACATTTATAATTATTAATCGAACTATTAAAACACACAAATTACAATAAAATCTCCATCATAATGTCGCACAATTAATGGTAAAACAAAGGAGGGGATCTGAAGGTCAAATAAATTATACTCATAAGGAGTGGAGATGTGGCAACCAACCCTGACCCCGTTCTACGAAAACCAAAACACCCATGTCCAGTGTGTTCAAAAGGTGTAATAGCTAGCAGCAAAACAGCTGAATGTAATAAATGTGGCCAGAAATGAGTTAAAGAAGATCCATTTAAGGTAACCGTTCCTTCCTCTTAGCATGAACAAAGATTTTAACATTCCAAACCAAAAGCTATATCATTACACATGCGGGCTGTGTTTAAAATCAGAAATTGAAGTGAACCATATACCCACACCGACCAGCCCAAGTCATCCGATAAATTTAGCCAATGATAAATATGATTCCAGGGCTGAGAAACAATTTGATGAAGAGAACTTCATATGTTTTAATCGCGCAGGTATGCACTTCATACACCTGAATATTAGATCCTTGGTTCCAAAATTATCTGAACTTAGAAAAATTGCGGAAAAATCAAAAGCTACAGTTATCTGGATTTGCGAAACATGGTCAGACGATTCCATCAACGATTCAGAGATACATATAGAGGGGTATAGCGTGATACGGAGAGATAGAAATAAGAGAGGTGGATGGGTGATTATGTACATTAACAATACATTTATTTGCTTTTTCCAAAGAAAAAAAAAATCTTAGTTTGTAATTTCGAAAATAGTTAATCGATATGGGCTGAAATCTACCTACAAAAACAAAACCTTTAACTGTGGGCGTAGATTACAGACCACCCAACGACCATCAATAAATTAAAAGTTTTGAGGAATGTTTGAAAAGTTTGCGATCGGACTGGGATAATGTCATCATGGGCGATTTTAAAATTTGTAAGCCAAGAACAAGAAAGATCATCTGTACGAAGGATACCAAAACATTTTTGAATTTTGAATTTGAATTTGTTTAATTTGAATCAGCTAATTTCTAATGCAACTAGAGCGACAGAAACGAGCTCAACACTCATTGATCATATTCTTGTAAATGATACTGACATTTGTTCAATCTGGAACTGTAAAATTAGGATTGAGTGATCATGATCTTATTTATTGCACTCGAAAGATTTCTAAATGTCAAAAAAATCAAAACAACACTGTTAAAATTCGATATATGAAAACTTTTGACACTACATTGTTTCTTGAAGAATTAGAGAATGTTGATTGGTCAAAATACAATTTGTCTAACTGTGTTGAAACCAAGTGGAACGTTTTAGAAATACATTTTTGAAAATCATAAATAAATTTGCTCATATCAAAGAAATCAGACTTAAGCAAAGAACAGAACCTCGGATGGACCATGCAAGTTCCACCTCTAGCTTGCTGGGGGTCCGTCGATGCCTAATGTTTGCTCTTTTGTGAGTGCTGTTGAGATTATCGTCAGGATCTTCTTCAACTCATTTATGTCACACTTATGCCCTTTGCCGTGTGGAGCTCGTAAAAAAGTTCCCCGCGAGGGGTTTGACAGTAAGTGTTTTGAACATATTTCCCTGGCATTGTCGCCATAGCACTTTCTGTAAAGACATGACGTCAGAGAGTGCATGAATTTTATATATTGTTTTCATTTTCGTGCTTAAACATCGACGGCGGGTGCGGCTAGGCAATAGGGGATGCTTACTCCTCCCCGGCACCTTGTCCTACCTCTAGCTTGCTGGGGGTCCGTCGATGCTTGATGGTGAGTGCTGTTAAGATTATCGTCAGGATCTTCTTTAACTCATTTATGTCACACTTATGCCCTTTGCCGTGTGGAGCTCGTAAGAAAGTTCCCCTTCTCTCTACTCCATCATGCAGAACCTGCATTTCCGCATGATGGAAAATTTACGACTGTAATGTCGCCATCTATAATAAAATTAACCCATATTTATAACTATCCCCCTCTTTTACCTTTAACAAAATCATGGTACTGTCGTATATATCAATATGTTTGTATGCTGTGTACAAAGTTTTTTTTTAAAATATGTACATTCGTTATGAAGTAATTCCGCCAAAATGAAGCCCGATTCGCGCTATTTCTAAGCACGCAATATTTGATCCCAGTTATTTTTCAGATACTTTCTTACCAAAAAGTGCAAAAATAGGAGAAAAAATCTCAAATCGCACAGGCTTAAACACATTGAAACTACTTTTGAATTATTAAAAATTTTATTTGAATCACGCAAACTTGGCAATGGACCTTTAGACTCTCCTAAGTTCCTATAAGGTTTCCCGAAATTCTGTGCGGAAGAAAATGGAGAATGTATACGGACGGACAGACAGACGACTGGCTACGTAAAACTCATTTGAACCATTAACTCAACTGAGCTTCAAACATTTGTCAAATCCAAATGTCTTTTTTTTCCAGTGCACGTAATCTTACACTTATCATGAATTCAAAATACGACATTCTATACATGTATGTCGTATTCATTTTTTTAAAAGGTATGCCCCCTGGTCGCATAATATTTCTCTTATATTATTTCATCAGGAATGGATACTTCAAACTCATTCAGGGGCGGATACAGAATTTTTCAGTGAAAGGGTTGCTCATTAACCAAACGTCTAGAAGCCATCTCGAAGTTGGTTCACGGGACGAAGTACCCCTCCTCCCCAGCGAAAATTCTTTAAACACTCTTCAGATTTTAAACAAAAGCAATCTGGAGAATTGCTATTAGACCCTAGAATCGCTTCAAAATACTTGGTTCGAACAGCGGTAATAGTCGGAACTAAATGTCAACATTTTTTGTATAACGCTTTCTCTTCTAAAGAGTGTGCGTCCATCAAGTCCCCTTCTTTATCCGCTAATATGATATTGTATATATAGTAAGTGAAAACAAATGCACGTGTATTTATGGATATATGGACACATTAAAGATTAAAGGATTAAAGACGTTAGTAATACAAAAATTGAGGAATACAAAGACCCAAAATACGTATTGGTTTATCAATGACAAATATGGATAATGACCATATCCCTGTATACAGCACAAAATCGATAATTAAGAAAATCAGAAACCGAAGGCATACAAAATCAGGATAAAACAGGAACCAAAGCAAACAAACAAAAACCTCTACCACATGAAAAGAAGCGAACTCCCGATATGGGAGTGAGACCAGGTGCACAGGAAGAGTAAGCATCTCCTGCCTGCATGCAACACCCGCAGCTTCAATTCGGTAGAACTGTCAAATCCGGTTACTTCCATTTCGGAAGACATTGAGTACAATCTTTGGTTGGATGGTTCAAATGGTCTATGACAGAATATCATCAACCATTCTTGAGAGTGGGACATCATAGTGTATGACGAGTTCCCCATATCGACCGTTGAACTTCCTCAGTGACGATGTTAGTCGGTCATAAACATATCCCTGACTGAGAAGCTTATCTGAAAGACGCCTAGCTCTCAGAACAAAATCTGTATATTTGGTTCTAGCTTTGGCAAAGCGTATCAACTGAGATATGAACACGCCATAAGCAGGCGATGAAGGGATGTTGCTACTCAGAAAAGGAAAGTTTGTAATGCTGAAATTGAAGTCGTCACGTTTGTCATAGAGTGAGGTGTTCATGTGACCAACAGTGTCGTAGGACAACGTTATGTCCAAATAGGATCCCGAATTATTTCTCTCTCTAGTTTCTTTGACTTCAAGCTCCGAAGGATAGATACTGCTCAGGTAAGCCGCGAAATTTGGATTATTGATGGACAACACATCGTCTATGTATCTGTAAGTGAAGTTGAAGTCAGAAGCTAAGTATCTTTTCCCTTCAGAGACCAAAGATTGAATGAATTCAGCTTCGTACGAGTAAAGGAAAATGTCAGCAAGGAGTCGGGCGCAATTTGTCCCCATTGGAATTCCGACAATTTGCTGGAAGACCTTTCCTCCAAACACCACAAAAATGTTGTCGATCAGAAAGTTTAACATCTGAATAATATCTGTTTCAGTGTACTTATTTTCAGAATCGGACTTTTCTTTTACAAAGTAGGTTTTGTCATAGTTAGCAACAATAAATTTGTATTTGCGATTACCGTTCTTACTAGTAAACGCATTACTTATAATTTTTGCGAGTCTTTCTTTCAATTTAGAATGTGGAATTGTAGTGTAAAGTGTCGAAAAATCAAAGGCTTTGATCCAATTGACTTGACTAAAATGAGTGGATTTCAGATGTTCTAGAAGTTCCTTCGATTTCTTTAAAATCCACATCTGGTTGATACCACTGCGAGAATATACTGTCGAACAATATTTTTTGAAGCCCAGATTTGATTTCAGATAAAACTTTGGTGAGTAAGATCGATACAGATTTGGTAGATTCAGATAAAACTTTGGTGAGTAAGATCGATACGGAATTGGTACAGCATTTTGAGGAACTGGCGATGAAACGTTGTTTGTACGGATTCTTATGCATTTTAGGTATGCAGTATAAGTAAGGTAAATCTAAATCTAAATTGTTAGTGTCGAAGCCAAAGGAAGCAAGAGCTGATTTGTGGTTATCTATTATTTCAGAGGCAGAAAGGTTTGTTGGGGTGTAAGTGGGATTTCGAGGTGTCGAAATTAAACCCAACTCTTTAACTAGACTGTCGAAATAGTACTTTTTGCAAGTAAATGTGTAATTATTTGAGGCTTTGTCCGCTGGTGTGATGACGAAATGTTCTTGGAGGTAGGTAAGCTCTGTGATAATATCAGGGTCTTTAAATATAGACTCGAATCTGGTGTTCACAGTTGATTTTTAAATCGGTAAATTCTAGATAAAAGTAACCCTCTGATTGATTTTATCCATTCGGAAAGGTTGTCGAGCTGTACATCTTCTTTCTTTGCCCAACGTCTTGCATATTCTTCACAAGAGTCCATGATAATTTTTACATTTTGGTTCCATGTAAAGGACATACTTTCTCTGTATTTGGGACCCTTTTTCAAGAATTATCTCAACTTGTCGTTCTTGGCTATACTAAGGTCACCAGTAATAACGTGTCCACAAGGAGAGTAGTTGAAATCCGATGAAGAACATTCGCAAGGAAGTGGATGTAGTGTGGGATTACTTAAATCAATACACTGCAAGAATCGTTTGTAATTGTAAATTTTAGATGCAACTGTTGGTGTGTAACTTTAGGAAATACAAGGAGTTTCAAATCATTGCCGAGAATTTATATACATGAGAGCGCTTTGTGACAACGTCAAATAGCGAAAACGGCGTCAGAAGTGCGACGTCAACGTCACACCAAGGATACTTTGAATGCTTTATTCGGCATCTAAACAATGTCCGATTCCTATTATTTATATACCAAATAACAGAGGAAGACACCCTCTATGCCCACAATAAATGTCATTTATTTTCCGACATCGGCCATTTTAAGCCCAAAACGCCCCATGTCCTTTAGGGATTAAATGTACCGGGTGTCGTAAATTAGAATATTTGTTCGACCTTCAAGATAAGATTGAAATAACATACGTCGAAAACGTTTGATAAAAGTTTGATAAAAATAGAAGGTTCCACCGAGATGTGAACTCGGATCGCTGGATCCAAAGTCGAGAGTGCTAACCATTACACCATGGAACCTATAACAATATAATGAGACGGATTTGTGACCGGTGAATATCAATATTTGTACAGGTAGGTATCAGATTTAAATGTACACTCACTATACATAGTATATGTACAATCTAGATATACAGACTTTGTACTTTTAAAGCAGCACGTTCCGCCTTCAGGCGAAAATTTGCTTCAGAAACAAGAAATAGGGCAAATCTCTATTTTCCTAGATGGTAGAATTTATAAACTTCCGTTAATACCAAAGTTGTCAACCAAAGGTCCTTAATGTTATCGTAATAAATGAATTTAAAAACGAATTTTTGTGGCGCCACAAAAATTGCCCATTTTTGGGATATACCTGCCCTCACGCGTGCGCGATACGGCTCGTCGTTTTGTACAAATCAAAACAAACATGGCGAGTAGCGTATACTCTCAACGGAAAAGAGGGAAAAACGTACTGATACTCTTATTTGGATGGAGAAATCAAATGAAAGGAAGACACAGTGTGATAGAGCAATATGGAAAGTATATATAAGAGACCAAATGGATACATAAAATTCGGTGAAAATGAGTTCAATCTCGCCACACGCCATGAAGAAGCTGATATTTTGCTGGACATGTAAGTCAAATTAGATACAATCGGTCCTAAATCGTTTGATACACATTATTTTATCGTCACTGTTTGAAATGCCGTATGAAAGAATGTCTATTTCACCTGTCGTTGTAAGAATAATGATCGAAATGGCCTACTATATCGGTATATGTATCTAATTACTTTGTTCCTCGGAGCTCTCCTGCTCATAATATTCATGAGGAAGTGCGGCTAAAGTTTAATTGTCGTACACCCGTATCTCTTTAACGGGGGAGGTATGGGATATGATACTTGGTACATCGATGAATGACCATAATATGGAACAATCTATGTTCAGAAATATGTATTACAAGTACAATGTATCAATCCCTTTACGACCCGAAGTGGGAATGTGCTGCTTTAAGTGGTTCCATGGTGTAATGGTTAGCACTCTGGACTCTGAATACAGCGATCCGAGTTCAAATCTCGGTGGAACCTAACTTCATTAATTTTTACTGCATTTTCACTGGGTTCATATCAAACACTGTCCGCATAATTCTCCTTTCTCAAGTTTTAAAGCATATCATAAGCAAGCTTGGAATTCCCATAAAGCGACAGTGACTTACACACTAAAATTTACCTGAGCGCCGTGACGATGGAATGATGAGTAAATGTTTATAGATACATACATGTATTAACACGCACGTATAGTTACATAATTTAATGCATGTGTTCAATATCAAATTATAAATACTACGTCTAAGTTAAGAGGCAGGGCATTAAGGTTTCGAATAGTAAATGCACTTTTTAGATTTCAAACACGTACATGTATGTTATAAAGCGATTTAAACTTGAAATGAAAATCATATTTCATATAAGCAATTTCACTTTTTTTGTATAATTATATTCGAGTCGAAATCTCGGCTCTTAATGTGAGATGAGACGAGCGGACAGGCGCCAAAAACGATTCTCGGACAATGAATCAATTATGAAAAGTGCTAGTGCAATGAAACTTCACCATGAGTCAAGGTTGACCCCTAGTGATTCACGGGTGAAAAAGTCAAGGTCATAAGACTATGGTGACTTACAACTTTTTTTCGGATTATATTAGAGCATTATTGCACCTACGATAATGAAACGCGCAAGCGATGTTTCCAATGAGTCATGGATGACCCCTAGTGATTTTTTGGGTTAAAGGTTGAAGTCAAGGTCATATGACTCTAATTAACATGGGTTCCGGATTATATTTAAGCATGTATTTCACTTATCATCATGGAACTTGCAAGAAACAATTTCATTGCGTCAAGGATGATACCTTTTGATCAAAGGTCAAGACCATAGATCTTTGATATTTGAAATTGGTTTGCGGATCAATTTAGAACGTGTCTTGTGCCTATTTTTATGACATTTATCAAAAATATTTCCAGCGAGTGAAGAATGACACCTATTAATTTTCGGTTCTAAAGATCAAAGGTCAAGTTCAGAGGACTCTGATAATCGTTTCTAGATAATGTAAGAGCATATAATCATAAAAGTGAGGTTTACACAGCCAAGTGTGCCTCGTTTGAAATTCATGTGAAATATTACATAAAATTTACATCACATTTCATATGAAATCTTACTCACCAACGTTTTATCTGAAATCAAATCTGGACTTCAAAAATATTGTTCGACAGTATATTCTCGCAGTGGTATCAACCAGATGTGGATTTTAAAGAACTCGAAGGAATTTTTAGAACATCTGAAATCCACTCATTTTAGTAGAGTCCATTCGATCAAAGCCTTTGATTTTTCGACACTTTACACTACAATTCCACATTCTAAATTGAAAGAAAGACTTGCAAAAATTATACGTAATGCGTTTACAAGTAAGAACGGTAATCGTAAATACAAATTTATTGTTGTAAACTATGACAAAACCTACTTTGTAAAAGAAAAGTCCGATTCTGAAAATAAGTACACTGAAACAGACATTATTCAGATGTTAAACTTTCTGATCGACAACATTTTTGTGGTGTTTGGAGGAAAGGTCTTCCAGCAAATTGTCGGAATTCCAATGGGGACCAATTGTGCCCCACTCCTTGCCGACATTTTCCTTTACTCGTACGAAGCTGAATTCATTCAATCTTTGGTCTCTGATGGGAAAAGATACTTAGCTTCTGACTTCAACTTCACTTACAGATACATAGACGATGTTTTGTCCATCAATAATCCAAAATTCGCGGATTACCTGAGCAGTATCTATCCTTCGGAGCTTGAAGTCAAAGAAACTACAGAGACAAATAATTCAGCATCCTATTTGGACATAATGTTGTCCTACGACACTGTTGGTCACATGAACACCTCACTCTATGACAAACGTGATAACTTCAATTTCAGCTTCACAAACTTTCCTTTTCTGAGTAGCAACATCCCTTCATCGCCTGCTTATGGCGTGTTCATATCTCAGTTGATACGCTATGCCAGAGCAAGTACCAAATATACGGATTTTGTTCTGAGAGCTAGGCGTCTTTCAGATAAGCTTCTCAGTCAGGGATATGTTTGTGACCGACTAACATCGTCACTGAGGAAGTTCTACGGTCGATATGGGGAACTCATCATACACTATGATAGAAAGGAGGGGATCTCCAACAACACCTAGTTGCAGCATCAACAGCAACCTCCCAAAACACCCACTGTAAAACACAAAAATGACACACACAGAAAGAGACGCAGTAGTACAATGAACGTCAAATCACAGAAAAACATAAAACACAAATGACTACACATAAACCAACGAGACCAATGGGCAAACGGTGCCGACTTATGATGTCCCACTTTCCAGAATGGTGGATGATATTCTGTCATAGACCATTTGAACCATCCAACCAAAGATTGTACTCTATATCTTCCAAAATGGAAGTAACCGGATGTGACAGTTCTACCGAATGGAAGCGACGGGTGTTGCATGCAAGCAGGAGATGCTTACTCTTCCTGGGCACCTGGTCTCACTCTCATATCGGGAGTTCGCTTCTTTTCATGTGGTGGAGGTTTTTGTTTGTTTGCTTTGGTTCCTGTTTTATCCTGATTTTGTATGCCTTCGGTTTCTGATTTTCTGGGTTATCGACTTTGTGCTGTAAACAGGGATATGGTCATTATCCATATTTGTCATTTACATGAAACGAGCAAGAACATGAAATTAACAAGTTTTTAAAATGAAATTTATGTGAAGTTCCTGATATGAATTTCAAATAAATTGAAAATCGCATGAACGTCACAAAGAAAAATTGATGTGAAATTCATGTGAAGGATTTTTATATGAAATTCATGTGAAATATTTTTCACATCAATCTTAGGTGAAATTTTATTATACAATGTATCTGAATTTCATCTAAAGTTTCATGTGAAATACATGATACTAATTTCACATGAATTTTATGTTAGGCACAATTGGCTGTGTATATTTAATGGTTTTGGAATGAAAAGGTCAAAGGTCAAGGTCGACGCCACTATAGAATTGTTATTTTTTACCTCCTTTTGGAAAAATACTTTAGGCACGGCCCATTTGATATTCTTGGGCGGGGGGGGGGGTTTGGTTTGTTTTTCGAAAAAAAAACATTTTGCTCTAAATTTGGATGAAAAAAAAAATTCTTATGGTGTGGCAGAAAAATATAATCTTGCTTTTACAAACAATCTGAATTTGAAGAATTACCATAAATTTTTGCTTAAAATTCCTGAAATCGCCGCAGTTTTCATTTTATATCGATCTTTTTTTTTTCTTTTGGCTCGCCTCAGTTTTCCATCAAAACATTATTTACTAATGGCAAAGTTCATATGCTCATTTTAAGATATCAAAAGATATACATGCATGTGAATAAAAAAAGGACTTCCTAAAAGCTTAAATATATCATCAATATTCATGTATTACTGTTAATACATGTTGCATGTATCCCATAGAGTCTAATTTTATGTTCTTGTAAGCTTGGAAGAACTTTAGTTATTCACCAGTTTATAATTCTACATTGAAAGAATTGTCTATAAGACCTTTCTTCTTTTGTTCAAATATATTGCTTTTTTCTGCTATTTACAACTCATTTTTCCAAGTACTGCAACAAGGCACGTCTCATAGTTCATTTCAAAGAACGGACACAAACGGAGCGCCACCTGGTATCAAAATTGAGGTTAGCATTGCCGAAGCAATGATGGCATTAGGACGAAAGAATGATGGCACAATAAAAGATGTCATAACGCATGGTAGAACGACAATTATGCATTGACGAAGGACAAATGTAAAATGCACGGAAGCAACATTGCATAAAGAAGAAAGACAAATGCAATAAAGTCAATTTGAAATGAAAGCAAGACAAATGAACATGGAATAATCAAGAATTGAATGAAGCAACATAGCATGAAGCATGTAAGCAAGTCAAATAGCATTGTGACCCTAATCCCCCTCCATATGCCAGAGCAAGTACCAAATATACGGATTTTGTTCTGAGAGCTAGGCATCTTTCAGTTAAGCTTCTCAGAGATATGTTTGTGACCGACTAACATCGTCACTGAGGAAGTTCTACGGTCGATATGGGGAACTCTTCATACACTATGATGTCCCACTATCCAGAATGGTGGATGATATTCTGTCATAGACCATTGAACCATCCAACCAAAGATTGTACTCTATGTCTTCCGAAATGGAAGTAACGGGATGTGACAGTTCTACCGAATTGAAGCGGCGGATGTTGCATGCAAGCAGGAGATGCTTACTCTTCCGGCACCTAGTCTCACTCCCATATCGGGATTTCGCTTCTTTTCATGTGGTGGAGGTTTTTGTTTATTTGCTTTGGTTCCTGTTTTATCCTCATTTTGTATGTCTTCGGTTTCTGATTTTCTGAATTGTCGATTTTGTGCTGTTTACAGGGATATGGTCATTAGTGATAATGCATAATTTATGCATGTCTTACTTAACTTTGTATTAGATTTAAACTCTAACAGGATTTTTTTAACTTATTGAGTAAAATTTGAAATCCCAAGAATGAAAGACTACATTCCAAAATCAATGAATAAAGAAAAATAAGCTTTTCAATTTAGGAAAAAAAATAATTTGGCATTCTGTTTTAAATACCTCCCTTATTAGACGAAAAAGAGTATTTGAATAACAAATATGAAGACTGATTTTGAAAATGAACTCTTATCAAGCTGGGAATTTGCATAAAGCGCCTTGGTTTGATAAAGCGCTTTAGTCATTCGATATGCTAATTTTCTCAACGATCTGATAAGAAATTTGTCATTTTTCTTGGTTTTGAAGAAATAATAAGAAGGAGATGCTTTCTCTTCCTTGGCACCTGGTCTCACTCCAATGTCGGGAGTTCGCTTCTTTTCATGTGGTGGAGGTTTTTGTTTGTTTGCTTTGGTTCCTGTTTTGTCCTGATTGTGTATGCCTTCGGTTTCTGATTTTCTGAATTATCGATGTTGTGCTGTATACAGGGATATGGTCATTATCCATATTTGTCATGTCGTAATTGAATCAATTATTATTAGCCACACTTGTTGATACTTCATACCATACCTTACTTCGAGATTATTTAATCATCGTAAGGATCAATTCTTCAAAACACTTTAATGATTGGAATAAAAATGTAATAATTCGTCATTTTCTTAACAAGGAAAAGTTCCTATTTTTGTTATTTATTATTTATTATTATTTTTCCTAGTTTGTATTAGTTTTATTGTATTCATATAAAAGGAAAATGTTTTAGTCTTTTGTCTAATTTTTACTTGTCAGTTATAGCATTTTAAGACTTTTTAAACATAAGTTGAATAAAGTGGCGCGCGGAAAAAGAATAAAGCGACATACGTCTCTTAAACAAAAAGCAATAAAGCGACATATTCCAACATATGTTTACATTACATACGTTTACAAGTACGAACGGTAATCGCAAATACAAATTTATTGTTGTTAACTATGACAAAACCTACTTTGTAAAAGAAAAGTCCGATTCTGAAAATAAGTACACTGACACAGATATTAAGATGTTAAACTTTCTGATCGACAACATTTTTGTGGTGTTTGGAATAAAGGTCTTCCAGCAAATTGTCGGAATGCCAATGGGGACCAATTGTGCCCCACTCCTTGCCGACATTTTTCTTTACTCGTACGAAGCTGAATTCATTCAATCTCTGGTATCTGAAGGGAAAAGATACTTAGCTTCTGACTTCAACTTCACTTACAGATACATAGACGATGTGTTATCCATCAATAATCCAAAATTCGCGGATTACCTGAGCAGTATCTATCTTTCAGAGCTTGAAGTCAAAGAAACTACAGAGACAAATAATTCAGCATCCTATTTGGACATAATGTTGTCCTACGACACTGATGGTCACATGAACACCTCACTCTATGACAAACGTGACGACTTCAATTTCAGCATTACAAACTTTCCTTTTCTGAGTAGCAACATCCCTTCATCGCCTGCTTATGGCGTGTTCATATCTCAGTTGATTCGCTATGCCAGAGCAAGTACCAAATATACGGATTTTGTTCTGAGAGCTAGGCGTCTTTCAGATAAGCTTCTCAGTCAGGGATATGTTTGTGACCGACTAACATCGTCACTGAGGAAGTTCTACGGTCGATACGGGGAACTCGTAAAAAGAAAATCAAAAAAAAATCGTAAAAAAAATCGTCATTCACTATGATGTCCCATTCTCCAGAATGGTGGGTGATATTCTGTCATAGACCATTTGAACCATCCAAACAAAGACTGTACTCAATGTCTTCCGAAATTGAAGTTACCGGATGTGACAGTTCTACCGAATTGAAGCGGCGGGTGTTGCATGCAAGCAGGAGATGCTTACTCTTCCTGGGCACCTGGTCTCACTCCCATATCGGGAGTTCGCTTCTTTTCATATGGTGGAGGTTTTTGTTTGTTTGCTTTGGTTCCTGTTTTGTCCTGATTTTGTATGCCTTCGGTTTCTGATTTTTGAATTATCGATTTTGTGCTGTATACAGGGATATGGTCATTATCCATATTTGTCATATGCCGTACATATCCGTATCTATCCGTACACGTGTCGTAGCAATCCGTATGCGTGTCGTAGCAATCCGTAGCAATGTCGGGACGATATCCGTAGCAATCCTTAGCTATCCGTACTCGATTCGTATCAACCCGTAGCAACCCGTACTGGAAACGTAGGTTCATGGTTCATCGAACAATTTGCGTCCCGACTCGCCATGTAGAGACCTTTTTTGGAGTCGTAGCGGAGTCATGGCTCGATCCGTGAAAGTGTGAAGGGAGCTTTAGACTTTAAATATAGGAAGCTTGTCTTGTATGAATTTTCCCGAAAGTTTGACTATCAATCAATTTACATCATGCTTCATTTAGTCTTGATTTATTTGAAGATGAAGGTTGTGAAAGGACCAAAGACGACCATTCAAGTTTCAGGCAAAATCCATTAGATTGGGGGGGGGGGGGGGTGTTGTCAGAGCAAGATTATTTTTTTCATCCCGGACGAGGGCAAAATTATTTTTTTCATTCAAATTTGGAACAAGGTAATGTTTTGTTTACAAAATGATGTGCATATTAAGAATTGTTGGTGTTTTATGAATGGAAATTCTTTATATTTTTACTCAAACCACTACATATTACTTTATTTTTGTGCAAGTAATTTAGTATTCAATTCACAAAAGATTTTTACAATATAATTTCCAATAAACAAAAATTATGTAAGGTACATATATATAAGAGGGTCTGAGGGGAAGGTCTTATAGACAAATCTTTAAATGTAGAATTGTAAACTGGTGAATAACTAAAGTTCTTCCAAGCTTACAAGAACATAAAATTAGACTCTATGGGATACATGCAACATGTATTAACAGTAATACATGAATATTGATGATATATTTAAGCTTTTAGGAAGCCCTTTTTTTATTCACATGCATGTATATCTTTTGATATCTTAAAATGAGCATATGAACTTTGCCATTAGTAAATAATGTCTTGATAGAAAACTGAGGCGAGCCAAAAGAAAAAAAAATGATCGATATAAAATGAAAACTGCGGCGATTTCAGGAATTTTAAGCGAAATTTTATGGTAATTCTTCAAATCCAGATTATTTGTAAGAGCAAGATTATATTTTTCTGTCACACCATAAGCAGTTTTTTTTTCATCAAAATTTAGAGCAAAATGTTGTTTTTTCTTCGAAAAACAAACCAAGCCCCCCCCCCCCAAGAATATCAAATGGGCCGTGCCTAAAGTATTTTTCCAAATTACTTCGTGGTTTAGCGGTAAGCGTGCCGGACTTGCTTTGCCATTTTTTTCATTTTTCCGCGTGGGTTCGAATCCCATCGGCTACATAATTTTATTTCTGAATTGTGAGTGGGAAATTATATAAAAGTCAGTTTTTTTCTGAGATATCGTGGAAAAGGCGGTATTTCATATCGAAAAATTATAGATAAATTGAAACTGCCGCGCGTCCTACACTGAACGAACCTAGAGATCAGCATCCCCGGCCCCACTGATTCATAGGTCAGTTATGCAATTTCTAGTCTCCTTTCATAATTTTGACCTTGAAAATGTATCTTTTGACATCTCTGTATGCCAAAATTACTCCAAGCTGTTGTCCAGGACAAGAGCGTAGGAGAAGGGGGAGGGGGCATTGGGGGCCGCGCTACTGCTCGCCAGTTCTTTATAGACTTTCTGAATAATTTAGCTATTCTGATCCATCCTTTATACATATTACTTTATCAATGTACATGAAGACATTTAACTCAATCTGTATAGAATATTATTTCATGAAATGATAGAGGGTATAGAAAGTATTTTCTGATAAGTAAATATTTAACTAAAAAAAATTCCTGGCTCACTGCCGCTCGCTAGAAATTTATTAATGTACTTAAAATTGAGAATTGCACCAGAAATGTTAAAATTTGTGCATACAGAACATGAAACACCCATATTTAAACCCCCCCCCCCCCCTCTTTTTTTAAATTTTTTTCCATTTATTTTTTTTTCTTTTGCTTGTTAGAAATTTTGGGATGTTGTGCCCCTCCACTTTTTTAGGCAGAGCTACACCGTTGGTCCAGGACTACGCCTGCTCATTAACGTGGCATAAAAACAGTTTAGTGTCATTCACAACCTTTTTCAACAATTGCCAAAATTTAGACCTTTATTGTGTTCCTATACTCCGTGTTAGGAGCACAAGGAAGGTATAATTTTAATGTGATTGCACTATGGCAAACTTGTCAGATTTTTCTTGATCAGTGGAGGATCCAGAGCGCCCCTTTGCCGGGGGTCAAGGGGCGAATTTTGCCGATTTTACTGCTTTTACTGATGTACTTGTTTTTGCCGGGAAAATATTGGGTCTGTGCAGGAGCATCCCCTAAATCCGCCACTGTTGTTCGACCCAAGATCAAGGTTAAGATTGAAATCTAAGCGTCTTATGCTTGATCTTGAACATTGACCTTCATGAGTCCATACTTCAAAGTCAATTATTACAGAAGTTTTATCTTTTAATGCAGGAATCACCCGATTTATGGTACAGAAACGACATTGACGGGCATATAAAAGGCAATTAATTAGAATTATGACTTCTCATGGATGACTTGCAAGCGACGACAGTGAGCCAACGAAGCTTTTGCAAAGTGTTGTAATAAAAATGATTTTTTATTTCAACTGAATAATGATAATGTACAGTTGCCCGCCATATTTTTTTTCCAAAACAATGACCCCCCCCCCTAAAGAAAAACTGGGAAAAAATGCATAAAAACATTTTATTTTCATAAGTACCCCCAATTTTTTTCTACATCCTCTTCTGGATAGAAGGACAAGTTACATTATACTCAAAATTGACAAAAGGGAAAAAAAATGTGTTTTCGTCCGGGATTCTAACCCACTCGGAAAGGTGTAAAATAAAATGAAGTGACGAACGTGATGTCCACTTTGCCACAGAGCCTCTTCATAAACGCAAGTATTTTATAGTGACTGTTAAAACTTACAAGAATCTGATGCATACAAAATCAAATATTTACAAATTACTTCATAACATTTTTCAAATATTTATACAGCCAATCTCCTTCTGTCCTCTCATGCGATAATATAATTACTTTTCGAACGATACTGTAGTAGAATTTAAAAGAAATTTCTAGCAACAGGGGATGTTTCAAAGTTCATTTCAAGGAACGGGCACATGCAGTCGCGCGAAGCGCCATCTGGTATCAAAATTGTATGGAACGCCAAATTAACAGAAACTCAAATAATTAGAGAGCTCTTCAATTAATTAAAGAGCTCTTTAAAAGAATTAGAGAGCTCTATAATTCAATTAAAGAGCTCTTTAATTCTATTAATGCGCTCTTTAATTCATTTATTGCGCTCATAAATACAATTAGAGAGCTCTCTAATTCTTTTAAAGAGCTCTTTAATTCGCATCATTTATTGAGCGCAATAAATGAATTAAAGAGCTCTCTTATTTTATTATTGAGCGCAATAAATGAATAAAAGAGGGCAATAATTGTTTTATTGCTCTCAATAAAACCATTCGAGAGCTCTTTAATTCTTTTAATGAGCGCAATAAATGTGTGAATTAAAGAGCTCTTTAAAAGAATTAAAGAGCTCTTTAAAAGAATTAAAGAGCTCTTTAAAAGAATTAAAGAGCTCTTTAAAAGAATTAAAGAGCTCTTCAATTAATTACAGAGCTCTATAAAAGAATTGAAGAGCTCTCAAATACAATTAAAGAGCTCTTTAATTCATACAAAGCCATTTTTTGTAATTAGAGAGCTCTTTAATTTAATTGAAGAGCTCTTCAATAGTTTTACAGGGCTCATTAATTAAATTAAAGAGCTCTATAATTCTTTTAGAGAGCT
The DNA here is from genome assembly GCA_033119305.1 of Pinctada imbricata. NCBI lineage: Eukaryota > Metazoa > Mollusca > Bivalvia > Pterioida > Pteriidae > Pinctada > Pinctada imbricata. The sequence goes on along the minus strand of VSWD01000012.1, from coordinate 7,096,022 downwards.
CTTTAATTATAATATGGATGTGTCCGTTTTAAAGAGCTCTCTAATACAATTAAAGAGCTCTCTAATACAACTGAAGAGCTCTCTAAAAGAATTAGAGAGCTCTTTAATTGAATAATAGAGTTCTAAAAAAGAATTAAAGAGCTCTGTAAAAGAATTGAAGAGCTCACTACTTACAACAATCGGCAATGTATGAATTAAAGAGCTCTATAGTTCAATTAGAGAGCTCTTCAATTATTTTATAGAGCTCTATAATTAAGTGAAGAGCTCTCTAATTCTTTTAAAGAGCTCTTTAATTAATTGAAGAGCTCTCTAATTATTTGAGTTTCTGTTAATTTGGCTTTCCATAAAAATTGAAGTTAACATTGACGAAGCAACAATAGCATTAAGCTTAAGACGAAAGAATGATGGCATAATGAAGAATGCCATAACACATGGTATAATGACAGTTATGCATTGACGAAGGACAAATGTAAAATGCAGGGAAGCAAAATTACACAAAGAAGAAAGATAAAGTCAATTTGAAATGAAAGCAAGACAAATGAATATGGAATAATCAAATATTGAATGAAGCAACATAGCATGAAGCATGTAAGCAAGTCAAATAACATTGTGACCCTAATCCCCTTCCATACTCTCATAGTGTATCAACTGAGATATGAACACCATAAGCAGGCGACGAAGGGATGTTGCTACTCAGAAAAGGAAAGTTTGTAATGCTGAAATTGAAGTCGTCATGTTTGTCATAGAGTGAGGTGCTCATGTGACCATCAGTGTCTTAGGACAACATTATGTCAAAATAGGATGCTTAATTTCGGTGTCGCCACCTACAATGAATTCGATTTTCATGTGAAAGAGCGACCAGCCCGTTCATTGTCCTTTATAAGTTTCCTTTCTTTTCATTAACTTTCCTTCACATTCCAATATCAATTAACCTAATTTATGGCAACTTAAAATTTGGAGAATAATAATCTTAAAAATGAAAAGGAAGAAAGGAAGTTAAAATACGTTGCAATTTCTTTCTCCTTTACAAGAAAGGGTCAAGATGTTAACACACCATAAAATGAAAATTATGCGAAAAATTAAAGAAAAAGGCCTGGCTACCAAATGCACAGAAAATAGCACCGAAAAAAGGGAATTGAGCCACGTCCCCAGATGTAGCCTCTACTCCATGATGCAAAACCTGCATTTCCGTGATGATCAAAATCGTGATTAACGACCTTTTTTAACACAGATAAATAAATATATGTAGTTTTTTTATACATTTCATGAGTGCATCATGTGGCGCCAATATATATATATATATCCAAGAAAGGAAATGAGGCAACAACATTATTGTTAAATAATTCTATTTATGTCTGATGAATTTCCTGTTGATAGTTTATGTATGTAAATCTGCTTGCACAATGCCTTCACTGTATTACCAGATGTTCTGAGTTATTTTTAGAATCACAATGTAGCCTTGTTTTGTAATTCCCCTGAGTTATTTATGTAAGTAGTAATTCGACAAATCAGTAAAGAGCTAACCAAAATAACAACCAATCACAATTCAGTAATGTGATATCATCACTCTAGATAGAATATCTTAAGAAGAAGCATGGTGTGATTTTTGCTGAAAATTTTGCAAACAAATGTGTCGGAGGACAGCAACCATAGTGTTGATGTATTTAATTGAAATGATAAAATGTTCACAGGTGAGTCAGCAAGGGGTTCTGATGCTCAAAATCTTACAACACCTCAAATTGATTTGTCGGATGGTATTCCTTTAGGGGCCGGCATAAGTCAAAAACTCAAAGAAAAGATCCGGGAAAATGAATTCTTTGACATCAGATATCTTCTGCCAAATCATTTTGATGAGCCAGTTTCTGTTACATTTTCTGCTGGCACAATAAATTTTCAACAAGGAAACAAGGAGAAATACCCATTGTCCATTTCAAAATGGACTGATGCCTTTCATATTTACATTTTTATTTATATTCAGAAATTTCCGTGTGGAGCAGCAAACATGCTGAAGTACTGTAGTACAGTACGGGAGATTCAGAGATTGTCCGGTGATCATGTCGAACATATTATTTGAAAGAAGGGAGGAGATCTCCAACAAGCATAAACAGTAAAACACCAAAACACCCGATGCAAAAACACAAAAGATGAGTACAGCACGAGACGGAAAAGAGACACACGACATGTAAACATCAAACACAAAAGACTACACATAAACCGACGAGACCAATGGGTAACCGGTGCCGACTTTGGACGGCCATTTGTCACGCAAGTAGCAAATTGTGTGGTTATCCTGGATTACGTGCGCACAACCCTCTCACTTCTCCAATTACCCAGAGGTAACTTTCGTCGTCTCCGCTAATCATTGAATCTCCCATGGCAAAAGCCTATTGAAGAATTATGAATGCGGGCAACAACTTCACAAGGTCAGAATTTGAAAAAAAACAATGCGCCCTTTCGGAAAGGAAGACAAAGTGTACCAAAAGGAAAGGTCTGCTTTGCCTTCAATAGAAACGAAAAATGTAAGTCATATCCTTGCCAATTCTCACACACATGCCAGCAGTGTGGAGGCTCCCATCCCAAATTGTAGAGGGCCAAGCCAAGTGCAAAAAAGTACACAAACACAAAAAATCTCTGTCCTCCCACACTCCCAACACAACTATTGAACCTTATTTAATAGGATATGACGAGGAAATGAATAGATACCTCATTACAGGCTTTACTGTCGGGTTTAGACTTGGTTGTGTTACTGACCCATCAAATGTTATTTCCAAGAATCATGGCAGTTGTTTCAAGAATTCTGATGTTATTGATGCTTTAATTCAGGAGGGTAAACAAAAGGGTAGAATTGCTGGTCCATTTATGGCCCCATCTTTCACTAATTTTGTCTCGTCTCCATTAGGAGTTCTTCCAAAAACAGATTCAGAAAAATTTCGAGTAATACATGACCTTTCATTCCCAAGAGAGAATTCGGTAAATCTGAACATTCCTCCTGAAAACTCTTTGGTTCAATATGATTCTGTCGACAGTGTTATAAACTTAGTTCAAGAATTTGGTCAAGGCATTTTGATGGCAAAAACTGACATACAAGATGCTTTCCGCATCATTCCAATCCACCCAAATGACCATCATCTTCTTGATTTTTCTTGGAAAGGAAACTGTTTTAGCAGATGTCAGATTTTTGAGAAAATGAACTGTGCCTTGCAGTGGATTCTCAAACATAAGTTTAATGCATCAGGAATTTCTCATATTTTGGATGATTTTCTTTTCATTGCGAGTCCTCACAGTTCAAAATGCAAGGGAGATTTGGTAAATTTTCTCTTTTTATGCTCCTGGGTAAACATACCAATCAAAATGGAGAAGACAGTCCTCCCTACCACTTGTCTTACTATCTATGGTATTTAAGTTGATACTGTAAAGATGGAATGTAGATCACCTCTCTCCAAAATTGAAAAAAATGGTACGAAACTTTCTGACTTCGAAAATAGACACAAAGCTACTCTTCGTTAAATTCAATCTTTAATTGGTCTCCTGAATTTTGCATGCTCTATCATAATTCCAGGTCGAGCTTTCCTACGACGCTTGATAAATATTACATGCAAGGTCACAAAGCCATTCCACTTTATTCGGATGAACATAAATTCCCAAGAGGATATAAAAATGTGGAAACAGTTCATAGACAATTTCAATTCGCATTGTTTTAGCAATGGAAGTATTGGGGTCATCTTTCACAAATAGGAAAATCTTGTTTATGTCTGACAATCAAAAGAAATCGAAAGATAAAGTTCGGCGTCTGGTACTTTGCTCAATTACACATGACATTTTGTTTAGAACAAAACATATTCCTGGTAAAAACAATACACTAGCTGATAAATTATCTCGTTTTCAGTTCCAGGAAGCTTTCAGCATAGCTCCCAGTTTACATCCAACTCAGACACCAGTGCCAGAGCAGTTATTACAGATTTAAGCCCTGCTTCACTTCAGCTTTTACATACAGCTCTGACTACTGAATCCAAAAAAGCATATCGTAGAAGCTGGCAATTGTTCATTGATTGGCAAAACATGCATTTCAATCTACCTCAGTCTATCAACTTTTTGATCTATGTAACTTCATCGGGCATCTTTATTCACAGATATTGGCCCCTTCATCAATATCATCTCATGTCTCGGCCATTAGCTATGTACACAAAATACTAGGGATTTCCGATCCTATAGATAGTTTCTTAGCAAAGAAGCTACTTAAAGGTTGTCATTCATTATCTAGAAATCAAGATTCAAGGCTGCCTATCACTTTTCATATTCTATGCAATTTAATAAATGCCCTTGAACACACAGAAATATCTTACATGGAAAGAATTTTACTCAAAGCCTTCTTCCTGTTGGCTTTTCAAGCATTTCTGCGTGTAGGTGAACTTGCTACAAAACAAGACCAACAACAACAAGTTTTACAATGCTCAGATGTTTCATTCATACATTCTGACCATAGTTTGACTGCAGTCTTGATCACATTAAAACACTTTAAAACAAGTACAGAGAACAAACCATTTACTTTTGAAATCAGCTGCAGCCCACACTCAGCATATTTTGCCGAGTCACAGCTTTGAAGCACTATCTTACCTAGTATGGTCATACATCTGGACCACTTTTCCGATTTATCAGTGGGCAACCGGTCACATATCAATATATTACTCAACATCTACAAAAGGCAATCTCATTCCTGGGTTTAAATCCAAAATTCTACAGGGGCCACAGTTTTCGCATTGGGGCAGCAACACACGCAGCATCATTAGGTTATTCCGAAAATTACATTCAAAAACTTGGTCGTTGGAAGTCAAATGCAGTTCGTAGATATATAAGAATTTCATCCTTGAAATTGTAAAATTTTGTTCGAAGTATTTGACACATACAAGAACTATATTAACCTCTATTTCAAAGAACTTTTGACAATCTAAACATAAGCCTAGTTTAGGTATTGTCTACTAGGTTTGACCTAGTTTAGCCGTTTGGCTACTAGGTCTGTCTAATTTAGCTCTATGCTACTAGACTTGTTTAGCTGATGGCTACAGACATTTTATGTTTTGCATCTATATGTATATTATGATAACTGGTATGCTTTATTCATGTTTACAATTTTGTTTTAAGGTATTTTTTTTCTTTTAATTTACTTGTTTTTATTTTTCTAAGTCTTGCATTATTGTATGAATTTTTGATAATCCATGAATTTAACATTCTCCCCCTTGTTGACTTACACAATTATATGTATTATGTGGTACAACAAACCCTATCTGCACTGTTCAGTGTTTCATAACTCAGGAAAGTTTATGTAATCCTTCATGGAGTCAATCATAATTGCATTATATGATCGTGGCTCAATTTTTGGACGCCAATCATGAATATTATTGTTATGTATATATTTACATGACTTTTGAAATTTGTTTTAAGTAGTCTTTATATTAACATGATTTATGGGGATCAATTGGTAATTATAACTCAAGATCTGGAACAATATTTGATGATCCCCCTTTTGTATGGTTTGTCAATTTTTTTCGTCATTCAATAAAAGACAGTTTTGTGAGTATTTTGATAAAAAAGCAACGAAACCTATATTTTCTTTCTTATATTCATAAGCTTTCATAATAGATATGACCTATGAAAATATTCAAATAAAATTTCATTAAAATTGATAGCAAAAAATTGAAAAATTCAATATTTTCTGCAATATTTGAGTCTCAAAGAAGAAATGACCTTGAACATTTTAATTGTTATTAAGTGAAAGATTTAAGTCATATCTATCCATGCATACATTTTTACAGTTATACATATATCTAAAGAGGAATAAAATCAATTACAAAAGTAATATGAAACAAGTCTAATGTTGCCATAGCAACGGTTTTTGATGACAGAAATTAGGTAAAACTCCTAATTAGCCCACTCCAATTTTTCATTCGTTTTTTTTTTTTTTTTGTCAATAAACATATATTTTCTTTGATGAAAATCACTGCTCTCCTGTCGGTACGTTTTGTGATATTTAAGATTGAAAATGGCCAAAAACATACTAAATTGGCCCTTATTTTGACCTCCATTTTTCGCTTCATTTTAACTGATTTTGGATTAATTCAATAAGCGTCCTGGAATATATATCACATAACTAAGTGCACCAAGTAAGAATTGAAGTTAGGAAGAACAAATTTGTAAAAATGAACAATATGTTACAGTGGTATCCATGGCAACACAGTATCGGAAGCTGGCTTATTTCATGGTCTCAAAAGTGCTATAAATAGAGTGACCTCGTTACCATGGCAACCAGGGGTCACATTGGCCGAAAAAATATCATTTTCATCCTCAGTGCTTTATATATACCCGTTAAACTGAAAATCATCAAAATCCATGACATGCCGTGCCGCTCGATTTTGGTCCTTATAGAGAATGGCTATTGATAATTAAATGTTAACATTTTCTAGTCATATACACAATGATCTGGATCTGGATAATACTCATTGTCTATCCTAGTATTGTTTGAATATCATGATCTTGATATTCTGCCATATCTTTGAACAAGTTTGCTCAATTTTTGATGATATTCATTTATACATGTTTGGTGTAAATGACGATCAACCTGTACTAAGTTTTGGTAATTTTGTTCTTGAAAATGATATAGCTCAATTTTTGGACGCCAATTACGAATATTACTGTTTTATATATATTTACATGACTTTTGACATTTTCTATAGCATGTTTCTTTTAAGTAGTGTTTATATTAACATGATTTATGGGGATCAATGGGTAATTATAACTCAAGATCTGGAACAATATTTGATAATCCCCCTTTTGTATGATTTGTCAATTTTCATTCGTCATTCAATAAATGACAGTTTTCGACAAACTTATTTCTCATGTTTTCATTTATGCTTGTCAGGTCGGTAATGAAGAGGAGACAAAAAGATAATTATATTAAATTCCGCATGTCAAGTTGCGATAAACATTATCGACGGTACTCTAGCATTCGAATAAGATTTAAATCATTTATTCGTGCATGAATGTGCCTGTCGACAACTCACCATGTTATACCTGTAATTTACACTGTTCGTATGTGTTGAATCACAAAAAGTCAACGGTAGATTTCAAGAACATATATCTAAGAATAAAGAATTACTGATAAACCAAGAAAAAATATCTATAGTTTAATCCCAGAGCATTTTAAAACAATACTTCCAAAAGTTAACATAAGCACGTGTTATTTATTTACTATATCCGTAGGTGTGGCAAATATAAAAGTGCTATTTGGTCGAAAAACGCCAGTTCACTCGAGAAAACTCGGAGAGTTTCCTAAAATAGTACTCGGTATTTTCCGGCTTTAAATACCATATAGAGTAATCGACCAGACCTGTTAAAGTGGAAGGGAATTTTTTTTTCATTTTTCATTCAAACACAATCAATATTTGGAACAAAAACTATTTATCTCTTTAAAGAAATCGATCAGATTCAGCATAAAAAGATGGGAAAGGGCTCAGATATTTCACATCGACCTCGGAGATCTTCGCAACTATCCGTGATCGACCTCATATTAACCGAAGGCAAAAATGTAAACAAACAAGCATGCAGTTGATTGATTACTCCTTATAGATTACTTATATACTTTTTTTGTTATTCAAAAAAAAAGTCGATACATATGAAGCAGGAATTTGCGTTTGCAATATAAGAATTATCTAAATATGAAGGTTAAAACGTGTTATTTTCAAACAATGTCCGATTGACTGTTCGTATATAATCATGACAGTTGAATGCATGATTAATTGTATACTATACACACTTTGCTTATCCAAGCAAGTCCACCTTGAGTAAATTGCAATTTTAGTAGGCAATTCATTCATAAATCTAATTATCGAATAGTTCATACACGTCGCATATCAATCCAATAAAATCTTTTGATTTCAGTAGGGGCATATCACTCGCGCTCATTGCATTTTTTTCGAAAATTATGGAAAAATACAGTGTTAAACGCGTGAAGAAAAAGACGATTAGATCTAGTTAATTTTCATTTTCTTTGAAACAATTCGAAAAAAGGCCATAATTCCGGTCTCCTTTAAAACTCGAGAGAAGAAAAACATGCGGACAGTGTTTGATATGAACTAAGAGAAATACAATAAAATTAATGAAGTTAGCTTCCAACGAGATTTGAACTCGGACCGCTGGATTCAGAGTCCAGAGTACTAACCATTACACCATGGAACCACTTAAAAGTACAGACTCTGCAGATATTGATTGTACATGTACTATGTATAGTGAGTGTACATTTAAATCTGATACTTAACTGTACAAATATTGATATTCACCGGTCACAAATCACTCTCATTATATGACGTCATAGGTTCCATGGTGTAATGGTTAGCACTTTGAATCCAGCGATCCGAGTTCAAATCTCGGTGGAACCTTCTATGTTTCTTTTTGAGGTATACACCCAGGCAACAGTTAAGCAACACCCCAATATTTCGGAGTCCTTATACTTTAAACGATAGCACCGAGAAGTTTTCGTAAAATATATCCAATACCAACTATTTTGTAGATGACCTTACATCTTTTCTCAACATATAACACTAAAATGATATCGAAATTAAAACAATTACCTTGAATAGAGCCTCAAATGAAAAGAATGTACTTTTGAGGGATAATAATGTAGAATAAAGTTTGAACAGAAGTATTGAAAAATTAAGGTAACAGGTACTTGAAAAAGAGATAAACCACATTAGGCTCAATATTCACAAATCTAATACGGTTTTCTTTTAAAAATTAAGCATAATATTCTTTCGGTAGACTTCCGGTTGAGGTTTATTCCAACTACCCTCTTTCATTCGTTCTTGTTAATAAATTGCCAATAATTCCCGTTAAAGATATTGGTTGCTCAAAATTGCTTTATATTCGATGTTCACCGATGTTAATGATGACTTTCAGCGAAATTATACCGCAATTTGGTCGAACGGGATGCACATCCGGTTTTTAATTTTGTCATAAAAAAGAAATTTTACGATTCGAGGGATTAATCTTTTAACCGGAAGTGACATTTTGGCAGGTGGTTGTACCACATGAAGATTGATATTGGTCGAACCCGGTTTGATAATAAAATTATAATAATAAGAAAATAGTGGTCAAGAAGGTGTTATTTTAAAGAAAATACAGAAAAAGCACCCAACAAGATATCATAGTCAAACTTTATTTCTTTGATAAAAACGATAGCTATAAAAATGCAACATCAAAATATCTTATTCAGGGTCTAAATTTAATTCTACAGGTACGTAGGTGATTAACTTCACTTCCGGTTTCATAAATGCGCTTTTTGACACGATATATTTTTTATAAAAAATTACTCCCAATTCTGAAAGATAATTCACATTATCTCATATTTTTAATACATATTCAGTTCTGAATTTCATCAGATTAACTATTTGATTCATTGCAACCATACTGAACAGCGAATTTTACGAGATAAATCAACTCCATAAACTTGATGTCTAACTTGAATTGTTTAAAATCATACCCGTCCCCATTTCGATCCAAATTTAAAATAAGTTGCATAATGCAATTATATTGAATAAAGTAATATTATCGTCGTCAAAGGTAAGATCTATATCATGATACATAATTTTCAAATATTTTTTATCAAACCAGCATTTTGCTTTAAAAACAATTCCACTGTTGCTTAACTTTTGTCTGGGTGTATATGTTATCTCAATCTTATCTAGAACGTCGAACAACGATTCTTATTTACGACACCCGGTACATTAAATCCCTTTATAGACTTAAATTCATTATTTTGGAAAGAGGAAAAAGAAAAATGGATCTAGTATTGATGTAGCAAACAAAATTGAAGAGGACGGTCGACATACTTTCCTAAATTCAAACTCCTTTATATGAGGGTTTTCAAGATAGATGAAATAAATTCTGAATATAGCTTAAAGTGTGTCAGACATCTACATGTGTGGAAGAATACGTATAAAAATGATCCTTAGATCAGAAACTTCGAATAATTCCAGTCCGGAAACAGGTGCATTACTTTGACATGTACATGTAGCGTTCTGTGTAATGCTTTATCCTTCATGGACATGTAGCGACCTGTGTAATGCCTTGTCCTTCCTCTTGGACAACATTTACGTAAGATTTGGCGAGAATCTCTACAAGCAGGTTGTAGGGATTCCTATGGGTACAAATTGTGCTTCTCTTGTTGCAGATTTATTTTTATACACATATGAAAAAGAATTTATTCAAAATCTTCTAAAGCAAAGAAAACATGATGATGTGAAATGTTTCATTGGTGCTTCTAGGTACCTGGATGATATTCTTACTATCGACAATCCTGTTTTTGAAAAGTATAAAGATGTTATTTATCCACAAGAATTGACTCTAAACAAAGCAAACGTTACAGACACAGAAACACCATTTTTGGACCTAAATATCAAAATTGTCAATGGAGAAATGCATGCAAATGTGTATGACAAACGAGATCATTTTGGATTCAACATAGTGTATTTCCCCCGGCTTGACGGTGATGTCCCTAGGTTACCGTCATACGCTATCTACATTTCACAGCTCATCCGGTATGCTTGAGCCTGTACTGATGTTTTTGATTTTCATAGTAGAAATTTACAAATTACAAAGAAACTTTTAGGTCCATGTTTTCGCTTTCACAAAGAGCACGGACTGTATTACGCACTTCCTCTTTTTTTATCCATTAACATATTCATCTGTGTTGCGTGGATCCCTGTGTTTTACGGTCTTGTTTGTGTGTTGTCATCTAACAGTGAGGAGGTTGTTTACACCATAATTGAGCATGCGTTCTTCGAGACCTCTGGGAAATCGGAATAGTGGGAGGGTTGTGCGCATGTAATCCAGGATAACCACACCGTCTGCCATTTACGTGGCAGATGGCCGTCCTAAGTCGGCACCGGTTGCTCGTTGGTTTATGTGTGGTCTTTTAAATCTGATACTTACCTATACAAATATTGATATTCACCGGACACAAACCGTCTCATAATATGATGTTATAGGTTCCATGGTGTAACGGTTAGCACTCTGGACTTTGAATCCAGCGATCCGAGTTCAAATCTCGGTGGATCCTTCTATTTTTCTTAAACTTCAACTTTTTTTTCTTTAAAGCCTTTGAAAAATATATCTAAAGGATACAGATCCCAATTAGTGCATATCTAGGTCATTCTTCTGTCAAATGGTTCCTGTTATTTTCTTATATTTTTCAACAATTGGTGAAAAATACACTTATAGTTTATCTTGAATAGTCTCCCCGTCACTGTTTAGTGGATAGATGGTATGAATATGCCATTGATTTAAAACGAGTTATGGGCCGTTTTTGGCTACCAAAAACTGGAGCTCGGAATGAATGAACGCCCGTTTGTGATTGGCTAATATTCATATGAGTGAAAGTACAATAGATATACTTTCACCTCGTATATTAATTTCTAATTAATTATTACATGAACCGAAATTATATGGGTTTTCTTACGAGGGGTACCAATCAAATTCTAATTTTTCAATTTTCACTATTTCATTCATTCTTAATTAAGAGGCTGAAAAGCAACGGTAACCCCCATTTTTTATAACATTAAAAGGTAGATAAATTATTGTTCTGTCTTATGATAAATGACTCATTTTTGAAATCGCCAATTTTCACAGAAGTATGGAAGCCCAACTGGGATAATCCTTATAATGGAAGTATATGGGAATTTTTCGGGATTTGAATTACCTTCTTCATATCTAAAAAGGAATGTGATTTTGGTCAATTTGACACCAAACGATGCCTCTGGACTTATTTATTATTTCTTTGTACAAAAGTGTGGTGTTCAAAGCAAACTTCATGATTTGAAGGCCATTTACGTAATATACTGGAAAAAGGAAGGGGGTGTTTCCTAAAACGTGAAACTGAAGTGATTCCTTTTCTTGCTTTATTTCACGTTTTCTCGACAGGAAATTGATGTTCATACACGAGGAAAATATAACATTATTTTCTGGTAGCGTATTATTTGATATCCAGCGACCCAAAGTTCAAGCATCAAAAACTCATAAAATTGACAACAAAAATGAGAAAAGTACAATCAATTTTCAGACAATAAGTTATCTGGTCACTTTTTTAACCTAGAATGAATGATTACTATTTCACGTTATTTTATTTTCATAATGTTTGGACAAATTTAGAAATCTCAAAATGCCGATATCTTGTTACGAAAGACAGGATGTCGAATTTTCTAAAAAAAATCACATTTTTTTTTCGGATTTATTCCCCGTACATAGGGTTGGTATGTCCTCTGCGTCGTTTTAATTGATTCTGAAAACGTCTACTATTATTGTTGAAAGAATTGATATATTAAGTTTGAATTTTACATCGATGTTCTTTCACCTAGACAACTTCATGTAAGTATACCCCAATAAAATAATTGCAATTTTTCGAGTATGTCACATTTATGAAGTGGCATGTTGCAAAGAATTGGTATTTGAAGGAAACTTTCTTTGTAACAATGAGAAGTGTGGACTGTAATCTATCTTTTCAACAAGCATTCTCATCGTTGCCTTCGATATTTTCACTCAATTTGTTCGACTTCTGGAAGTATGTTGCGCAAACATCGCCAACGTTCTTCAAGATGAGATAACTCCTGTTACACTTATTGTTTTCTCTCTGTCTGTTGACATGAAGATAGAGTAAAGATAGAATATTACTTTGATAGTAAATGTGATAACTTTTACTTCAAATATTTTCCTATAAATCAATTCATAATGCAAAAATGTCATCAATTTTTGGCAATTTTTCTTATCAATTGCGTGATAAGAAGGGGGAAGGCTTGATTAATAACCCGTAATTTTCATGCCTAGGAATGTTTAATAGTATGTCTATTGATTTTAACTCCGGATAGAATAGAATAACAAGAAGATACGAAGATGTCAATTTGTCAAATATAGGTCATTTCACATTTTTGCTTTCGGTATGAATATGCCATTGATGTAAAACGAGTTATGGGCCGTTTTTGGCTACCAAAAACTGGAGCTCGGATTGAATGAACGCGCGTTTGTGATTGACTAATATTCACATGAGTGAAAGTACAATAGATAGACTTTCACCTCGTATATTAATTTCTAATTAATTGTTACATGAACAGAAATTATATCTTATATTAAATCTTACGAGGGGCACCTTTCAAATTTTAATTTTTTAGTTTTTCACTATTTTATTCATTCTAAATTAAGAGGATGAAAAGCAACGGTAACCCCAATTTTTTTAACATTAAAAGGTAGATAAATTATTGTTCTGTCTTATGATAAATAACTCATTTTTGAAATCGCCGATTTTCACAGAAGTATGTAAGCCCAACTGGGATAACCCTTTTAATGGAAGCATATGGGGATTTTTCGGGATTTGAATTATCTTCTTCATATCAGATGAAATAAAATTCTGAATATAGCTTAATGTGTGTAAGACATCTACATGTGTGGAAGAATACGTGTGAAAATTGTCCTCAGATCAGAAACTTTGAGTAAGTCCAGTGCGGAAACAGGTGCATTACTTTGAAAAAATATTTAAAAAGTTGTGTACTGTTCATCTTTACGGCATTTTTTCTATGTGATTCAAACAAAAAATTATTATTTAGAAGTACTAGTTTCAATGTGTTTAAGCTGGTTCGATTTGAGAATTTTTTCTCCTATTTTTGCATGTTTTGGTAAGAAAGTACTTAGAAGTGCGGTTTAAAATATCATTATATCAAAATTGAAAGAAGACAACGCAGTTTATTCTGTGTAATTGACTTTCTCTGGGAGAAAACAGGACAGTTTTGAAAATAGCGGACTTCAAAATGAAATGAATTTTCCCTAATATTGCGTGCTTAGAAATAGCACCAACCGGGCTTCATTTTGGCGGAATTACTTCAAAACGAATGAACATACTATAATGAAACTTTGTACACAGCATACAAACATATTGATATATACGACAGTACCATTATTTTGTTGAAGGTAAAAGAGGGGGAGAGTTATAAAAATGGGTAAATTTTATTATAGATGGCGACACTGCAGTCGTAAATATTCTATGAAGGGGAAATGCAGGTTTTGCATCACGGAGTAGAGGCTACAAATGGAGGCGTGGCTCAATTCCTTTTCTCGGCGCTATTTTCTGTGCAGTTGGTAGTCAGGCTTTTTTTTGTAATTTTTCGATTTTTTTTTTTCATTTTATGGTGTATCTTGACCCTTTTTTGTAAGGAAGAAAGAAATTTGCAACGTATTTGAACTTCCTCTCTTCCTTTTCATTCTTTAGATTACTATTTTCCAAAGTTTAAGTTGCAATAAATTAGGTTAATTGACATTGGAACGTGAAGGAAAGTTTATCTACAGGAAGGAGCCTTATAAAGGACAATGTACCGGCTGGTCGCTGTAATACATGAAAATCGAATTCATTGCAGGTGGCGACACCGAAATTAAAATTTCAATAGACAAGAATTTACAAACAAAACAAACCGATTTTTTTAAAAAAATATTCGCTTTCATATATTTGCCTCCTATTGAAACAGGGCAAGGGCATCTCTTAAAAAGTCGATATGCCGTGAAACCAATCTAGGGGATGTATGCTACCGATGAGATACAGCTGCCTGTGAAAATAGTGCATTATTTGTGCATGTCTTGCTAAAATTTGTGTTAGATTAAAAATCTGACAGGACATTTTTTACTTCTTGAGAAACATTTGAACTCCAAGAATGAAAAACTACATCCCAAAATCAATGACAAAAGAAAAATAAGCTTTTCAATTTAGGAAAAAAATAATTTGGCATTCTAGTTTGAATACCTCCCTAATTAGACGAAAATGAGTATTTGAATATGAAATCTGAAGACTGATTGTGAAAACGATAATGAATTCTTGTGATATGTTTTAAAACTTGAGAATTGAAAATCATGCGGACAGGGTTTGATATGAACCCGGTGAAAATACAATAATATTTCATGAAGTCAGATTTCACCGAGATTTGAACTCGGATTGCTGGATTCAGAGTCCATAGGGCTAACCATTACACCATGGAGCCACTTAAAAGTACAAACTCTTTATATCTAATTGTACATGTACTATGTATAGTCAGTGTACATTTAAATCTGATACTTACCTGTACAAATATTGATATTCACCGGTCACAAATCCGTTTCATTATACGACGTTATAGGTTCCATGGTGTAATGGTTAGCACTCTGGACTTTGAATCCAGCGATCCGAGTTCAAATCTCGGTGGAACCTTCTATTTTTCTTAAATTTTCATCGAACTTTTCCGACGTATGTTATCTCAATCTTATCTTGAAGGTCGAACAAAGATTCAAATTTACGAGACCCGGTACATTGAATCCCTACATTGACTTAAATTCCTTATTTTGGAAAGAGGAAAAAGAAAAATGGATCCAGGATTGATGTAACTGAAATACGAGTAAACAAAATTGAAGAGGACGTTGGACATACTTTCTTAAATTTAAACTCCTTTATATGAGGGTTTTCTATCATTGAGGTCGAAGGGCTAATGTAGACTTTGAACATTTTTAGATAGATAGGCTAGGGTAAATTAACAAATCTGAATCTATATGAAGCCTTTGAAAAATATATTTAAAGGATACAGATCCCAATCATTGCATATCTAGGTCATTGTCCTGTCAATTAGTTCCTATTATTTTCTGATATTTTTCAACTATTGGTGGAAAGTACACATAATGTTTATCTTGTATTGTCTCCCAGTCATTGTTTACTAGATAGATGAAATCTATAAAATTAAGAATATAGCTTAAAGTGTGTGAGACATCTGCATGTGCGGAAGAATGTGTGTGAAAATGGTCCTCAGATCAGAAACTTCGAATAATTACAGTCCGGAAACAGGTGCATTACTTTGAAAAAATATTTTTAAAATTTGTGTACTGTTAATCTTTACAGCATTTTTTCTATGTGATTCCAAGTAAATTTTTAATCATTTAAAAGTAGTTTCAGTGTGTTTAAGTCTGTGCTATTTGAGAATTTTCCCCTATATTTGCACGTTTTGGTAAGAAAGTACTTGAAAAATAACTGGGATCTGGATCCTAGAAGCGGTTTAAAATATCATTATATCAAATATGAAAGAAGACAACGCAATTTATTTTGTGCAAATAACTTTTTCTGGAAGAAAACATGACAGTTTTGAAAATAGCGGACTTGAAAATGAAATAAATTTTGCCAAATATAGTGTGCTTAAAAATAGTGCCAATCGGGTTTCATTTAGGCGGAATTTGAACTTCAAAACCAATGGACATATTTTAATGAACTTTTGTACACAGCATACAAACATATTGATTTATAAAACAGTACCATGATTTTGTTGAAGGTAAAAGAGGGAGCGAGTTATAAAAATGGGTAAATTTTGTTAAAGATGGCGACACTGCAGTCGTAAATATTCTATCAAGCGGAAATGCAGATTTTGCATCATGGAGTAGAGGCTACAACTTGGGACGTGGCTCAATTCCCTTTTTTCGGTGCTATTTTCTATGCAGCTGGTATCCAGGCCTTTTTCTTCTATTTTTCGCATAATTTTCATTCTATGGTGTGTTTACATCTTGCCCTTTTTCTGTGAAGGAGAAAGTAATTTGTAACGTATTTGAACTTCTTCTCTTCTTTTTCATTCTTTAGATTATTATTTCCAAAATTTAAAGTTGCCATAAATTTGGTTCATTGACATTGGAACGTGAAGGAAAGTTTATGTAAAGGAAGGAGACTTATAAAGGACAATGCACGGGCTGGTCGCTCTTATACATGAAAATCGATTTCATTGTAGGTGGCGACACCGAAATTAAAATTTCAACAGACAAGATTTTAAAAACGTCCAAAACGAACCGATTTGAAAAAAAATTTGCTTTCGTATTTTGGCCTCCGATTGAAGTAGGGCAAGTCATGTCTTAAAAATGTCCAGATGCCATGAAACTAATCTAGGGGAAGTATCCTACCGATGAGATACAACTGCGTGTCAAAATAATGCATAATTTCAGCATGTCTTGTGAGTGCTGTTGAGATTATCGTCAGGATGTTCTTTAACTCATTTTCAAAATTTGTATTAGATTTAAACTCTAACAGGACTTCTTTAACTTGTTGAGAAAAATTTGAACTCCCAAGAATGAAAAACTACATCCCAAAATCAACGACAAAAGAAAAAAAGCTTTTCAATTTAGGATATCTGAAGAATGATTAAACGGTAATGAATTGTTATGATATGCTTTAAAACTTGAGAACGGAATAACATGCGGACAGTGTTTGATATGAACTCCATGAAAAAATACACTAAAAATTAATGAAGTTAGGTTCCACCGAGATTTGAACTCGGATCGCTGGATTCAGAGTCCAGAGTGCTAACCATTACACCATGGAACCACTTAAAAGTACAAGCTCTGTATATCTACATTGTACATGCACTATGTATAGTGAGTGTACATTTAAATCTGATACTTACCTGTACAAATATTGATATTCACCTGTCACAAATCCGTCTCTTGATATGACGTTATAGGTTCCATGGTGTTAGCACTCTGGACTTTGAATCCAGCGATCCGAGTTCAAATCTCGGTGGAACCTTCTATTTTTCTTGAACTTTTATCAAACTTTTCCGACATACGTTATCTCAATCTTATCTAGAAGGTCAAACAAAGATTCTAATTTACCGCATATGGTATATTTAATCCCTACATTTTCTTAAATTCCTTATTTTGAAAAGAGGAAAAAGGAAAATGGATCAAGAATTGATGTGACTGAAATACGAGTAAACAAAATTGAAGAGGACGGTCGACATACTTTCTTAAATTTAAACTCCTTTAAATGAGGGTTTTCTATCATTGAGGTCAAAGGGCTAATGTATAGTTTCAACATTTTTAGATAGATAGGCTAGGGTAGCTAGATTAGGAAAATTAACAAATCTGATTCTATATGAAGTCATTGAAAAATATATTTAAAGGATACAGATCCCAATTATTGCATATCTAGGTCATTGTCCTGTCAAATAGTTCCTATTATTTTATTATATTTTTCAACAATTGGTGGGAAATACACATATTGTTTATCTTGAATTATCTGCCCGTCAATGTTTACTAGATAGATGAAATAAAATTCTGAATATAGCTTAAAGTGTGTGAGACATCTACATGTGTGGAAGAATACGTGTGAAAATGGTCCTCAGATCAGAAAATCCGAATAAGTAATTCCAATCCGGAAACAGGTGCATTACTTTGAAAAAAATATTTAAAAGTTGACTACTGTTAATCTTAATGGCATTTTTTTCTATGTGATTCAAATAAAATTTTTAATCATTTAAAAGTAGTTGAAAGTACTTGAAAAATAAGTGGGATCTGGATCCTAGAAGCGCGGTTTAGAATATCATTATATCAAAGTTGAAAGAAGACAACGCAGTTTATTTTGTGTAAATAACTATTTCTGGAAGGAAAAAACAGGACAGTTTTGCAAATAGCGGACCTAATAATGAAATGAATTTTGCCAAATATTGCGTGGTTAGAAATAGCGCCAATTGGGCTTCATTTTGGCAGAATTACTTCAAAACAAATGGACATATTTTAAGGAAACTTTGTACACAGCATACAAACATATTGATATATACGACAGTACCATGATTTAGTTGAAGGTAAAAGAGGGGATAGTTATAAATATGGGTAAATTTTATCATAGATGGCGACAATGTAGTCGTAAATATTCCACCAACCAGAAATGCAGGTTTTGCATGAAGAAGGAGAGGACAGAACTGGAGACGTGACGCAATTCCTTTTTCTGTGTGCAGTTGGTAGCCAGGCCTTTTTCTTTAAATTTTGGCATAATTTTCATTTTACGGTGTGTTTACATCTTTGACCTTTTCTGTAAAGGAGAAAGAAATTTGCAACGTATTTGAACTTCCTCTCTTCTTTTTCATTCTTTAGAGTATTATTTTCAAAATTTAAAGTTGCCATAAATTTGGTTCATTGACATTGGAACGTGAAGGAAAGTTTATGTAAAGGAAGGAGACTTATAAAGGACAATGTACGGGCTGGTCGCTCTTATACATGAAAATCGATTTCATTGTAGGTGGCGACACCGAAATTAAAATTTCAACAGACAAGATTTTAAAAACGTCCAAAACGAACCAATTTGAAAAAAAAATTTGCTTTCGTATTTTGGCCTCCGATTGAAGTAGGGCAAGTCATGTCTTAAAAATGTCCAGATGCCATGAAACCAATCTAGGGGAAGTATCCTACCGATGAGATACAACTGCGTGTCAAAATAATGCATAATTTCAGCATGTCTTGTGAGTGCTGTTGAGATTATCGTCAGGATGTTCTTTAACTCATTTTCAAAATTTGTATTAGATTTAAACTCTAACAGGACTTCTTTAACTTGTTGAGAAAAATTTGAACTCCCAAGAATGAAAAACTACATCCCAAAATCAACGACAAAAGAAAAAAAGCTTTTCAATTTAGGATATCTGAAGAATGATTAAACGGTAATGAATTGCTATGATATGCTTTAAAACTTGAGAACGGAATAACATGCGGACAGTGTTTGATATGAACTCCATGAAAAAATACACCAAAAATTAATGAAGTTAGGTTCCACCGAGATTTGAACTCGGATCGCTGGATTCAGAGTCCAGAGTGCTAACCATTACACCATGGAACCACTTAAAAGTACAAGCTCTGTATATCTACATTGTACATGCACTATGTATAGTGAGTGTACATTTAAATCTGATACTTACCTGTACAAATATTGATATTCACCTGTCACAAATCCGTCTCTTGATATGACGTTATAGGTTCCATGGTGTTAGCACTCTGGACTTTGAATCCAGCGATCCGAGTTCAAATCTCGGTGGAACCTTCTATTTTTCTTGAACTTTTATCAAACTTTTCCGACATACGTTATCTCAATCTTATCTAGAAGGTCAAACAAAGATTCTAATTTACCGCATATGGTATATTTAATCCCTACATTTTCTTAAATTCCTTATTTTGAAAAGAGGAAAAAGGAAAATGGATCAAGAATTGATGTGACTGAAATACGAGTAAACAAAATTGAAGAGGACGGTCGACATACTTTCTTAAATTTAAACTCCTTTAAATGAGGGTTTTCTATCATTGAGGTCAAAGGGCTAATGTATAGTTTCAACATTTTTAGATAGATAGGCTAGGGTAGCTAGATTAGGAAAATTAACAAATCTGATTCTATATGAAGTCATTGAAAAATATATTTAAAGGATACAGATCCCAATTATTGCATATCTAGGTCATTGTCCTGTCAAATAGTTCCTATTATTTTATTATATTTTTCAACAATTGGTGGGAAATACACATATTGTTTATCTTGAATTATCTGCCCGTCAATGTTTACTAGATAGATGAAATAAAATTCTGAATATAGCTTAAAGTGTGTGAGACATCTACATGTGTGGAAGAATACGTGTGAAAATGGTCCTCAGATCAGAAAATCCGAATAAGTAATTCCAATCCGGAAACAGGTGCATTACTTTGAAAAAAATATTTAAAAGTTGACTACTGTTAATCTTAATGGCATTTTTTTCTATGTGATTCAAATAAAATTTTTAATCATTTAAAAGTAGTTGAAAGTACTTGAAAAATAAGTGGGATCTGGATCCTAGAAGCGCGGTTTAGAATATCATTATATCAAAGTTGAAAGAAGACAACGCAGTTTATTTTGTGTAAATAACTATTTCTGGAAGGAAAAAACAGGACAGTTTTGCAAATAGCGGACCTAATAATGAAATGAATTTTGCCAAATATTGCGTGGTTAGAAATAGCGCCAATTGGGCTTCATTTTGGCAGAATTACTTCAAAACAAATGGACATATTTTAAGGAAACTTTGTACACAGCATACAAACATATTGATATATACGACAGTACCATGATTTAGTTGAAGGTAAAAGAGGGGATAGTTATAAATATGGGTAAATTTTATCATAGATGGCGACAATGTAGTCGTAAATATTCCACCAACCAGAAATGCAGGTTTTGCATGAAGAAGGAGAGGACAGAACTGGAGACGTGACGCAATTCCTTTTTCTGTGTGCAGTTGGTAGCCAGGCCTTTTTCTTTAAATTTTGGCATAATTTTCATTTTACGGTGTGTTTACATCTTTGACCTTTTCTGTAAAGGAGAAAGAAATTTGCAACGTATTTGAACTTCCTCTCTTCTTTTTCATTCTTTAGAGTATTATTTTCAAAATTTAAAGTTGCCATAAATTTGGTTCATTGACATTGGAACGTGAAGGAAAGTTTATGTAAAGGAAGGAGACTTATAAAGGACAATGTACGGGCTGGTCGCTCTTATACATGAAAATCGATTTCATTGTAGGTGGCGACACCGAAATTAAAATTTCAACAGACAAGATTTTAAAAACGTCCAAAACGAACCGATTTGAAAAAAAAATTTGCTTTCGTATTTTGGCCTCCGATTGAAGTAGGGCAAGTCATGTCTTAAAAATGTCCAGATGCCATGAAACCAATCTAGGGGAAGTATCCTACCGATGAGATACAACTGCGTGTCAAAATAATGCATAATTTCAGCATGTCTTGTGAGTGCTGTTGAGATTATCGTCAGGATGTTCTTTAACTCATTTTCAAAATTTGTATTAGATTTAAACTCTAACAGGACTTCTTTAACTTGTTGAGAAAAATTTGAACTCCCAAGAATGAAAAACTACATCCCAAAATCAACGACAAAAGAAAAAAAGCTTTTCAATTTAGGATATCTGAAGAATGATTAAACGGTAATGAATTGCTATGATATGCTTTAAAACTTGAGAACGGAATAACATGCGGACAGTGTTTGATATGAACTCCATGAAAAAATACACTAAAAATTAATGAAGTTAGGTTCCACCGAGATTTGAACTCGGATCGCTGGATTCAGAGTCCAGAGTGCTAACCATTACACCATGGAACCACTTAAAAGTACAAGCTCTGTATATCTACATTGTACATGCACTATGTATAGTGAGTGTACATTTAAATCTGATACTTACCTGTACAAATATTGATATTCACCTGTCACAAATCCGTCTCTTGATATGACGTTATAGGTTCCATGGTGTAATGGTTAGCACTCTGCGCAAAGAATGGGGAACAATCTTCTCTGTTCGTTGCTTAGATATGCTTAGATTGGTGCTTACTTTCGTGCTTAGAATGCTTAGATTAGTACTTAGCTTCTGCTTAATTTTACTTAGATTTGCTTACTTTCTACTTAGATCTGCTTACTTTCTGCTTAGTTTTGCTTACTTTCTGCTTAGTTTTGCTTGCTTTTCTTCATCATATTTTATTCAATTTTCATGCATTTTAAGGCAAATTAAATCAAAATTTAAGTAATTTTTTCATGAATTTTAAGAAAATTAAATGTTCCAAAGAGAGATAACTCCAAGTGTGTATAAAAAGTGTTAAATTTAGATACATTTTGTATTATAATGTACCAAGGTGAGATATTTCTAAGTTTGAATTAAAGATTTAAGTTTAAGATAATGTCAATCAACAAGTTGTAGCCTCCGCCAGGAATTGAACCTGGTCCTTCTACATAAATGCAGATGTGCTCATCCATTACACTACAAAGGCATAACATGAGACATTATCTTAAAGGATTCTTCAATATCTACTTTATTAAAAAAGGATTCTCACTCAAAGTCGGAATCCCTAACAATTTTCAACTTTTTAAAAAACTTTTCCTCTGCATTTACAAGGGCTTGGAACCTTCAAACTTGCAAACATTTCTCTGAAATTATTGCAAATTTGGCTGCATTAAAAGTTTATTTTCATCATTATTTATAAAAAACCATTATAACTATTGTTATTTCAGACTGCCAACTTTGATCATTTGACTAGATGTCTAATGACTGATGCGACACTATGCCACTGCCAATGTAAAACCTCCTAAAGTCCTGTACGTAGACAAGGACTGCTGCAGTGGAGCCACCAGTAACCTGTTCCCAGACTGGAGTGACCTGTGTATGGGGCTTGATGTCTGGCACTATATGCGCCGTCTGACACTAGCCTGCACCACCGAATCGCACCAGATGTACTCGGTCTTCATGGCTCGATTATCAGGGTGCATCTTTGAGTGGAGCCGTGAAGATCTGGCCTTGCTAAAGACAGCGAAACAGCAGGAGATTATATGCACTATATGCGCTGCTTGACACTAGCCTGCACAACAAAATGTGCTCAGCCTTTAAATAATCATTATTGATAAATATATTATACACTGTAAATAAACTTTTCCTCTGCATTTACAAGGGCTTGGAACCTTCAAATTTGCAACAATTTCTGTCTAAAAATTGTTGCAAATTTGGCTGCATTAAAAGTTTTTTTCACTGTCACTATCAGTCAAAAACTACTAAACTACTCACTGTCACTATCAGTCACAAATAAAATCACAAAATTAAATCCACTATTCACTGTCACTATCGGTTACTAGAATTAATGCGCACAAATTTGTCATAATCATTGGTCGGATGACCTACGTCGCCTTTGGTTCCTGTACTTCACTTTCACAAATTCAAACACCATGTTGTAAGTTTACACTCATGCGTCAGGTCAAACACATGACACCACAAGGTTGTTTCCATAACAACGTCTATATGGATCGAGGTGTCACGTGTTTGACCTGACGCATGAGTGTAAACTTACAACATGGCGCTTGAATTCGAAGAGACTAAGCGGAGGCAAGTAGAATCACGACTGTATCATTGATTTTAAAGCTTAACACCAATTCTCTGTAACCATCAACCTAAATTTGACACGCATGGTGGCCAATCGTGATGAAATTTTATATACATAATCATTGTAATCAGATATGAAAAAAAGTTAATGGGGACAATGTCATACGGTGATCCGTTACCATGGAAACACAGTTTCAATATTTGGTTTGTGATAATATGGGGATTTTAACTTATGGTATCTTCTAATGAGAACTATATGTTATACAGAACTCATTTGTTTTAAATACTGTAGTACAACATGGACTCTTCAGATATTTATGCTCAAACCTAAAAAATGTCTCCCTACTTTGATAAAATAGTGAAAATTTTGTAACTGCATGTGCAATTCTAAGCCTATTTCCTGAAGCAAATATCAAAAAACGCAGCCATGCCTGTAAAATGTAAACATACCATGTAATCAATCTAATAGTATATTTTCAAAATGTACAAAAACATTTTTGGGGCTATTTACAATTACTTCAAAAATCAAAAATCAATTTCGATAAAACTTACTAATTTTAGAAAAAGGGGAATTCCCATACGAGAACTCTCTAGGACGGAGGAAGTAAACGTTTAGCAACAATCAACATGGCGGGAAATTTTGCATGTTTGCTTTTATTTACAGTTTACAATTTGTTTATTTTGATACATATGCCTATATTTTATCGCACTTGATCTCTCTTTCTCTCTCTCGATCTCTACTCGCGGGGTCAGGAAAATTAGGTTCAATGACCATACTGAATATGTTGAAACATTTCTTCTTTGAATATGCCAAAAAATTGGGTATTTACCCTTGGGGAGTGGAGGGAGTGGGGTGAAGTTAAACCAGATCATTTCATGTACCCTATAAATTGGGGGAAAGGGGGGGTTTCCATGATCCGAAACCCCCTAGAGGTCATGCACTAGACCCCTCTTTTTCTCTGAAAAGATAGCGAGAAGCCATCTGATTTGGGGCAGGGGGGGGGGTAAGAATTCTTTGCTTGAATTTTTGTCAAAAAGAATATTCAGGCCTAAAGCGGCGGCGAAAAAATAATGCATTTTGCTACGACGGTATTTATTTGGGAAAAAATCCAACCAAGAGGGCCTTAGAAAAAAAAAATGATCCCCTAAATTTCCCTGTAATCTTGGTCCATATCATATCTACTGTTAAATCAAAATGTTATGTTTATCTTGTTTCTTGAGTGGAAATAAAACAATATCTTTGATGAATTAAAAAAAAAAAGAATTAGGTATAAATAAAGTCAAAATCAAATCCTCTGCGGATCCTGCCAGGTGGATAAAAGGGGGGGGGGAGTGTCTCCGAGCACAATAAATATGACTGAGAAAGGAGCTGATATCAAAATCAAAATCTAAACCTTTTCTAGTATACTGTTTATATAGTATCACCCTGATTCAATGGAGTTTGACAGTCTCGGGCTTGTAGAATTTAAAGTGAGGGGGTAAATATGGGATTTAGGGGTGGGGCTGAAAGAAAATGATTAATTGAGAGAAGATAGGATTATTGGTAAGGGTGAGAGATGAAATAGTAGTAATGGTAACTCGGAAAGATACAGTGTCCCTGAAAATAAATTTCATTGAAAACGTAAAACTTATTCCAAAGGGTCTAAAAAGAAGAAAAAAGGAGCCATAAAAATTTTTATTCGAAAATATGCAGTAACATCCCGATTTTTTAATAATTAAACCTCCATATACCTCTATTGTAAAAGCTCAATACATTGTAGGTGGCGCCAGTGAAATGAATTAGAGCTGCGCACCCCAAATTCAAAATTATGTTTTTAAAGGTGTATAGCTGCGAATGTATGGTTAGATTGGGTGTCGGAAGTTGGTTACTTATTCAACATTGCCACTTTCAACATTGAAAAAGTAAATGATTTCTGAAGTTAGTTACTTATTCAACATTCGCCTGAATCTGAAGTTGGTTACTTATTCGAATACCTAAAGTAAAATAAGGAATTACAAATAAAATAATAATAAATATATCATAAATGACTATTTTCAGTTAGACTGAAAGGAAAAAAAGGTAACAAAAAAATTCAATTCCATAAATTTACAGAATCTCAGGGAAGACAACTTAAGAAACCCCAAAAAACAAATTGACATTTCAGACATGCACCCGGTAATAGGTTAAAAATGACCCCTCAGACCCTTTCAAAGTTGATGAAACTTGGTATGTATGTTGATTAGAATGTCCTCATGAAATGACGTAAGTTTTATTAACGCATCTCTACTATTACATAACGAATTTGACGTTAAAAGTTTCTACGTAAACTTCCTATAATATCAATATAACGAATGTTCAGGGGCTAAGTTCGACCCCTCAGACCCTTTCAAAGTTGATGAAACTTGGTATGTATGTTGATTAGAATGTCCTCATGAAATGACGTAAGTTTTATTAACGCATCTCTACTATTACATAACGAATTTGACGTTAAAAGTTTCTACGTAAACTTCCTATAATATCAATATAACGAATGTTCAGGGGCTAAGTTCGACCCCTCAGACCCTTTCAAAGTTGATGAAACTTGGTATGTATGTTGATTAGAATGTCCTCATGAAATGACGTAAGTTTTATTAACGCATCTCTACTATTACATAACGAATTTGACGTTAAAAGTTTCTACGTAAACTTCCTATAATATCAATATAACGAATGTTCAGGGGCTAAGTTCGACCCCTCAGACCCTTTCAAAGTTGATGAAACTTGGTATGTATGTTGATTAGAATGTCCTCATGAAATGACGTAAGTTTTATTAACGCATCTCTACTATTACATAACGAATTTGACGTTAAAAGTTTCTACGTAAACTTCCTATAATATCAATATAACGAATGTTCAGGGGCTAAGTTCGACCCCTCAGACCCTTTCAAAGTTGATGAAACTTGGTATGTATGTTGATTAGAATGTCCTCATGAAATGACGTAAGTTTTATTAACGCATCTCTACTATTACATAACGAATTTGACGTTAAAAGTTTCTACGTAAACTTCCTATAATATCAATATAACGAATGTTCAGGGGCTAAGTTCGACCCCTCAGACCCTTTCAAAGTTGATGAAACTTGGTATGTATGTTGATTAGAATGTCCTCATGAAATGACGTAAGTTTTATTAACGCATCTCTACTATTACATAACGAATTTGACGTTAAAAGTTTCTACGTAAACTTCCTATAATATCAATATAACGAATGTTCAGGGGCTAAGTTCGACCCCTCAGACCCTTTCAAAGTTGATGAAACTTGGTATGTATGTTGATTAGAATGTCCTCATGAAATGACGTAAGTTTTATTAACGCATCTCTACTATTACATAACGAATTTGACGTTAAAAGTTTCTACGTAAACTTCCTATAATATCAATATAACGAATGTTCAGGGGCTAAGTTCGACCCCTCAGACCCTTTCAAAGTTGATGAAACTTGGTATGTATGTTGATTAGAATGTCCTCATGAAATGACGTAAGTTTTATTAACGCATCTCTACTATTACATAACGAATTTGACGTTAAAAGTTTCTACGTAAACTTCCTATAATATCAATATAACGAATGTTCAGGGGCTAAGTTCGACCCCTCAGACCCTTTCAAAGTTGATGAAACTTGGTATGTATGTTGATTAGAATGTCCTCATGAAATGACGTAAGTTTTATTAACGCATCTCTACTATTACATAACGAATTTGACGTTAAAAGTTTCTACGTAAACTTCCTATAATATCAATATAACGAATGTTCAGGGGCTAAGTTCGACCCCTCAGACCCTTTCAAAGTTGATGAAACTTGGTATGTATGTTGATTAGAATGTCCTCATGAAATGACGTAAGTTTTATTAACGCATCTCTACTATTACATAACGAATTTGACGTTAAAAGTTTCTACGTAAACTTCCTATAATATCAATATAACGAATGTTCAGGGGCTAAGTTCGACCCCTCAGACCCTTTCAAAGTTGATGAAACTTGGTATGTATGTTGATTAGAATGTCCTCATGAAATGACGTAAGTTTTATTAACGCATCTCTACTATTACATAACGAATTTGACGTTAAAAGTTTCTACGTAAACTTCCTATAATATCAATATAACGAATGTTCAGGGGCTAAGTTCGACCCCTCAGACCCTTTCAAAGTTGATGAAACTTGGTATGTATGTTGATTAGAATGTCCTCATGAAATGACGTAAGTTTTATTAACGCATCTCTACTATTACATAACGAATTTGACGTTAAAAGTTTCTACGTAAACTTCCTATAATATCAATATAACGAATGTTCAGGGGCTAAGTTCGACCCCTCAGACCCTTTCAAAGTTGATGAAACTTGGTATGTATGTTGATTAGAATGTCCTCATGAAATGACGTAAGTTTTATTAACGCATCTCTACTATTACATAACGAATTTGACGTTAAAAGTTTCTACGTAAACTTCCTATAATATCAATATAACGAATGTTCAGGGGCTAAGTTCGACCCCTCAGACCCTTTCAAAGTTGATGAAACTTGGTATGTATGTTGATTAGAATGTCCTCATGAAATGACGTAAGTTTTATTAACGCATCTCTACTATTACATAACGAATTTGACGTTAAAAGTTTCTACGTAAACTTCCTATAATATCAATATAACGAATGTTCAGGGGCTAAGTTCGACCCCTCAGACCCTTTCAAAGTTGATGAAACTTGGTATGTATGTTGATTAGAATGTCCTCATGAAATGACGTAAGTTTTATTAACGCATCTCTACTATTACATAACGAATTTGACGTTAAAAGTTTCTACGTAAACTTCCTATAATATCAATATAACGAATGTTCAGGGGCTAAGTTCGACCCCTCAGACCCTTTCAAAGTTGATGAAACTTGGTATGTATGTTGATTAGAATGTCCTCATGAAATGACGTAAGTTTTATTAACGCATCTCTACTATTACATAACGAATTTGACGTTAAAAGTTTCTACGTAAACTTCCTATAATATCAATATAACGAATGTTCAGGGGCTAAGTTCGACCCCTCAGACCCTTTCAAAGTTGATGAAACTTGGTATGTATGTTGATTAGAATGTCCTCATGAAATGACGTAAGTTTTATTAACGCATCTCTACTATTACATAACGAATTTGACGTTAAAAGTTTCTACGTAAACTTCCTATAATATCAATATAACGAATGTTCAGGGGCTAAGTTCGACCCCTCAGACCCTTTCAAAGTTGATGAAACTTGGTATGTATGTTGATTAGAATGTCCTCATGAAATGACGTAAGTTTTATTAACGCATCTCTACTATTACATAACGAATTTGACGTTAAAAGTTTCTACGTAAACTTCCTATAATATCAATATAACGAATGTTCAGGGGCTAAGTTCGACCCCTCAGACCCTTTCAAAGTTGATGAAACTTGGTATGTATGTTGATTAGAATGTCCTCATGAAATGACGTAAGTTTTATTAACGCATCTCTACTATTACATAACGAATTTGACGTTAAAAGTTTCTACGTAAACTTCCTATAATATCAATATAACGAATGTTCAGGGGCTAAGTTCGACCCCTCAGACCCTTTCAAAGTTGATGAAACTTGGTATGTATGTTGATTAGAATGTCCTCATGAAATGACGTAAGTTTTATTAACGCATCTCTACTATTACATAACGAATTTGACGTTAAAAGTTTCTACGTAAACTTCCTATAATATCAATATAACGAATGTTCAGGGGCTAAGTTCGACCCCTCAGACCCTTTCAAAGTTGATGAAACTTGGTATGTATGTTGATTAGAATGTCCTCATGAAATGACGTAAGTTTTATTAACGCATCTCTACTATTACATAACGAATTTGACGTTAAAAGTTTCTACGTAAACTTCCTATAATATCAATATAACGAATGTTCAGGGGCTAAGTTCGACCCCTCAGACCCTTTCAAAGTTGATGAAACTTGGTATGTATGTTGATTAGAATGTCCTCATGAAATGACGTAAGTTTTATTAACGCATCTCTACTATTACATAACGAATTTGACGTTAAAAGTTTCTACGTAAACTTCCTATAATATCAATATAACGAATGTTCAGGGGCTAAGTTCGACCCCTCAGACCCTTTCAAAGTTGATGAAACTTGGTATGTATGTTGATTAGAATGTCCTCATGAAATGACGTAAGTTTTATTAACGCATCTCTACTATTACATAACGAATTTGACGTTAAAAGTTTCTACGTAAACTTCCTATAATATCAATATAACGAATGTTCAGGGGCTAAGTTCGACCCCTCAGACCCTTTCAAAGTTGATGAAACTTGGTATGTATGTTGATTAGAATGTCCTCATGAAATGACGTAAGTTTTATTAACGCATCTCTACTATTACATAACGAATTTGACGTTAAAAGTTTCTACGTAAACTTCCTATAATATCAATATAACGAATGTTCAGGGGCTAAGTTCGACCCCTCAGACCCTTTCAAAGTTGATGAAACTTGGTATGTATGTTGATTAGAATGTCCTCATGAAATGACGTAAGTTTTATTAACGCATCTCTACTATTACATAACGAATTTGACGTTAAAAGTTTCTACGTAAACTTCCTATAATATCAATATAACGAATGTTCAGGGGCTAAGTTCGACCCCTCAGACCCTTTCAAAGTTGATGAAACTTGGTATGTATGTTGATTAGAATGTCCTCATGAAATGACGTAAGTTTTATTAACGCATCTCTACTATTACATAACGAATTTGACGTTAAAAGTTTCTACGTAAACTTCCTATAATATCAATATAACGAATGTTCAGGGCTAAGTTCGACCCCTCAGACCCTTTCAAAGTTGATGAAACTTGGTATGTATGTTGATTAGAATGTCCTCATGAAATGACGTAAGTTTTATTAACGCATCTCTACTATTACATAACGAATTTGACGTTAAAAGTTTCTACGTAAACTTCCTATAATATCAATATAACGAATGTTCAGGGCTAAGTTCGACCCCTCAGACCCTTTCAAAGTTGATGAAACTTGGTATGTATGTTGATTAGAATGTCCTCATGAAATGACGTAAGTTTTATTAACGCATCTCTACTATTACATAACGAATTTGACGTTAAAAGTTTCTACGTAAACTTCCTATAATATCAATATAACGAATGTTCAGGGGCTAAGTTCGACCCCTCAGACCCTTTCAAAGTTGATGAAACTTGGTATGTATGTTGATTAGAATGTCCTCATGAAATGACGTAAGTTTTATTAACGCATCTCTACTATTACATAACGAATTTGACGTTAAAAGTTTCTACGTAAACTTCCTATAATATCAATATAACGAATGTTCAGGGGCTAAGTTCGACCCCTCAGACCCTTTCAAAGTTGATGAAACTTGGTATGTATGTTGATTAGAATGTCCTCATGAAATGACGTAAGTTTTATTAACGCATCTCTACTATTACATAACGAATTTGACGTTAAAAGTTTCTACGTAAACTTCCTATAATATCAATATAACGAATGTCCAGGGGCTAAGTTCGACCCCTCAGACCCTTTCAAAGTTGATGAAACTTGGTATGTATGTTGATTAGAATGTCCTCATGAAATGACGTAAGTTTTATTAACGCATCTCTACTATTACATAACGTATTTGACGTTAAAATTTTCTACGTAAACCTTATTTAATATTGGCACAGTTGAAATGTTGAAACGGGTTATCATTGCGATTCCCGATAAAGGCGATATTGGTCGCCATACCCAGAAATATTCTCTTCAGTAATTTCCCAGCAAACACATTACCCGTGATTTGATGAAGGACTTGAGGGATACTTGTCTGTCTCAAGGGATACTTGACTGTCCTGCTACTCAGTAAAGCGTTCGACGGCCATCAACCGTACATTGGGTACAAATAACATCTCGTCGGCAGTTTCATACAAACAGCAAGCGGTACTGGCACGTCAATTCTCCTCGTTGATTCAACATGTCTAATGTTTGACCCGATTTGACGATTGCCGTCACTTCGGGTGGATAAGTTAAAGGTTGGGGTAAAGGAGCTGTAGGAATAAGGGCTTGATTTAGCCCTGAAACCATTCGATTATTTCTCGTGCGCCGTCCTTCCTTTGCAGGAAAGGTTGTTCAGGATAAAAATATGTATAAGATGACTTCTCATAAGTATTTTATTGTAAAATATTTGATGTTTGATTTGATCATTAAGACTTGAATAGGTAGGGGGTAACAATGTCTGCTGAAAACGCCAAAAGGCGAAAATATACAAAAATTCATTTTTACATAAATTCGAAGTGTTTAAAAGTTTTTATTCCCTCTTATTTAAAAAATGAAAAAGAAAAAATATCTTTGAACCAGCATGTCAATGTTATCGATTAAAAAACACAATCCGGAAACTGAAAACCGTTTTATCTTTTACTAAACAGCCACACTGTAAACTTTCAGGCGCGAAATACACAATCTGTAGAAATAAACATCTTTTATATTTATCATACAGTATCATTCGTGTGTGTTTTATCGGAATCCACTCAGAATGGATTGTTCCATTGTACGAACAGAAGAAATGGGCAACTTTTATCGCTTTTAAGTCAGATTCTTAAAAATAGCCAATCCCCCCTTTTTATTTTTTCGTCTCTGCTACATCGTTCCGTCACGAGTTACAGAACCCCAAGTGGTATTCTGTAACTCGGGATGGAACAATGTTGTAGAAAACTTTTCCGTTTTCCATAGATTTCTATAGAAAAAACGAACGTTTTAACCCAAATATCGGTATTGATATTGATAATTTATTCAACAAGACATTAGTTAAGGTATGCATCAAGTTAGTTGATATTTCTACTGAAAAACTTCTTCAAATTTCCCATTTTGAAATTTCGACTTTTCAGGGCAGATTTTACTTATTCTACAGCTCCTTCCTTTCGCGACTCTGTTGCATCTCTTCAAAAAATCTTTGAGGTATCAATACACTCTTGTGGGCCATCTTAAATGCCTTTCAGTAATAACAAAGCACTCATGGATATCGATTGTAAAATGAGTAATTATTTGTGGCTTTGACGGAGCAGTGTTCTGTGGTGTTGTTGAACGGACAGACCCGGATGAACAAGTTTCCGCAGTACGTGCTTGCTAGGTGCCAACTTGCGTTTCTGAAACTTGCTTAAGAGCACCACCCCTTTTAAGATGTTTTAAATATACTCGCACAATTTCTTGATGGTAGCGTTCGATGCTTCTTGCAGCACACGTTGTTTGAACTTGATGGAATATCCTTTGTTCGCCAACAGTCTCAGGATATCCGCCTGCGGTTTTCATCCACTCTCTTGCCCATGTTACTCCATATATGCCTTAAACACGTGTCTTGTACAACAAAATTGGTACTATAGAAAATATATCTCAATATTGACAATCGGTACAATATGACCTCATTCCTTGCCACTGCCTTTTGTGCATGTTTAACGATTTTTCGAAGTCCCCATCTCCCAATCATTTGCAAGTCGGGAACTTGAATCTCTCCTTTGTTTGACATTTTCGCACCGGGGCATACCATGCGTGTTTGGTGGTACCTGATACCGGGGATACGGAAAGCATGGGATTCAAATGGAGAGGAAGAACTATTTGACGGTCCAGTGTTTGCAAAGCCGTCGTGGCCAGTGCACTTGAAGGGGTTGACGTCAAAGGATGAAAGGTGGCTTTTCCCGGTTTTCTTTTTTGTTGGAAATCGTCTGCATTAGCATATCTAACAGATGTAGATATAAGTCTTTTGTTGGTATTCTTCTTCTTCCTCTTTGGGGATGATTTATTTTTTGGGTGCTCTTAGGGACTGTCGTGGGTGGCTTCTTATACTTAAGTGATTTCCTTTTCTTCTTTATACAGGGTTATTTTTTATAGGAAGTTGTTTTATGTCCTCCTATCTTTTATGAACGCCCGCATAATATTTCTGATGATTATGTCCATGTTGGGGCTATTGTAGCATGCTACGGATGATGATGTCACTCAAACATCCGTCATCCCGCGTCTCAAAATGATTTGACGTTTTTCGTCCGCAGACGTATGATTTTGAATAGCTCTTAATTTCTCTTGACATAGTTCTAGAAAGGTTTCGTCAAAGGTTAACTCCCGTTGTTCATATTAGTGCACCCATACTTAACCATTCTAACAAGGCTTGACGTCCGAAATCCACCAAGTATTGACACTTGTTTTCATCTTTTTTATCTTAAACTTTTCACCGGTTCACCTAAAGCTTTAGATAAAGCCATTTTCTTTTATGCAATGGCAGACTTTGCCAGTTTGATACTGACGTCAGAATAGGCTCAACGCTCATTTCTATGATTTAGGACTGTACACCACGATCCCTCCTTGCAGGGGATGGTGAAATACGTCCGTTCTAATTCTGAATGTATCGGGAGTAGTGGGTGTCATGTGATATTATCCTTATGTCACCAGACGGACAGTAGGCTTGGTACTTGACGAATCTACAGACTTGTACCAGCTCATTCTTATAACTTGCACTCTGACTGACTGTGACGACAGGACTCCATGATGGGCCCTGTCCAAACCTCTTTAAGAAGACAAGGGTCCCTACCACCTGTCCTCTCTGAATGTCAGTCAAACTCCTCGGGTGATAACATACATTAGCTCGCGGCGGCAGAGCACGGATTTTATTTCGTACGCCCTCTTTTGATATCCATTTACATATTCATCTGTGTTGCTTGGGCCCCTGCGTTTTGCGGTCTTGTTTTTGTGTGGTCATCTGACAGTGATGAGGTTGTTTTACACCACAATTGTACGTCCTTCGAGACCTCTGGGTAATCGGAAAAGTGGGAGGGTTGTTCGCATGTAATCCAGGATAACCACACCTTCTGCTATTTTCATGGAAGATGGCCGCCCTTAAGTCGGCACTGGTTGCCAATTGGTCTCGTTTGGTTTATTTGTAGTCCTTTGTGTTTTTGATGTTTCTGTCTTGTGCGTTGACGTTCCTTGTCATAAACCAACGAGAACAATAGGCAACCGGTGCCGAATTAGGACGGCCATCTGCCACGTAAATAGCAGACGGTGTGGTTATTCTGGATTGCGTGCGCACAACCCTCCCACTATAGGGAACGAAATGGAATTTAAACACTTCAAACATCGGGTCACGGGGAATTGTATTACCAACTCCACACTGCAACACGAAATAAACCAAGTACCAGTAGGTGTATCGGGAGTAGTGGTTGTCATGTCTACATCCAAGTACCAGTGGGGTTTACAGTTGGCATCCTGGTACGCATAATTTAAACAGGGAAGTGTTAATTGGCTTTACTTGTGA
The DNA here is from genome assembly GCA_033119305.1 of Pinctada imbricata. Lineage (NCBI taxonomy): Eukaryota > Metazoa > Mollusca > Bivalvia > Pterioida > Pteriidae > Pinctada > Pinctada imbricata. The sequence goes on along the minus strand of VSWD01000012.1, from coordinate 7,060,989 downwards.
TTTATCTCTGGAATTTTTAAACAAGACCATGTTATTAGTATTGAGACTGATGGTGAATTGATGTGAACTGCATTCAAAGAAATTTTTGTAATATATACGACACTAGTTTTACGAAGACGAGCCTTGCGCACGAACTAATCTACTATGTATTCGCTGCAATGAACCCCCTCCCCCGTTCATGTCGTCAAAGACCAACAAGTGTCTGGTGTTCACATCTGACACCAAGATTCCGTCTCCTGGCGAAATGTTCTTGAAAGATTTGACTAAACCTTGCTTACTTTCGTAGGATTTTTCCATTCATGATAACACCAGAATACTTTTTGGTGAGGAGGACGAACAAATGGCCTTGTTTTTGTATTGGACCATTTGTTTGACAAATTTGGTTTCATCGGAACGAGGTGGTCCGGCTACCACCATGGCTAACTCGTGTCTGAAGACAAATGCACTCAAATCTGTAAGCGAGGACTCATGTTGAAAGAATGAAAAGAGAATGTAAAGATCATTTAATTATACACAACAAAATTAATCATTTTCCTTTTCAAACGTGAGTACAACAGCATTAATGTAAACAAGAAGCAATTGTATAAATCATAGGAATGTCATCATCAAACACTTATGGATCAGTGAAAATGAGACGTTAAACACATATAGCCATGCATTAAAGGCTCATCTTTGCGGCCTTCAAACATGACGTTGAAAGCTCCATAAAATATCCAAAAACACTCTCTGTTGTTACATCCAGGACACTTGTCTCTTAGTCCTGGCATCCATACGTTCATGCCTATGATGCAGGTCATGATTTGACAAGTATTCGATCACCAAGTAGGAGAGGAATGCAGCGTAATGGCTACCGTCGGCGTCTTTTTGGTGATCAGGATACACAGTGATTCGTCTATAAACGATCTCAAGATAAAGTGATCGTCGTAAATAACAATCTATGTAAGAACAGTTTATCGTAAAAAATCCAATTGAAGTCAGCAAAGTAAACAAGAGCCCCAGGGGGCACAACGCTCACCTGATACCCATGCACGCTCTAATTGACATACTGACATTGAATACTGATAGTGCCAGTACCAGGATTTTAGCCCACAACCTTTCTAACAAGATTTTTGCCGGATGCAGACAAGTTTTTTTTTTCAGACAACCTTTAAAAGTACAAACAAGAGAAAATAGTCACATTTCAAAACAACAACTTTTTTACTGATTTGAGAAGATGGATTATGCGATCCAAAGTCATATGCCCAGCTAATATAGTTCGATTATGCAACATCAAAAATAAAATCATTTTGTAAAATTCCACATTAATGTGCAACAGAAACAGAATAAAACAATGAAATGATATCATAAATTAAGTTTATTTAAAATTGAACACCAAACCTTTCATTATTAATAGCTAGTATGCCAGAAAATAATAAAGACTGTGTTTGTGAAACACGAATGCCCCGCGGTGGCATCTTTGTTGGTATAAACACCATTTTCTGTTAAGTATGTGAGAGGTCAGGGTCAGAGTAATGTTGGTATCAATGGAAAGATCTTGTCACAAAGAATACACATGTACAATATGAAAGCCCTATCACTAACCATTCAAAAGTTATGCCCAATGTTAAAGTTTTTGAAAAGTAGGTCAAAGGTCAAGGTCAAGGTCACGAGGTCAAAAATTTTGGTATCAATGGAAAGGTATTGTCACAAGGAATACACATGTGAAATATGAAAGCTCTATCACCTTCCTATCAAAAGTTATGCCCAATGTAAAGTTTTTCGGACAAACAGACAGACGGACAGGCCAAAAACTATATGCCCCCGTATCTTTGATTCCGGAAGCATAAAAAACAAAGACTTTTCGGTTTTGCCTTTATTCATATTAAATTATACAGAAATCTATGAATGAGAGCTTTTGAATAGTATTGATTTCATCTTAATACATGTAACGTACAGTCAAAATCGTGTTAATCCAATTAACACAGACAAGTTGTTATAGTCGGGGAGCCAGTGGGGACCCCCATGCACCCCCTTGAGTACTTTTTTTCACGGGTACCATAATGTTCCTTAGGGTCTACAGAATCGGTTTTCAGGATGTACTCAAAAATAAACTCATTTAGGCTATGTGTTTTTCGACCGTTTCCATGGCAACCCCCTGCTAAAGTCATGAAAGCACTATTGGTTAAGTAAAATAGCCATATCTTGGCCAAATGTTGAGCTAAACATCTGTAACTGGTATCAATATAAGGAGAAAATGTTGTTCTATTAATCACGTGATCATATGCAAAATAATTAATTTGCATATTCATGAATATTCATGAATTGAAATACAAATGCTTGAAAAATATATAAAAATCGACACTTTATTTAGTTTTTATAGAGTTTAGGAGCATAACTCCTTGCTCCTAAACTCTATAGTTTTATCTATGATCGTTATTAGATTATAAAGTAAATACATAAAAAGTCTTCTCTCTCCAATGACGTGATATTTGGCTCAATATTTTAGTTCAATGACTTCTAAATTGATGTTTTTACAGAAAATGGCTATTTTAAGTAAGATAAGCTGATTTTTGTATACTTATTAAAAGATATTTACTACTTATAAAATCGATTATCGGAACCTGTTTTCTGGTGTATTTTCATGTTTTTTTTTCATGTAATAAATGTTTACAAAACATGATATATATGTATTTTTGGTAATTTTGGAGCAGAAACCGTATTTTTCAGTAAAAAAACAACAGATATCTGGATATTATCTATAAAAGGCAAACAGTTCCTGTAATCTATAAATGATACGTATGTACTGATGTAATTTCATGGTTCTAAGATCAGTTTATGTGTAAGACGTAAAAGATGTTAATTTTTCTGCTATTTTTGGTTAAAAATTTCTGAGAAATATTCTAAATATAATTTACAATTCAATAATACAGTATAATCAATAATAAGCAAAGCCACTCAATAACATGGTCTTTCAACCCTTACCACTTAATAATTCAGTATAACCGCACAATAACATAGCAAAATCACTCTATAACAAGTAAGTAATTTGACCCTTTATAACATAAAAACACATCTCAATACAGTGTAAACACCCATATGACAAAGCAAAATCACTCAATAAAGACACTGTTTGACACTTAACTATATGAAAATCACTAAATAATACAGCATAACCAACCAATAACATAAAAAACACCCAATAACGTGATGGTTTGACCCTTTGTTATAACAAAACCACTTACATTTGTAATAACACAGCATATCGACCTTATTACTTAGCATTACTACATAATAACGTGATGATTTGATCCTTCATTATAACAAAACCGCTCAATAACACAGAATAACCATCCCAAAACATAGCATTACTAATCCATAGCGTGACGATTTGACACTTTATTATAACAAAACCGCCTAATAACTTAGCATAACTACTTAATAAGGTAGTCGTTTGACCCTTAATTATATCAAAACCACTCAATTACACAGCATTAGCACAGCACCATCACTCAAAAACGTGATGGTTTGACGCTTTATTGTAACAAAACCACTTTATAACACTGCATAATCATCCAATAGCATAGCATTACCACTCAATAACAATCTTTCCTCGTTCTCTCTATGGAACCAGGACTGTTTTAATGTGGATTTTAGCAATATAAAGGGTCAAACAGACATGCTAATCAGTGATTTGATACAATAAAGGGTTAAACCATCACTTTATTTGGTGGTTTTGTAATATTATTGGGTACTCATGCTTTGTTCTTGAGTGGTTTCATTATAAAAAAGAGGCAAACGACCACGTTATTGAGAAGTTATTTGGTGGTTATGGTGTGATAATAAGTAGTTTTGTAATAATAAAGTGTCAAATCATCACGTTATTGAGTGGGAATGCTAAGTTATTTGGTGGCTATACTATGTTATTGATTGGTTTTGTTATAATAAATTATCAAACAATCACGTTATTGAGTGGTAATGCTATTTTATTGGGTTGCTATGCTGTGTTATTGAGCGGTTTTGCTAAGATCAGGATCAAATCATCACGTTATTTTGTGGTAATGCTAAGTTATTGGGTAGCTATGTGGTGTTATTTTAAATTTTTGTTTTAGCAAAAGTTCAAACCATCACGTTATTGGTTGGTTGTGCTGTATTATTAAGTGATTTTGATATTGTAAAGGGTCTAACAACCACTTTATTGAGGGGTTTTGCTATGTCATTGAGTGTTTACACTGTATAATTAAGTGGTTCCTGTGTAATTTAGGATCAAACGACTATGTTATTCAGTGGTTTTGCTATGTTATCAAGTGAATATGCTGTATTATTAATTTGTGTATATATAATGAAGGGTTAAAAGACCATAATTTGAGTGGCTTTGCAATGTTATTGGTTGCTTATCCTTTTTATTGAGTTGCTCTGTTACGTTATTGGGTGGTCATACCGTGTTATTCACGATTCACTGAGTGTTTTTGCAATGTTATTCTGTGGTTATGGTATGAATTTCTATATTTCTTACTTTTTTTTTATTTTTCTAATTTGATACTCTTATGATGTGTACAAATAAATTCAGTTTCATATCCTATATTACAACAAATATAAATTATATTTGAAATATTTCTCAGAAATCTGTAATTTTAGTATAAAAAAAAATCGACATTTTTACCCAAAATAGCAGAAAAAAGTAGTATTTTTGCATCTAATACAAACATCGATCTTAGAACCATAAAATTACATCAGCATATACGTTTCATTTATAGATTACAGGAACTGTACCTTTTATAGATCATATCCAGATATCTGTTGTTTTTTACTGAAAAATACGGTTTTTGCCCCAAAATTACCAAAATTACGTATATCATGTTTTGTAAACATTTATTACATGATGAGAAAAACATGAAAATACATTAGAAAACAGGTTCAGATATTCGATTTTATAAGTAGTAAATATCTTATAATTAGTATACAAAAATCAGCTTATCTTACTTAAAATAACACTAACCATAAACATCAATTTAGAAGCCATTGAACTAAAATATTGAGCCAAATATTATGTCATTCCAGAAAGAAGACTTTGTAGGTATTTCTTATATAATCTAATAACGATCATAGATAAAACTATAGAGTTTAGGAGCAAAAACTAAATGAAAATTGTCAATTTTTATGTATTTTGCAAGCCATTTAAATTCAATTCATGAATATTCATGAATATGCAAAATAGTTATTTTACATATGATCACGTGATTAATAGAACAACCTTTCCTCGTTATATTGATACCAGTTACGGATGTTTAGCTCAATATTTGGCCAAGATATGGCTATTTTACTTAACCAATAAGGCTTTCGTGACTTTAGCAGGGGGTTGCCATGGAAACGGTCAAAAAACACATAGCCTAAATGAGTTTATTTTTGAGTACATCCTGAAAACCGATTCTGTAGACCCTAAGGAACATTATGGTACCCGTGAAAAAAAGTACTCAAGGGGGTGCATGGGGGTCCCCACTGGCTCCCCGACTATTAGCGGACAATATTAATTCAAGTGAGTTGTGCAGAAATTGAGCCAATTTATTTTCCAAACAGCAGTGTACGGTGTATCAAACCTCATGACCCAGTGAAGCCACTTGGACAAATTATTTTCGGTAAATATGCTGAAATGCGGTGCTTGGAAATGTATTTTTAGCATATTGAATCAATAGTCGTGATAAATTTAACTTCGAACTTGATCTTGTCTTTTATGCAATCTACAGATAGGTTTGAAAATATGCAAAATTCGGAACATTTTCGATGAGGACGCAGAGTTCCTGTAAAAAAAGTGAAATTTGCGAAAAAAAAAAAAGGACATGCATGACCCCCCCCCCCCCCCTCCCCTTTTTCTTTACATTTTTATGCGTGCCAAAGATTCGCAATCAAAAAAGACCAATTTTACAGACTTCCGGGCATTTCAAGTCAGTCAAAATTTTTAGTGTGCACCTTTTTATTTCCTGTAGTTACCCCTACTAAAGGGGCAAGGAGGTATTGAACCAATCAAATCTGTAACACAAGATATATGGCGACTATGTTTACCATAGATACAGAAATAAGACAGAGAAAATAATCATTAAATAGGGAAATTGTTCTGAAATATGCATGTATGAAAAAAAAGCAATCCAAGGAATGCTTGTGTCGCCTGCGTAGCGGATTTTTTTTTTATTGAAATTAGGTCAAATATCAAGGGCAAGGTCACTAGGTTAAAAATTATGGAATGTTTAGAAAGGTCTTTTCATAAGGAATACAAATGTGAAATATCAAAGCCCTATCACTTACCACTCAAAAGATATAGCAAATCATAGATTTGTTGAAAAGTAGGTCAAATATATAGGGCAAGTGCACGAGGTAAAACATAGGTAATCACAGATTACGAAGCTCACCTCGTGACAGCAAAATTCAGTTCAAACATATTTCTTAGTACATGTATATTGGCTTTTAAAGGCAAAACCACTCAAGCCGAAAAAGTAGGTCAAGGTCATTTTATGAAAGTTTGATCAAAGATACATCCAATATGCAAGTTTGGTACATGTAGCACTTATACTCTGCTCAATATTGGCTTTTACAAGCGAAATCACTCAAGTGGAAAAAGTAGGTCAGATGCTGCATCCGGTGCATGGGTCCATCTCGGCATCCAAAGATGAAGCTACCCCAAACTTCTTATCCAAATCACTCAAGCGGAAAATGTAGGTCAGATGCTGCATCCGATGCATGGGTTCACCTCAGCATCCAAAGATGAATCACTTGTGCAAGTTTGGTTACTGTAGCATCAGTACTTTGTCAGATACTGAGCTACCCCAAACTTCTTAACCAAGTCACTCAAGCGGAAAATGTAGGTCAGATGCTGCATCCGATGCATGGGTTTACCTCAGCATCCAAAAATGAATCACTTGTGCCAGTTTAGTTACTGTAGCATCAGTACTTTGTCAGATACGCGAACGCGTGGGGTTATAGCATAAGCTCACTCAACTTCGTCGAGGTGAGCAAAAAATGATGGTATGTGAAGAAAGGTCTTGTCACATGGAATGCACATGTGAAATATCAAAGCCTATCACTCAGCAATCAAAAGAAATAGCCAATCTAAGATTTTTTGAAAAGTAGGTCAAATATCTAGGTCTTGGTCATGAGGTCAAAAGTTATGATATTTGTAGAAAGGCCTTGTCACAAGAAGGAATACACATATGAAATAACAAAGCTCTATCACTTACCAATCAAAAGATAAAGCAAATCTTAATTTTTTTGAAAAGTAGGTCAAATATCTAGGTCAAGGTCATGAGGTCAAAATTATGGTATGTGTAGAAAGGTATTGTCAAAAGGAATACACAAGAGAAATATCAAAGCCCTATCACTTGCCAATCAATAGATATAGCCAATCTTGGTTTTTTTTAAAAAGTAGGTCAAATATCTAGGTCAAGGTCATAAGGTTAAAAAATATAGTATGTGAAAAAAGGGCTTGTCACAAGAAATACACATGTGAAATATCAAAGCCCTATCAATAATCAATCAAGAGATATAGCCAATATTAGATTTTTAGAAAAGTAGGTCAAATATCTAGGTCAAGGTCAAAAGGTCAAAAGTTATGATATGTGTATAAAGGTCTTGTCACAAGGAATACACATGTGAAATATCAAAGCCCTATCACTTGCCAATCAAGAGATATAGCCAATATTAGATTTTTAGAAAAGTAGGTCAAATATCTAGATCAAGGTCACAAGGTAAAACATTATATGTGTAGAAAGGTCTAATCACAAGGAATACACATGTGAAATATCAAAGCCCTATCAATAATCAATCAAGAGATATAGCCAATATTAGATTTTTAGAAAAGTAGGTCAAATATCTAGGTCAAGGTCAAAAGGTCAAAAGTTATGATATGTGTATAAAGGTCTTGTCACAAGGAATACACATGTGAAATATCAAAGCCCTATCACTAACCAATCAAAAGTTATGGGGTGTGACACCCAAGTGTGACAGACAGACGGACAGACGGAGGGACGGATGGACGGACAGACGAACAACAGACAAAGTGATCCCTAAGTGTCGCTGTGCTTCGCAGGCGACACAAAAAGTCAACATCTAAAAAATAAATTCAGCGTATATTTGATAGCGTATGTGGCCAAGTTAATTCGAAGTATGAAAATAAGTACACAAAGCCAAACTAGCTATAGCTTGTCTTATTTAAAAAATCATTAAAAATCTAAAAGTTGATATTTTGACAAAATTCTTTCACAGTTTCATTTCTAGCGATAAATATAAAAATAAAAAGAGAAAAAAAAACTGAAAAAGGGAAAAAAAATTGTTGGGGTCCCGCCGGGGTTTGAAGCTACTCCCCATGGGTCCATTTGGCATGGAAAACATACATTATACCTATGTACAATCTTAAAAAATAATCCTTAAAAATCCAAAAGTAGATATCTTGACAAAATTCTTTCACTTGTAGGGTACCATGCATGAGTACCTCATACCTACAAATTGTCATGACAATCTGAAGAGTGGTTATAGAAAAGAAGCAGAAAATGTATGAAAATCAACCCCCCCCCCTTCCTTTTTACATAAGAAAAAAATTCATAAAAAATAAAAAAAATAAATTTTAAGCATAAAATACATATCAAAGCATTAAGTAAGTTAAATATGATAAATATGTAGTAAATGAGTGTGTAAAATCATACACTTATTGAGTTATTTAAAGAAATAGTGCAAAAATGTGCATTTCTGACAAAGTCCGAAAAGACGTCAAAAACGCGTCAAAAATTTGACTTCGAAGTGGAACCAAAAATAACAACACTTCTTAAGACATCTCTCTAGATCATCCTGATGCTTTCGGTTTGTCGATACATGCTTCGGTTCTGAAGAAGAAGTTTGTCAAAGGAGGGTACGCCCCGTGACCTACTTTTGGCTGTGGTGGCGCCACCTGTTGACAGATCCGGACGAAAAACAACAACACTTGTAGGGGACCATGAGTACTTCATACCTACCAAGTTTCATCAAAATCCCTTCAGCCGTTCTGGAGAAGAAGTTTAAAATGTGAAAAGTTTACGACGACGACGGACGACGGACGACGACGACGACGACGACGACGGACGACGGACGACGGACGCAACACTATGACAATAGCTCACTTGAGCCTATGGCTCAGGTGAGCTAAAAACATCAGGCTCCTCAATTATCTTTGCTTGTTCCTACAACGTATGGCTAGTCTCATATAGTAAACTTGGAGAAAATCGTCTTTAAAATCCCTTCTTCTCTGGAACCAATAGTATATGTACGGTATCGCAGCTAATCAAATTTTGAATCGGTCGTGAAAAGAAACAAGTCGTTATATATGAACACATGCCATTTACCTTTGATATTTGTAGTGTTATCCTGACAGAACACAGAGAACACATGTTTTGGCTGTTTGGTCATGGCTTTACTTTTTACTTTATATATTGACAATTTGGCATGAATCATAATAAGACAATACTGAATGATTAAGTGATGTTATTTACATTAAATGTTCAAAGTAGATAATCACAAAATGTTCATATTCCAAATTCCTGTTAAATGCAAAGATAGCACGGAGTTTGTGCGACGACCATCACTGGCATTTTGTCAGCACATTTGAAAGCACAATAAGCCATATACTGCTGGGTACCCTGGAAGATAAACAGAGGTCACCAGCGATGGCTTGATGCACAATTCTGGCTGACCTGATTGAGATACACTTGTAAGTCAATTGACAGTTTTTGGAGACGTTAAGATTCTCGCAACACAATCCGCAGGAACTTGGATACTGGTAAAGCCATGACGAGTGGGAAACCAATACTGAAAATATACATGAAAAAGCGACAGCAGAAGGCATACAATAACAATATATACATATACATTCACACAATAATACTTGGTTTAAAGTTAACAAATCAGATCCTATTTATAAGGGGGGGGACGGCGGGTGTATAAAAATGCAGAGAAAAGGCGGAGAATACTTTTGTGTGTTGATTTCTGTTCCCGAGCGGAGAAAAGAGGAAGCTTACAATAAGATGCGCGCGCATTACGGTTTAACACTATCTTTCTAGCTAACAGCCAAAGAGGCATAATTCCTTCTGTTCAATGTCGTATCTTACTCGCACGCGAGTTAGCTTTCTTACCGTACAAAAGCTGTGTGCGACCGGATAACTTAACTTATCTGCTATGCTGCAGATAAGTTTGATTATCCTGACAGAACACAGAGAACACATGTTTTGGCTGTTTGGTCATGGCTTTACTTTTTACTTTATATATTGACAATTTGGCATGAATCATAATAAGACAATACTGAATGATTAAGTGATGTTATTTACATTAAATGTTCAAAGTAGATAATCACAAAATGTTCATATTCCAAATTCCTGTTAAATGCAAAGATAGCACGGAGTTTGTGCGACGACCATCACTGGCATTTTGTCAGCACATTTGAAAGCACAATAAGCCATATACTGCTGGGTACCCTGGAAGATAAACAGAGGTCACCAGCGATGGCTTGATGCACAATTCTGCCAAGTGAATTGGTTGGGTCAGAACCTGAACCAAACAATTCAACCGCCACACAACGGCGGTCAATTTGCACAAGGCAATCGCATCATCAAGAAGCAACATACCTGGCATCCAAAGCCAGAAAAACAACAAAGCCATACAGGTTTACATTATCAAATAAGCAATATGGTAGCAAACGTATCTTGGAATGGCAATTGCTAAGGGTAACATAGTTAGTCTAGGATTTGGAATTGAAGCTCAAATTCTATCTTAAAGCCGTGACCAGACAGCTTGACCTACATGATATAACATCTATTATTTAGAAAGGGTACACGCGTTCGGAAGATGATAGAAATTTATTTAAGGCGGCTTGCAGCGACGCGACAAATATGGAGTTGCCTAAATTGGACAAGTGAACAGAGTCACAGAATAATTTGCCCTGGGATGTTTTTATATCGGGGTAACGAATTACTGCACCATCCAGCTGGTTGCGGACGAATGCACCGATGGAACTGTTTACCCGATTGCGTGCCACGTCAGCCGCTGAGCTCGACAACATGGACCGCCAATAGAAACGAGGCAGTATGTACGACCATACCAATAGGGTTCCATTCAACTGACGGTGCAAACGGCCCAATACAAATTTCATGCTAATCTGAAGCTGCTTAAGCGGCAGCTCACCAATACTATTACCTCCGCAGTGTATAACAATAATCTTAGGGGGGGTCAAACTCTGCTAACAACTTCCTTATGTTGTCTTCGAAGTTGGCCCACTTCATGCCGCCGACACCCCACCATATCACTGTGACGCCCTTGCATTCTAGGGAGAGGTTGAGACCAGGAGAATTCATCTGACAGTAAGATTTTGCCCGGGCCACAATGGAAGATCCAACTATCCATATTGAGTCCTTTCCTGAAAGCTTGACTTACAATTAGTAACTGTAAGATTTATGCTTTACATGATAATAGACTCAGGGCGAATGTACGTTTTGTAGGAGTTTGAGCGCCAGCGACCTTTTGATTTTATTTCGGCTTCAGTGGCACCGTTCAAGAAAAGTTGGGTAGCGGCTCCTATGCGAAAGGAGTGGGATTTAAAAGTTGACGTATCTATTTTGATGAATGCTAGGGCTTTCTTTAGTACTTTTTGAAATTGAGAATAGGTGAGAGGGGTGCTATCAACATGGCATAAAAACTGGCCCGCGCATTGTGGTCTAATTTTAATGTATGCATGCAAACAGGAAAATAGGGGCTGGTTATCACTATTTCGATTGACTTGGAGACGCGTACCCTTGCCTGCCTGGTCAGTTTTTGATCTGAGAATGTTGATAATGAGGTGAGAGGGTTCGAGCACAATATTTTCGAGTCGCAGTGGATCATAACTGGTTTGAGCATTCGTGAGTGTGATTTCGCCAACCCGAAATAGAGCAAAGAAAGCCAGGCAGTATGCTACAGCAAACAGGATATATTCATAGTAGTTGTGACAAACATGGGGAAGGGCGTTTAATAATTGGTTTAGGAGTGGGAGGGTGATAGGGCTGCGAACATCTTTAACATTTTTAGTTCTTTTAAGGCCAAGCAGCATCTTTTGAACAATAAAGAATTGACAAGGGTCGGTAAAATTGTTAAGCTTCAGATTGAAGCTTATTCCGGCAAGGTAGCATTTAACAGTGGAGTAAGAGAGCCCCTTACTGGCCATGAAGGCCAGGTAATTGACTATTTGGTCCACAGAGGGTGGCCAATAATTAGGAAAGGAGAATTGTTTTCTAAATTGTACAAACGAATCGAGGCCCTTACTGTAAGTCGCTTGCGATTTCGCTGACAAAGAGCTTCTGACGAGATTCTCTACAACAGGCTTAAACTGGGCCAAAATTGGGATGGTATCTGGCACGGATAAAAGTCCGCATGGGGGGCCACTTGTCTGAACGTCTCCCACTGAAATCGAGATATAGCGTCTGCTATTACGTTAGTGTAGCCTGGAACGTGCATGCAATGAAGTTGAATGTTAAATTGCAGGAGTTTCTGCAACAGGGGGCGCAGTAATGACATGACCCTGGGGGATTTTGAGGTTTTATTATTCAAGATGTGAACAACGGCCAGATTATCCACTTGCATAACAATTTTACTGGACTGGAGGGACTCGCCCCATATATGAATTGCAAGTGCAACGGGGACTAGTTCTAGGTAGGTCAAGTCTCTCCTGATATCAGAGGACCATTCTTCCGGCCAAGACATGTAAGCCCATAGGTTCTTAAAGATTACCCCACAGCCAAACGAGCCAGCACTGTCCGAAGCTAAGCAAAGCGCATTGTTTGGTACCCACAGAGGATCGGGAAATGGTGTGGAACCGTTATAGTTTTCAAGAAAGGTTAGCCATATTTCAATGTCTTCTTTGAGTTCCCGAGTGATTCGAATCCGGTGAAAAGGCTTGGAAGCCGAGGAAAGGCTGTCATAAAATCGCCGGCAAAATGCTCGGCCTGCAGGCAGAGCTTTGCATATGAAGGCCAGGGAGCCAGTCAAGGCCTGCATTTCTTTCAAAGTTATTTTTTTGGACTGTAAAGTTGCTAACAGTAGCGTTTGCAAGTTTTGAACCTTGTCGGCCGGGACGTAGATCGTTTGAGTATCCGTATCAATGCCAAGGCCCAGGAATGTTAGCTTAGTGGAAGGCCCTTCGGTTTTATCTTGAGATATAGGAACCCCTAACCGGTCGCAGATAATGTCAAAGGTGGCCATGAGTTCTTTACAATTTTCGGACTTGGCTGGGCCTGCGAATAGGAAATCATCAATGTAATGGACTATAGAGTCCAGGGAACTGTGCTGTTCTATTAACCAGTGCAATGCGGTCGAGAATTTTTCAAACGTTGCACAAGCTATAGAACAGCCAAAAGGCAAGCATTTGTCGATAAAAAATTTTCCTTGAAACTGGAAACCTAACAGACAGAAATCCTCTGGACGGATCGGGAGGAGTCTGAATGCGCTTGCGATATCTTTTTTGCCGAGCAACGCGCTTGTCCCCAATTTTTGAATCATTTCTATGGCGCTATCAAAAGATGAATATTGAACTGAGCAAAGCTTTGGGTCAATATCGTCGTTGACGCTCTTTCCAAAAGGTGCGGAGAGGTTACAAATCATACGCCAACCCCCTTGTTTTTTAGGTATAAGGCCAATGGGGCTACAGCGAAGGTTAGATATGGGTTTTTCCAAGAATGGGCCACTAATTCTTCCTAATTCGACTTCCTGGTAAATTTTGACAGCCAATTGTTCAGCGTGAGCTGTTGCCGATTTCATATTTTTTGCTATAATGGGGGACCGTATGCCTGTGTAATGAATACTGAAACCATTCTTGAAACCTAAAATCAATTCTTGAGCTATTTGTTTATCAGGGTAATATTGTAACATAGTTTCGAGTACTGAAGTATTAATAGGGGTAGGAGCTATATCCCAGAGCTTTTGAATTCGTGTTTGATTGACCCCTGCCGTAGCCTTTACTTGCAGCTTGGGGGGCGGCGTACTGGTGACCGGCGTACTGGTGGCCAGCGTACTGATGGCCGGCGTACTGGGTGGTGGGGGTGTGTTTGTATTCTTGGCGAAAAGTTTTTGGATCTTGGCGGTTAGAAGTTTGAACCCTGCAATTCATCATGGGGTGGGACTTCGAACATTTCATACACAAGTGTTGATAATTACAAATGGGCTTAGAGCACAGACCTTTATAATTGAAGTCAAAACATTTGCCGGCTTTAGCTGGTGTGGTATTTGTTATAGATGTGGAGCTTGGATTAACATAAAGGAGCCAGAGCTCAGCATCTACAGAGTCCCACTGAATAGTATGATTGCGAGACCGCTTTAGTCTAAATTGAACATCGTAATCGAGCCAACTTAAATTAGTAGAGCGTTGTGCGGCTGTGCGCACGGTATGTAAGTATTTAAGCAAGGATTGAGCATGCTCAGGAAATTTTGAAAGGTAGATACTCATGTATATGAGAAAAGCATTTGTCCAAGAATCTAGTGAATTAATGCGAACTTCTTTGTGTTTAGGTTTTATTACGAGCTCCCCATTTACTAGCGTAAGCTGTTGCTGGGGTTCCTCGTTAGCTTTGTTTGGTATGAGTTTATGCAAATGGACAAATTCATTGTTGAAAATAGAAGATTTAAGTGAGGAAGCAACATGAGCCCCAAGGACGTCAGTGACGCTTACTAAAGCATTTGGTTGAATTGGGAATGCATGATTTGATACACCATCATTTAGCGTACATGTACATGTACCTTTGCTAGTAGCATCAGTCAAGGCATCATGAGCCGCAGTAATAGTACTCTGCGGGGGTGGAGACAAAGGCATAGCATCAATGACATCATTATCCTGAATAATTGTGGGCGCCTCCTCAGGAGAGCTCGCAGGCAACGTGGCTCGTGATTTGGGCTGTGTGGGATTGACATCAGTCTCAGGGGGGCATGTAGTGACCACAGTGGATGTACGTCGCTTTGTCGCTGAGCGGGCCTTCATGGTTGCGGCTGGGGCCTTCGGGGTACCACGACTGCGGCCCCGGGCGTACTGCGATGTCGATCGTCTCGCCGAGCTTCTCAGCATGCTTATGTCCTAAGGGAGAAACTTTGTGATCTATAAACATGAGCAGGACTGGTAAACATTAGCCTTTATTTATTTATTTATTTTTTTTTTTTTTCTATTATTATTATTTTTTTGGATGTAGTACATTAACTTGCATAACTCTATTGATTATATTACTGTAGAAATATATTATATCGATCTGTGACCTAAGATTTAATAATGATCTAATATTCCCTTGCTAGCTTACAATCAATTTTAATTCAAGCCCAATGTTAACTTCATAAATATTGCTCAAAAAGTCGGACGAAGAAAGCCGAAAACATAGCCACACGTGGAGTAATTGTGCCCAGAGCCTATACCAAGCAATGAGCTATTTCAGGTAATTAGCATAATGCATATTCATAAGGTTCTTGGCGTCGAATGGCCGGTGCGGCAAGGCATCGACTGTAAAATTCCACCAAACATCGAGGGCCGGAGAAGACAATAGGAGGCTGGGTTAGAGTTGCTCGTTGTGTATAAGACCGCCCGGAACCATGCAGACAATACATACCAAATTCTACACTCCGACCCACCACAAATTGTATAAAAATGCAGAGAAAAGGCGGAGAATACTTTTGTGTGTTGATTTCTGTTCCCGAGCGGAGAAAAGAGGAAGCTTACAATAAGATGCGCGCGCATTACGGTTTAACACTATCTTTCTAGCTAACAGCCAAAGAGGCATAATTCCTTCTGTTCAATGTCGTATCTTACTCGCACGCGAGTTAGCTTTCTTACCGTACAAAAGCTGTGTGCGACCGGATAACTTAACTTATCTGCTATGCTGCAGATAAGTTTGATTAAGTACATGTACTAATACATGTACGATGCGATAGTCCTTGGTCATGTCCTTGGAGAACCACTTGTTACCTTTCCAGGAAACAATCTTGGAAGAGACCGTGACCCTTTCATCGTCTGCTTGACTCAGCACTATGTTTGTTATCGTTTCATATTTGATAATCTGACTGGTCTCGTAATCCAAGATCATGCCCTTGTCGTACAGTTGGTCCGCGTTTTTCTCGGGTCCGCCCGACACGAAGGTAGTGATCTTTTCCCCGTCTAATTCGTCTGTCCAACATCCCAACTGTAAAAGATGGAAGACTTCACTTGTGTTTACCGTGCACATAGATGATGCTGTCGGTATAAAAGTACAGAACTCTGTCATCCAATCAACGCAAGGCATCGTATAATATCAAACATGCCAAAGTTGTAGTGTAGCATGCGATAACTACGTTCCCGAAATGACAAAGTGGTAAGTCGTCGGTTTCGGTTGACCAAGACGAGATGGAGTTCGCCGTTCTCTTGCTTTTTGGTGAGTTTCATGTGCATCATTTTCTTGGTGTCGTCCTGCATTAGTTCCAATAATTCACCAAAATCCGACAAGTACCTGTAATTCAATGTACATATTGTTATTAATGAAATACTATTTTGATAAAAATGATATAAAATCTTGTTTTATAAAAAAAGTAATGACTTGTTGTGGGTCAGTTGTTGCCAAATTTCCCCCACAGACAGTTTAAGAACATCTAGGCGATGGTGCCAGATTCGTGTGTTTCTGGACATCTCCGAGTCTGATCCTCCTGCAAACTTCTTGGATGAATCCAGCCTTCTGTTTCAAACTGTCACATCTGGGAAGAAATCCAGCCCCCCCCCCCCTGCTTGATTTTCAGTAATGTGTCAATGTAATCCTTTAAGAATGTCCTTGACGTGTAGGGGAAAATTCATACTTCGTGTATACAGTCCATTACATGTCAAATTTCCATGGTCATCTGAAATCCTTCGACGCAATAGAGCCGAGTAACATTGGTTCTGCAGCCAAAGAATGCATCTCTGGGCTGCAAAGGGTCCTCGATTTCCTGTCATTTTCTTGGCGAAATTCCGGATCGTCCTTACACCGTCAATCGTAATCATGCTTCCATATATGTTCCACGCAGAAACCCAACTCGTTCAAGAAAGTCTGACGGTCCTGTGTGCCTTAATATAATTCCTGGAAGGTAAAGCCGTGTCGCACCGTTCCTCCAATTTCTTGGGGTGTCACTCGGAAAACTCGTATCAAAAACAGTCATAGAACTCACAGACTGTCAGCATGCTCATGTTGTAGCCATCGATGGCAGGTGAGAATCTTAATCTCTTCTCCGTTCCTGGCATGTCGGAAGTCGTGGATAGTCTCGTGCTCAATCCATTTCAGCAATCTTAAAACTTTGATGGAGTACTTGCTCCCTGGTGAGTATCCTTCCGGGGTAAGATGGCAAAAGTTTCCATGAGTATGAAGTTGCGATGGAAAGGAAGATTGGCTGTACTGGCAAAGGTAATACACTCTGCAAATTGATCAACATTCACTAGAGGCAGAAGGGTGTCTCTGAATTTACCACTGCGGCGTCCCAAGATGTCCACGCCACACCTGCAGATCTCATCAATCTCTTCAGTAAAACTGAAATTCTCTTTCGTCTGCACTTTGTCTTGGTTGGTGGACCAGGAGTCCCCGAGGGCACATATGTAGCCAAGTTCGATCAACTTCGGTTGATCGTTTCTTCAACGCATTCGAAAATTTCTGTTATGAAAATTTCTAAAACGTGGGTCCTGCAGCATCATATCCCACCCATTCTGCTACGTTTTTCGGTACATTTTTGGGCATAATAACTTTCATACTCTTTGGCCGTATAAAATTGTTTAGATTGAGTATCACTGACGAGGGTTAAGTGCCCGAGACGTGCATGTCTGGTCCATGCTGAAAATTCAATTGTTCTTAAATGATGCTATTGAATTTGAAGACGTTTAACATTTGAACCACTTGGTGAGTGTCACTGCTGGTGGACCAGTTGTCCCCGAGGGCACATGTAGCCAAGTTCGATCAACTTTGGTTGATCGTTTCTTCAACGCATTCGAAAATTTCAGTTATGAAAATTTCTCGAAATTTCTTAAACGTGGGTCTTCGGCATCATATCCCACCCATCCTGCTACGTCTTTTGGTACATTTTTGGACATCAAAACTTTCATACTCTTTGGCCGTACATTTCCAAAGTCGTAAATCTCAGGACTGGTACACTTGTTGACATTGATGTCGTAGTATTTACGGACGTCCTTAGCGTCAAAGTCCCTTTGTTTGCTAGTTTCTTCTTCTATTCCCCCACGGTGTAGATTCAGCATATTCCCAAGTCTTTTCTCTTTCAGTTTTCTCGTCAGCAGCTTTCTCGTTCTCTTGTCAAGGACAAAATGATGTTCGGTCTGTGAAAAATTATATACACATAAATTCTAGAGCATTCGATTAAGTGACTGATCACGTGATTTAATTTCATTTGACCTTGAATTTGACTAACAATGACGTTGATACTTAGAATCCACGACCTTGACTTTTAATATCTTGAACGGGAAACATAGTACACGTGTCAGTTGCATGTATTACCTAACATTTTTGGCAGGAAGCCACATGCAGGAAATTATTGTACTTACATTTCTATGACGCAACATCAATGATGTGGTAGTTTTGGCAGGATTCCAGGTGACTGACATTATTGTACTTACCTAGTTTTCTTCAGCGCACTATCCATGACGTCATAGCTTTGGCAGGATTACAGATGATCAGCATTATTGCACTAACCGGCTTTTCAACAGCGCGCCAACGATTATGTTGTAGTTTTGATAGGCAGTCAAGTAACTGACATTATTGCACTGACCGATTTTTCTCTAGCGCGCCATTCATTACTTTATAGTTTGACAGGCAGTCAGGTGACCGACTTTAATGACGTCATAAATAAACGTTACAGAAGTACCCATCAGTTATTCAGTCTCATAGTCGAGAAGGCAATGCAAAATCATTAGATTTTCCACAGGAACGGTTGCGAACCTCGGAATGAACAAAATTCCGACGTAACGCAAGGTGCCCGGGGAGTCAGGGTCTTCTGATTGCATGCAACACCCGTTGCAACAGCTCCATGGAAACATGTCAAATTCTGTGATTGTCTCGATGTACATTTTGATGTACATATCAGATAAGTATGTCTTGTTTGGTGATGATGACAGCCATTAGCTGACTGCAAGCGCGTGCAGTTGACGCGAAAGATTGATTCGAAGTTACAGTAGCACTTGCAGCTAACATGAAAGGTCGTTTCAATGTCAAAGTAGCACATGCAGAAAAATGACGTCATAGATAATGTTGATTACACAGTTCCTACTGGTAAGTTGCCAGAGCGTGCAGTTTACACGAATGGTCGTTTCAAAGTATAAGTGGCACGTGAGGTTAGCACGAAAGGTCGTTTCAAAGCCAAAGTAGCACGTGTAGCTGACATGGAAAATCGTTCAAGTAATCTCAAACGTTAAACGTCTTCAAATTCAATAGCATCATTTTTAAAGTCATAGAAAGGCATATGCAAATGAAGGATGCATGAAAAACCACGGACAATGATTTGAGTATATAATTCACACATATTTCAAAGCCAGTCATTCAGGCAATGAGCTTCAAAGCAGACACAACTTAGATGACTGTTCAACAAGTTGCTGACATTGATCTGACAAACTTTTAATTCCAATGGTCAAAGAGCAATACAAAGCAGGCTGCAAACAACAAAATGGATGGCATCAAAGGCAATTGTCGGTGCATCACTACCATGATAGAAGATGTAAAGACATCCATTTCTTAGATGCAATCCGATTAATACACTAATGGCACAGGATCTCGATGCCAACGATCAACATGAATATTCGCCCCTACTTTCCTTATACATACTTTGACTAGAGAGAGATTGGAAGGGACCGGTGTCAATGAGGGTTGTTCGCATCGAGCTCCTGGGCAACGAGAGTAATGCATACGAAAAAGAACCGCCCAAGAAGAAACCCAAATATGTATGCTACGATTGTACCGAAGATTCGGACCTATACAAGCAGCTGTGAATTAATCAAACGCCTTTTATACCGTGGATATGACCCTTAATGTAATGTCACTAAACGGACATTCAGCATGGTACCTGATCAATCTACATCCTTGTAAGAGCGCATTCTTAAGACTTGTACACTAGCTGTGACGACGGGACTCCATGACGGGCCCTGTCAAAACCCCTTTAGAGAGGACAGCATCCTAACCACATGTCCACTCTGAATGTCGGTTGGACTCCTCGGATGATTACATACATTAGCTCTAATGGGGACCAATTGTGCCCCACTCCTTGCCGACATTTTCCATTACTCGTATGAAGCTGAATTCATTCAATCTTTGGTCTCTGAAGGGAAAAGATACTTAGCTTCTGACTTCAACTTCACTTACAGATACATAGACGATGTGTTGTCCATCAATAATCCTAAATTCGCGGATTACCTGAGCAGTATCTATCCTTCGGAGCTTGAAGTCAAAGAAACTACAGAGACAAATAATTCAGCATCCTATTTGGACATAATGTTGTCCTACGACAATGATGGTCACATGAACACATCACTCTATGACAAACGTGACGACTTCAATTTCAGCATTACAAACTTTCCTTTTCTGAGTAGCAACATCCCTTCATCGCCAGCTTATGGTGTGTTCATATCTCAGTTGATACGCTATGCCAGAGCAAGTACCAAATATGCGGATTTTGTTCTGAGAGCTAGGTGTCTTTCAGATAAGCTTCTCAGTCAAGGATATGTTTGTAACCGACTAACATCGTCACTGAGGAAGTTCTACGGTCGATATGGGGAACTCGTCATACACTATGATGTCCCACTCTCCAGAATGGTGGATGATATTCTGTCATAGACCATTTGAACCATCCAACCAAAGATTATACTCTATGTCTTCCGAAATGGAAGTAACCGGATGTGACAGTTCTACCGAATTGAAGCGGCGGGTGTTGCATGCAAGCATGAGATGCTTACTCTTCCTGGGCATATCGGGAGTTCGCTTCTTTCCATGTGGTAGAGGTTTTTGTTTGTTTGCTTTGGTTTCCGTTTTATCCTGATTTTGTATGCCTTCGGTTTCTGATATTCTGAATTATCGATTTTGTGCTGTATACAAAGATATGGTCATTATCCATATTTGTCATCGCTACAGTCGGCAGAGAACGGACTGCATTTTGTAAGAACCCCCCCCCCCCCCACACACACACACACACTTATAATCCATTTACATGTTCATCTGTCTACCTAGGGCCCTTGCGTTTAGCTGTACCGTTTGTGTGGTCATCTTGCAGTTAGGGAGCTATTTTACACTACAATTGTGCGTGCTTCGATACCCCAGTGTAACCATAAAAGTGAGAGGGTTGTGCGCAGATAATCCAGATTGCCTCAATATCTGCCGCTAATCTGCAGATGGCCATCCTAGGTCGGCATCGGTTGCCAATTAGTTTCGTTAGTTTATGTTTAGTCTTTTGTGTTTTAACAAAAATGAAGTGTTTTGATGTCGTATTTGGTGTTCCTTGTCCCTTATGTCTTATCTGTGTTTTTACTCTGGATGTTTTGGTGTTTTACCGTGTATGCTGAAATCGAGTGTTGTTGGAGATCCCTTCCTTTCATCTAAAATATTTAATTTGCAATGCAAAATAGTTTCCAGTATTTTTATTTCCTTTATGATTTTATCTTAACGTCCATGATAATTTTATTGATGTATTTTCTTTTGTTATGTGCCTAGTTTGAATAAGTAACCAACTTCAAATGAAGTCGAATGTTGAAAAAGTAACCAACTTCAGAATCAGGCGAATGTTGAATAAGTAACTAACTCATTTACTTTTTCAATGTTGAAAGTTGCAATGTTGAAAAAGTAACCAACTTCTTTTACCGAGGCGCTTGTGTGGAACCTTATCAAAGGCCTTCGAAAAGTCAACCAGTATTGTCAACAGTATTGCGATCTGATCCAATAGTAGTCTACCGGTATTGTGACATTGACAATACCGGTAAATTGATACTCCAGTATTTTTATTTTTTCAAGTATTTTGCGGTATTGTAAATTTACAATGCTGGAATTGCAGTATTGTCACTGTACAACAATACTGAAACAAAAATTTCTGCCAGTATTGTCAACAATACTAGAATACGTAGAATAATCCCTGATTGCCAGAGTACTCAGTAATGAGGATGCATAGTACTGAGAGATAGATAGATATAGGAAAACACCGCAATGATATGACACGCATAAAAAAGATTCCGCATTCAGATGTCTTTGTTGTACCGTTCCGTACGTACATTTTAGACACTCCCCATTCACAACAAACAACATGCTTTTGTTTTATTACTTAAACGATAAAGGAGAACGAGTTTATACATTAAAAGTGAGTATAGTTTAGTTTTTCCATTGAAAAACCCCTATTTTAGAAAAACAAAATAGAAAGAGACATTTGAACTCAAGTTGAGAACGACAGAGGAAATTCTATCCACAAAACCATGTGTTGCACCCAATGAACATATGCATAACTGAATAAAATAGTATGGAACGGATTATGGAAATCGAATATGTTAACGTTAAATCAGATCAAATCTTTTTGACTTTTGACCAATGATTTGATCAGGTTCAGTCCACAGGTTGCAGACACAACCCCCTTCCCCCCCCTTTTTTTTTAAAGATTTTAAGGTTTGGAACTTCAACGATCACAGACCTAGATGTCAGAGAAAATTGAATTTTCTCACATTGTTCAACTGTTCTTGGTTTCAAGACACATATTCCGTCTGATCCAATAGTACAGGTAGTCTACGGTATTGTGACATTGACAATACCGGTAAATTGATACTCCAGTATTTTTATTTTTTCAAGTATTTTCCGGTATTTTAAAATTTACAATGCTGGAATTGCAGTATTGTCACTGTACAACAATACTGGAACAAAAATTTCTACCAGTATTGTCAACAATACTGGAATACCAGTATTGCGATTGCCAAGTTTACATGATCCAATATTCCAAAGGAGCTACCCGGTACTGTACATGTCCTGATTGGGGCATAATTCAGTTTCTATGTCCAGATAGGGCTTTACTCATCTTTTTAATTGTCCCTTCGGCTTTATTGATCTTTTTAATTTTCATTTTCTAACCAAAGAATTTGAGCAATATAGTTACAAAAGTAAGGGGGGTAAAATTCCCACTTGCCCACTCACATTGACGACTATAAAATTGACCTGTGTACATGTTTATGACCTTTCCTAAAATGTATGTGCAAAGAAAGTCACATGACATAAACATGTCGAGGGCAGATGACCCTTATTGACCTTCTTGTAAACCATCTATGTAATGCTCAGTGTCAAAACACATTAAAGGTTCTAATAGAGAAAAGCATCAAAGTTCCAAAACTAAATGGGGGATAAACTTGGGGTTTATCATACAGTGTAATACACGGAAATTGCTATATATCTAGAATCTGACGTTTGTAAAATGAATAAAACTACTAGAATTCATAGATGGAACCATTGATGAATGATTTTTCAGCTCGGAATACTGTTTATTCCAAGGTTTGCAACTGTTTCAATGGAAATTCTAAAGATTTTACCGGTACCTTGACTTCTCCACTTTGAGACTGAATCATGTGAATTAAGCTGATTGGTACTTCTTTGATGTTTATCTTACTTAACTGTAGGGCCTCTAACTTCAAGATACTTTTTGTAATAGCAGGATTGAAAAACGAGCTAACAAAATCTGGCCACTCCATGCTCCATACATGTAACATGCCATTAATTAAAATTAAACATTGAAACAAGTGGAGTCATATGAAATTATCGATACTATATTACATGTATATGAGACAAGTTTATAAACGCTTTTATATTCTAGTGTTTAAATTCATTACAGCAAACAGACCCAGAGGGGAAGCCTACATTCTCAGCTCACCCTGCAAGGTTCTCTCCACAAGATCCCTACTCCAGACAAAGAATTACCGTTAAGAAAAGATTCGGAATCCTGCCGACTCAGCAACCAAAAATGGTTTACTAGAAACACATGGGATATGTGAAAATATGAAATTTTATACAGTGGTGCAGCTATCGGGGAAGGCAGACTAATGCAGATTGTTACAACACATTCAGATAATTTATGAAACATTTTTGAAGGTGACATTGTGAATCTACACCATGGATTTTATCTTTTATTCTTACAGATATCACACTTAAAAGTTGAACTCATTTTCATTTGTTCATTGTTCTCTATTTTAAAAGTCTCTCCCATTAAGTTGACATTACTTTCAGCTAGTAGCTAGTATTATCTACTAGAATGTTAAAAATGATGCATACATTTATATGTAACTGCCCTCATCTTTTTACCTTCCATTGTTGATATGATTAATCTTATCAAAAGTACATGTATTATATCAGATCATTTGTTGGTTCTCTAATCATGCTATTTTCTAATGATGAAAGCAATATTTTCATGCAATATGAAATAAATAACTGAAAAGCTTACTTATACACTCTTATTCAAATTTTAAAATCCTGAAAAAGTGCAAAATCCAATATTTCCAATGTTCCCACCTTTACTGTATTTGAATGAATCTAGAAAGCAAGATTAGAATTGAATATCATGCCTCTATAAGGATTTTAAACTTGACTTATATGGCCAAGCTTAGGTCAAATTTTCATTCACTTGGCATATTATTATAATCTGATGCAATTTTTATCTGACATACATGTACATTGTAGAATGTATTCATGTATGATGAAATGGTCAATTGTACACTTACAACCCTCAAGGTCAACTAAACTTGCAAAACTCTTTTTACTTTATGTATGTGATATAAACATGCATTTCTTTTTACCCATCACAAAAGTTTTTGGGGTAGGTACTTTGTAGGAATCACATTGTTTGTCTGACTGGTCAAGAAGTTCTTAAAGGAGATTCTTCTTCAAGTATGAAAAATAGGGCTTTCATATTTCACCACACATTCACATTTTCTAAGTACCAATGTATTTGTTCTAGTGAACTTGACTTCAAACTCTTCACAATTATTTGGATTTAAGAATGTCTAAAAGTAGATTTTTCTCTTTAATTATTGTATGTGATTGAGATTTCATGTACCATAAATACACTCAGGGTAATAAGTACATGTACTACATGTTGATATCAATACATTGAACCTAATGACCTTGAACTATGATATAATATCTCACATGTTACTTAGGACCCTAGGATATGTCATGACCTTGAATCAAAGTCACAGGTCAAGGTTAAAGTTCAAAGTCATAGACTTTATGGGTAAAACCTTGTCCAAGGCATAACTTCTTCCCCTCCTCATGGATTTCAGTAGTATTTACTGGTAACACAGTTGTTACCTAGGTAACAAGGAGTCGTCATGACTTTGAACCAAATTAATTTATAGGTCAAGGTCACAATGGACTGACTATATGGACACAATCTTGTCAAGGGCACATCTCCTTCCCCTCTCAATACATTGCACATGTAGATTTCAGTAATATTTTGCAGAATTGTTACTTATGACCCAAGGATGTAGCATGACCTTGAACCAAGGTTGTGGATCAAAGGTCAAGGTAACAATAGACTTCTTATGTATAACATTGGCTGGTGCATTATTCCTTTCCCTCTGCATTGCTTTTAATCTTTCATAGCATTGTCACTTAGGACCCAGTGATATGGCATGACCTTCTGACCTTGGATCAAACATGACTGCTAACCTTGTGTGAGAGTATCCAGTGTTAACGATTAAACTATCAATATGGAAATATATGTTCCATACTAATCATTGCAGAGCACCAGAGACTCTTTTCAACATTAACTAGCTTCTGATGTTATGCCTGCTGATGGTAAATGCTGATTTTATGGATGCAAAACTGAGTTTTTCTGTCAACGCGTTAAGGAGCCGGAAAAACAGATGTTTGCACTGTAAAATCAGCATTTACCGTCCGCTAACATAACGTCAGTATCTAGTTATTTCCATTCTAATGCATCTATATTTTTGTGAATATAAGGCGAAATGTGAAGTTAGCAATGTCAAAGCGTAGTATGTTCTCGTTTAACATTTGTTACTAAGGAGCAAACAACCAATGAAAATCGATGTTATAGCGACGTTGCATTAGAATGCTGGAGGCCACAATGAGGAAAATAGAAATGGTGAGTATGTCAGACAGGTCATATTACAAAGAACTGTGACTATACTCTGTCTAGGGTTTATTTCAAGACCAAAGAAGAGCTTCAGGGCACAAAGGCTGAATCTTTGAAGTCTGAGTAAACTGTTGTGTATTTGAAGGATTTAATAGAAGATATGATACACAAATATCTACAGTAATTAGTGATAGTAGCAGGATTCTGTATTCACCCTGTAGCAGATTCTCTTAAAGCTTCCATGTCTGTCTAATTAAAGTATTGTAGATATTATATGATTTTATAAATGGATTCCTGCTTCTAACCAGAATCCAGATGGAATCTTTTAACATGTATTGCATTCTTGAATAAGTTGGTGTCAATACCTATTAAGATAATTGTACTCCATAATGACTAATGGTCAGGACTAAGCACATCATTAGTGATAGATAAGGCTTGTTACCTTAGTTAACGGAATAGATCATCTTAGCTATGCTTTTAACTTAAACTGGCAGGGACTTACATTTCAACTGACCTGAAAATAATTTTCAATTATTCCAAGAAGCATAAAGTGAACCATACCGTTCATTTTTCTTCTAAATGGATACAAGGGTGTATTTTTCAATTTGGATTAATAATATAAATGACAAAAGGGACAATTAATAAAGCAAAATACTGTTTTTACATGTAATAATTTCTGTACTTAATTAGCTAGTACCAAAAGGCTTTGGTTCAATAGATATACAAACACATCCTTCCTTCCTTCCAACCAGACTGGACTTTCTGAAAATTACTAAATATGCTTGATTTCTCTGATAAATCAAAGAATAACAATATTTGTGAATTCATAACTTTATTGATGATATAAATACTGTAGTGACCAACAGAACACAAACACGGGGGCTAAATGCGTAGAAAAACAAATCTTTAACATGATCAGCAAAATATATGCACTGAAATGAAGGTAGTCATGGAGACAGATTGTCAAAATAATTATACTGATATATAAAATGTAACCATGAAAACCAAAGTCATGATTTAACAAATATAGGGACAAGTGTATGTGAAGGAGCTCATAAAGTATACTGAAGAATGAAGGATAAAATACCTGCATACGGAATTCTTGATCAATATTCCTTTCGCACATTTAAATTTCATCGAAATTAAAATCCTTCATTCCTAAATATTTCAAAAGTGCCACTTAGAAAATGGGTGTGCGAATTTTTTTTAAAGAAGCTTCACTTTAAATTGCATATCAGTATATATTTGTACAAAAAAGTTTTTCTGCATAAAACATACACGTCTGTGAGTGCAAAAAAAAAACATGTATGCTGAAGGTGTTTTTGTCTGCATAGATGAAAATATATACCAACAATATGTGTGGAGTATATTTGATCATATTAAATAGTGTATATATTTAACAATTATACATGTAACTTTATATGGACATCAGCAAACCTGCCACATGTATAGTTTAAAAGTACTCATCAGCAGTAAGTGTTAATCACATAAATGCATCCTATATGTTGATGTTTATGAATTACTATATATATTTTGGTGAGGAGGTACAACTGTAGAATGTTCTTACATGTATCTATAGTTCATGTACTGTAAAAAAGGTTATTTTTGATGGGGGAAATTTTCGCCAAAAGACCATGGCAACACTACAAATACAGGTAATTTTGGCGAAATAGGGAGTATTCCCTTTATACCTCAGTCACACCTAGCCGGATAAGGCAAATGGACCAGTTACAGAAAAACAAAATTTTCAATCCGTTGGTTTATGTTCGCATCCGTTAGTCATCTGTTACATCTCCGTTTTATCCTTATCTTGTCTCGTGATGTCCATTGGCAAGTTTTGAGCATGCTCAAACTTGCCAATGGACAGAACAGACTACAGCATCCGTTGCTTATACGTTACATTCTGGTATCTGTTTTGACCATTACTCATCCGTTACATCTCCGGTAGGTGTCCATTGAATTCTGTTAGGTGTCAGTTGATGTCCGGTAGACTAAAATCATGAACGGACATCTACCAACGTGAAATGGGTGAAATGGACATGTAACGGACAGCTACCAGAGGCCAACAGACGATTAACAGATGTCCGTTTTTTATATGTTGCATTTTCGTTTTATCCATTGCTTTTCCATTACTCGTATGGTGAAGTCCGTTACACGTGCATTACTTTTCCAGGACTTGCACTGTATGTATCCGCTCCAAACTAGTCATGAGAGCCCGAGCAGCGGCGGCATTGATTTTTTTACAAACGGACCACCAACGGAACTAAGGATTTTGGCAGTTTTTTCATCTGCTGGACGTCTGTTTGCACTATCCGGTAAGGTGTGACGCTATAGAGTCTTTTATACTGGTTGCAATTTTCACTGTGGGGTTATTTTCATGATAAGAATATAATACATATATACATTGTATACATGTAAACAAATTTCCATGTTTACAGTAATCTGACAAACACCCAGAAATGAACAACCAAATTAAAACTCACAAACAAAAATCCATAAAATCCCTTAAAAAATTCCTAATTTTAAAAAAAGTTTTCACCAGATCAATATGCATGTAAATG
Organism: Pinctada imbricata; assembly: GCA_033119305.1. Classification (NCBI taxonomy): domain Eukaryota; kingdom Metazoa; phylum Mollusca; class Bivalvia; order Pterioida; family Pteriidae; genus Pinctada; species Pinctada imbricata. The sequence goes on along the minus strand of VSWD01000012.1, from coordinate 7,032,343 downwards.
AAAATATCTCTAAAACTGGAAATGAGATAGATGTAAAAAAAAAATCAAAATCATACAAATAAAAGAACACACAGAGACTTATGAGTACTTTTCGATTTTCCATATAATGATATAAAAATTTTACATTTACATGTACATGTGTCTTTATAGTCTGTGTAAAGCTATTTTATTAAGGTGTACATACATGTATCAATTCAAATCTGGCCAACTTGATATAAAATCAGGTGTTCCTATAAAAATTGTATATCAATAGTCCATAACATTTAATTTTTCTCAAATTCCTTTTTAAAAGCAGAGTGAGGAAATTGATCTTAATGTACAAGCACATGTACATGACATGTATACCGCCTGATGCAGCATAGTAACTTACAACAATACCTGATGAATAAATTAAAACTGGCATACAAACATTTTTTTACCCTAGTGGTTTAAAATTTCTATAAATATTACTACAATAGCAAATAAGTGCCAGCATATTGTGTTGATATGGCAAATCTTTGAACAGCCATGGGTAGAAATAAATCATTGAACAAAATCGTAAAGAAATGAAAATTATATGCTAAGGCCATACCAAATTAATTAAATGTTCTTTGGATTTTCTTGTGAAAAAAAAGGTGCGAGCGGGCGAAAATATAATTATTTTATTTTTTTTAGGTTTTGCAGTTTTTAAGGTGCGAGCGAATGAAATAATTTTATTTTTGATATAGGTTACCCCAGTAATACATTTCTGATGTTTTCCGTACTCAAAAAGGAATCCCCATAGGAATCTGTTGACAAGAAAGCCTGGCACATAACAGTACGGAAAAGATTTTCGAACATTCCCCCCTCCTTGACTTTCAGTGCTATGTATACGGGACAACAAATTTGCTCCCAACAAAATTTTTTAAACACAAGAAGTATCATTTTCTTCGAATTTTGCACAATTTGAGACTTCTAGAACCTTTAAGATTTGCAGATATCAGAACCGACCCTAAAAAATTCTTGAGCCAGAAATTTAATGGTGCGGGCGAGCATTTTATTTTTATAATATTATTTTTTGAATTTTGAAAAATATAGTGCGGGAAATCCAAAGAACATTAAATTAATTTGGTATGGCCTAAATACAAACATGTACATGTATATGAGATATGATATGCTTTTAAGAAATTGCACTCAAATATACAACAAGTATTTGCATGCAGTTTAGTATGTACATAATTATTCATGACTGCAAAAGATCTTATCTTCACGTACATGTATAATACAATGTATGTCGTCACAAAAGGCAAGAAAAGTATTCCTTATTCAGACTGGGACGGATAAATACAACAAGGCTGTAATCATTTACATACATGTAGATAATAAATACGTAATAAAGTCTATAAAGGAAATTAGTAAAGAAACTATGAAAAAGTTTATAACGTTGTAGACACAATGTAGACTAGTGTACGGAAGTACTTAAGATCGTTACCGTGTGTTGTGTGTTATCGTTTATACATGTATATTTTTTACAAAATCATGGTTGGGATTTGCTAAATACATGTACATATTGTACAGTACTTCACGATACATGTATATAACTGTTGACGAGCATTGACAGCAAAGCTGAGTTCTACTGCGATGTAACTATCACAAACATATCGTACAAGTAAAAAATACATGTACATGTACATGTATGTAAAAATCACCAATAATGTATCTTTTCATTGTATATTGCATGAGCGTTACCCTCACCCTGTTAAGTAAACGTCATTATAAAAAGTAAAGGACGGACCCCAGTATAGGATTTTATATCACTAACAATAAAATATTTATAAGTACATGATATAAAACGTGAAAAATTCAACCAATCACAACTGTCATGATTTCACTTTAAAAATGCAAAATTTTTAAAAACAATTTCAAATTGGCACTAACAAAAACTGTCACTAAAATTAAGCTCATTACAATACATGTATATTGAATAATGATATATATTAAGTAAATTGTGAAGGTGAAAGAGCTTTGGATATTTGAAAATGATATAAAAGCTACTGAATGATACTGAAAAATCCATTTTATTCACCCTAAAAAGATAAAACTCAGTGAGAGTGATAAGCTTTGACAATCAATGAAATTGTCATAGGCTGATCAGATCTTCGACTCTGCACATTTCTCAAAGAACTTAAGGTATCCGTTGTACAAATAAATTTCAAGTGTATTATATAGTTAGAATTATTGAATATTTTTACCAAAATATACCTTATACAACATAAAAAATGGTGTCTATCATCAAAGGTCGACATGCCAACCTTCGCTCAATCCACGGAAACTATCGAGACACTGCCGAAGATTACCAAGATAATTTTAACACTGTTTAAATGGACGAGACGTCCGCGAGATCTCCATTTGTACAATGGATACGTTAAATGGAATTACACATATGGTAATTCAAAAGGTATTAAGAGAAGAGCATTTTTCTTAAAGAGAATAAAAAACTCCTAAAGAAAACAAAAGATAAAACTTTGCAATGATATCAAATAAAGGTACATGTCTATACTGTACATGTAATGATACTCAGATGATATTAAAAATATGTAACAATGATTGTGCAGAACAAAATAAAACTTCCCTGCTACAGTACCAAAATAAATACATGTATCAAATAAAACAAAGCAAAAAATACAAAATAATAGCACTCATATACATTGAGTGATAAGGATTACAAAAAATCTTATTAGATAAGTTAATAAGCAAAGATCAAACCGGATTTATAGCAGGCAGGTACATAGGTGAAAATACAAGACTTATTTATGACATACTTAATCATACTGAGAAAGAAAACATTCCTGGTCTTCTTTTATTAATCGACTTTGAGAAAGCATTTGACTCTGTGTCATGGAAATTCATAGATAAGGTTCTGAGCTTTTTTAATTTTGGTACTTCATTTAAAAAATGGATCCAAATTCTTCGTACTAATACTTTTTCTAAAATAAATCAAGCTGGGCATTTTTCTGAAAACATATTGCTACATAGGGGATGCAGACAGGGTGACCGAATATCTTCTTACATCTTCATTCTGTGTGCTGAAATTCTGGCTATTAAAATACCTAATGAAAAAGAGATTAAAGGTATCAAAGTAGATCGATTTGAATATAAGATTAGTCAGTATGCTGATGATACTACATTAATTTTGGATGGAACCGAGCGCTCTTTGAATAAATCTCTAGCATTACTTCAATGGTTTGAAAAGATTTCTGGATTAAAGGTGAATTTTGAGAAAACACAGGTAGTGTGGGTGGGGAGTAAAAGGCATAGCTCTGATAAACTTTGTTCTAATTGGAAACTACAATGGGGTAGAAATAGGTTCAAATTATTAGGAATAAATTTTGATGTTGACCTTGAAAATATTTGTAACATAAACTATAAAGAAAGAATAAAGAAGATGGAAAAAATTATTGGTTTGTGGAAAAAAAGAAAGCTAACTCCTTTTGGTAAGATAGCTGTTATTAAATCATTAATTATTTCACAGTTTAATCATCTATTCATAGCACTACCGAACCCTAGCGAACAAATTTTGAAGACAATTTCCAGTTCATTATTTCAATTTTTATGGGACAATAAAGTTGACAAAGTAAAACGAGAGGTTATAACAGGTTCCTATGAAAATGGAGGACTAAAAATGATAGATTTAAAGGCATATATAACTGCATTAAAAACAACCTGGATAAGAAAAATACTAAATTCAGAAGGGGTTTGGCAAAATATTCTATTTCAAAATGACATGAAAAAATTTCTTTTGAAATGTGGTAATAAATATTCAGATATTATAGCTCATAAGATGAAGAACAAATTCTGGGAAGATGTATTTCATGCATGGAATTCATTCCAGGATAAAGAATTTTCAAAGTCAAAATCTGTAAATATAGCTGAATTACCTCTCTGGTATAATGATCAAATCAAAGTTGGAAATGATATAGTTTTCTATAATGATATGTATATAAAAGGTTATACACATGTGAATGATATCATAAAAGATGATGGAACATTTGTTAGTTTTGAAGAATTAAGGAATGAATGTGACTTAAATATAAATTTTCTTGAATTCCATAGTCTAAAAACAGCTCTTACAGATTTAAAAAGGAAAAATAATATGTTCTATTGTCAGAAGATTTATGGACCATGGATTCCAATGTCAATTAGAAAGATTCTTAAATCAGTAAAAGGTTCTAAAGAGATGTACAAAGTGTTACAGAAAGAAAATTGTATCTATATCAGAAAGTATCAGAATAAATGGTCTTTGTTAATGACAGACAATGATGAAAATTGGAAAGATGTATACAAATCAATTACTTATATTAAAGACACTAAGATAAAGTGGTTTCAATACAGAATTAATCATCATCTTCTTACTACAAATTTAACCGCTTTCAAAACGAATTTGCGAAATGACCCTCTTTGCACTTTTTGCTCTGCAGAGGTAGAAGACATTACTCATCTTCTTTGGGAATGTCCTTTTGTAAAAAAAATTTATGATGAGGTAACTGCTTTTTTTGCAAGTGCAGGTGTTGATATACCTTTCTGTAAGAAATTTGTTCTGATAGGTCCATATAAAAATGACATAAGGAGCTTTATCTTCCTTTATTTGAAATACTACATTTACCTTGCAAAATGTACCAACAGACCATTACAAATAAGACATTTTTTATCATATTTCAAATATATATGGCAAATGTATTGCTTTGCATTTCATAATCTTCAGACTAGAAGCCTTTTTGAATCACTACCTGAATCGGTTTTAGAAATGTTTAACTCATTGTTTAAAGATATGTAAATTATAACAATTGAAAAAAAAACAGCTAACAATTCATTAATTTGCTGGATTAGATATTTTATTGTATATTTATACGAGTAAGTAGTACTTATCATCAATCAAGCACATTCCCTAACTCTAGATATATCATATTCCTTCAATAAAACAACCCTACGTGATTCTGAGAGATATATGTATTTCCTGAATATAGTATCTGAAAATGTACCATTCAAGTAACAGTATGCTTGTCATGTGAGTTTTTAATTGATGTACCCAGAATATCGAATAATTATTTTGTTGCAACGAAAGCATTTATTGTGCATCAATTGTAATGTCAGATTTATGTTGTACTATCTAAAAAATACAAAAATGAAAAAAAAAAAAAAAAAAAAAAAAAAAATAAAACAAAGCAAAAAATACAAAATAATAGCACTCATATACATGTAATTTATAAAATGATTGTTTTGTTGTCAACTAAGCAAAACGGAAATCATACTACAACAGCTTGTTTCGTTATCATGAATGACAAGAAACTTGAAAAACAATATTTTAGATTCTTTATGTGCTAGAATGAAACAATATGAACTCATTTTACTGATGAAATATACATGTATACATGTACATGTAGAAAAATACTATCCATATGTGAAAGTCTACTACTGAACACAAGCTTGAAGTCTGACAAACCTCGCCATATCGTGATATCTGCTATGGCATCTTATGGATGCCTGATGTAATATCATATTTGTTGAATTGGCCACAGAAGAACAAAGCTTTGCACGTAAATCTATAATCTTCACGAAGTTCACCCTAGCTTTCCTAGCAAAGGTCATTATAGTTCAAGGTTTGAAACAGTGTTTACTGCTGTTAGTGGTCACGGTGTCATGACTGCTCAAGGTCATTTGAATTTCTTCTCCTTGACCATAAAGGACTGAAAATTAAATTAGAAAAGTTCATCAATAGCAAGAACTAGTAGAAATCAGATCTACAAGGATTTGGTACTTGGACTGAGTGAAATACTTAAAAAATACTAATAAAGGTACCACATGAGACATGTATTATTCTATATTACATGTAATAGTACCTCTACTGTCCTGTTCACTGAATCCAGAGCGCCCTGCTTTGGCGATTTATTCTGTCATCTGAAGAATTTTCCAAAAAATTTTAGTTTCCGAGAATTGACCTTCTTTAGTCGTAACTGGAAATTAACTTCAGCTTACAATATCAGCTGCCTTTAAACCGCAATATGAAAAATAAAATGTCTACGGGAAATTCCCATGTTAATTTCAAGCCGCCGCCATCTTGTTCTCTGTGTCAACCCAACAGTGACGTCAAAGCTCCCGACGTCACGCATTTTCAGCGATTTTACTATAGAAAATCCCCGAATACTTTTTATTTTCCGTCCTATTTCTAACTTAATTGACATACAGCCAAAACAATGGTATTTTCTGTTACGACTAAATGAGTACTATAAAATTAATATCTTTTTGGAAGATGACAGTATCATATCTAGAGAAAACCAGGAAAATAGGGTGCTCTGGATTTAGTGAACAGGACAGTAAGTTACTTACGCATTAGAACTACTTGACGAGTCTTGTGATTTTGCTTTATAGAGCCCTGTATTTATATTTCTATAATAGTACCTTTTAGTTACTTACGCATTAGAACTGCTTGACGAGTCCTGTGATTTTGCTTTCAGAGTTGTTTGGAATGTAGTCATGGTGTCTACAAACTGCTGACGTTCTTTACCCTAAAATCAAACAACACATGAGTACAGTTTTCATAAAGATAGAATTTACATTTTTATAATCACATGTTTCATGTATCTAAAATACTGTAATTTCACAAGAAATAAATGCGCAGACATACATGAATAAAGGCCTTATAGCTTGAAATTGGAGGTAATTTTTTTGGATGAGATTTGGTTAATTAAAGATCTCTGCGAGTTTCGAGCCCTGTCTTCAAGACAGTAGTCACATACATGTATAAAATCATGACATATTGTCCTATAGTAATGTAATATGATACCTTTCCAGTATTTAGTTCTGTGATGGCCTTTAGAATCTGATTACGTGACTGTGAATGTGTGATACCCAGCTCTGACAAGTCATTATCTGTCAGCGTTAAAAACGCCTCCATATCAACCTGTAAGTAAAACATTTTAAGAATACAATATAGCCATCATTATAAACATAGTAATACTTTATTTACATAACCATGAAGATAACACATGTATTACATATAAATATAACAAAGTTTTAAGATCATTTGTCAAATTTTACTACTTTTCAATTTCAATCACATTCTTTTTTATCTTTAAACATTGGAGAAAATATCTTTGCAGTATTCTTGTAAACATGGTAACTTTTGCTGGGGACTAACACCAAGATGTTACACTTTGGGGAAATAAACATGTACTTCTGATATAAAGGTGTAAGCCTTTTCAAGAATGCAGCAGAGTTATTTTTGTGGAGGAAATTTTTGCAAAGTCCCTTGTCGTGAAATATGGAAAATGACCCACACACAAAAATTTCCACCTTTACAATATTTTTTCAAAATGGAATTTTCTCTTTAAAAATTCATTCCAATACAATACTTTACTACTGTACCTCCTGCTCTTCAAATATAGGCTGATACTTTTCAAGAGACAGTTTCTTTAAAATGCCACTAAGCTCTGAAATTTGAAGTACATGTGCTTAAAATAATATTTAAAATGGGAGTCCAGAAATTTTTCCATCAAAATTATAGAAACTCAAGTTGCCAATTTACATATACATGTAAATGAATATTTATGAATGATGCATGTAAATGCATATTTGAATAGTAAAGTATTTTTGCTGTGACTAAGAACAGACAAAATGTACAGAAATTCATACTTATCATAGATAGTACAAAGTCAAAACTCAGTCTTATTTGTTCAAATTTTTCTCATAAAATGTATAGACACATGTTAGTATGTCAACGTACCATCAGAATCATCGTTCTCGTGTAGAGAGGTCAGAATTCGACTAGGATCCTCAGCATACTGTATAATATAGGACAAAAATGTATCATTACTGTACTGATAACGAATATAGATGTCTCACTGGGAAGTCAATATCCTTGTTCCATTCAAAATGTTTTTTTTTTTACTTTTAAACAAAGACATGAACATGATGAAGGAATAACAGACCTAAAGGTCATTGTAGGTTTTATCTTAAACACAAAAACAGGTTGGGACTTTAAACTCTGGAGCTTTCAGAGCAAGACCTACATCAGCAATTAAGCAATTACGTGAAATTGTTTTTTGCAAATTGTTTTTTGCTTGTTTTTTGTTTTTGTACGATGCAAAACAAGTTTTGGAGGGATTAAAAACCAGTTTTTAAAAAATTGTTTTTTGCATGTTGTTACGATTAAAAAATCGTTTTTTGCACGATGCAAAACAAGTTTTGGAGGGATTAAAAAACACAGTTTTTCTTGCTCTCTCAAAGTAATGTTGAGGTTTTGATGGACAAACAAACATCAACAAAGTGATTATCAAGAAATGCAATGCCTTCAAAAGGATGCAACAATAATCTATACGACATGACTATACCTTGCCAGGAGTGGGTGAAGGTGAGGGGGTGAGTGTAGATGTAGTACTCCCTTTTGAGGATGTACTTCTACCGTGTGATCTTTGAGGCGTGACGGATGAGCTACCGCTGGTAGAGCTGTTTGGCGAGGTGGTGTTGGAAGTCGTTTTAAATGCAGCTGGCATAAATGACTGCTTTCTGTTAAATGGAAAAAGACTATACTGATGATGCATTTTCTTGCTTCACAAATTATTGATATGAGAATTATTTTGAAAAAATTTTAGTCGTAACACGTTTGAAAGAAAATCTATTATTTATATAAACAGCCTTGTCATTAACTGAACTTGTTGTAAAGGGTGTTCACCGATTCCAAACCTTACATATCCATTTAAATCTTCGATGTGAAGGCCTTGGTTAGCAGCCATCCAAATGAAAATTACAAACATTTATAACGGTAATTCTTCCAAAAGAAAAGTAACTACATTTATTATGTTTTACATGAAAGTACAAGTTATGTAACAACAGACCTTGGCATGAATTGACGAGATGCTGATGATGGTGGATGACGCATGAACATGGATGACGCCCTCGGTGTATGGTTACCATTCCACATCAGACTGTTCTGCTGATATTCACCTGGTCAATATATAATATATAACATACACAATATAACATGAACATGGATGACGCCCTCCGTGTATGGTTACCATGGTTACCATTCCACATCAGACTATTCTGCTGATAATCATCTGGTCAATATACATGTATGTACATGTAATATACAGTGAAACCTGTCTAAACCGATACCTGTCTAATCCGATAACCTGTCTATTCTGATAAAAAATTTGGCCCCAAAGAATTTTCTATCTTTTCCTATATAAAATAACCTGTGTAAACTGAACACTGCTTACTCCGAATACCGATATAAATTTTTGCTCCCATTGACATTTTATGCAACCCAAAGCCGATCAATTAAAACTATCTGATGAATGGACTCCATTCCTGCCCAAGCCATGACCAGTGTCTTAATTGTTTGTATTATAAAAAGTGTAATTTGTATGTAAACTTTCACCTAGTGTAAATAATATAAAAACTCCATAGCCAATTACATCTGACTTGGAATCTTTTTCATGGAATATATATTTCCAAATTTAACATATTATCACAGAGAGGATATGTATATAAGAAGTAAGAGTTAAATTTAAACACTAAATTTCATTGTGAACAAGAGAGTATTACTGTTTCAAAGTTTTTATGAATATTTCCATAGAAAAAACATAGGTAATCACAGATTACAAAGCTCACCTCGTGACAGCAAAATTCAATTCAAACATATTTTTTTAGTACATGTATATTGGCTTGTAAAGGCAAAACCACTCAAGCAGAAAAAGTAGGTCAAGGTCATTTTATGAAAGTTTGATCAAAGATACATCCAATATGCAAGTTTGGTACATGTAGCAGTTATACTTTGCTCAATATTGGCTTTATAGAGCAAAATCACTCAAGCAGAAAAAGAAGGTCAAGGTCATTTTATGAAAGATTGATCAAAGATACATCCAATATGCAAGTTTGGTACATGTAGCACTTATACTTTGCTCAATATTGGCTTTTAAAAGCGAAATCACTCAAGTGGAAAAAGTAGGTCAGATGCTGCATCCGATGCATGGGTCCATCTCGGCATCCAAAGATGAATCACTTGTGCAAGTTTGGTTACTGTAGCATTAGTACTTTGTTAGATACTGAGCTACCCCAAACTTCTTATCCAAATCACTCAAGCGGAAAATGTAGGTCAGATGCTGCATCCAATGCATGGGTTCACCTCAGCATCCAAAGATGAATCACTTGTGCCTGTTTGGTTACTGTAGCATCAGTACTTTGTCAGATACTGAGCTACCCCAAACTTCTTAACCAAGTCACTCAAGCGGAAAATGTAGGTCAGATGCTGCATCCGATGCATGGGTTTACCTCAGCATCCAAAGATGAATCACTTGTGCTAGTTTGGTTACTGTAGCATCAGTACTTTGTCAGATACTGAGCTACCCCAAACTTCTTAACCAAGTCACTCAAGCGGAAAATGTAGGTCAGATGCTGCATCCGATGCATGGGTTTACCTCAGCATCCAAAGATGAATCACTTGTGCTAGTTTGGTTACTGTAGCATCAGTACTTTGTCAGATACTGAGCTACCCCAAACTTCTTAACCAAGTCACTCAAGCGGAAAATGTAGGTCAGATGCTGCATACGATGCATGGGTTCACCTCAGCATCCAAAGATGAATCACTTGTGCCAGTTTGATTACTGTAGCATTAGTACTTTGTCAGATACTGAGCTACCCCAAACTTCTTAACCAAGTCACTCAAGCGGAAAATGTAGGTCAGATGCTGCATCCGATGCATGGGTTCACCTCAGCATCCAAAGATGAATCACTTGTGCAAGTTTGGTTACTGTAGCATTAGTACTTTGTCAGATACTGAGCTACCCCAAACTTCTTAACCGGACGCGGACGCGGACACGGACGCGGACGCGGACGCGGATGCGGACGCGTGGGGTTATAGCATAAGCTCACTCTACTTCGTCGAGGTGAGCTAAAAATTACTTGAAGAAATTATCAAGAAGCTTTGATTTTGTAAAACCTGTGTAATCCGATAACCTGTCTATACCGATATTTTTTCTTGGTCCGAGTCGATATCGGTTTAGACAGGTTTCACTGTACTATGTACCAAATCAGCAATATATGTACATACATGTAATACAGGTACCACATAGTCAATATATATATATAGTGATGATTCGTTAGTCCGGATGAATTGTTTCCTGAGGAATTCGTCCGGATTGAAAAAATCAAAGGACTGAAGGTCCTGAACGATACTTCTATTCAAAATTTATAGTCAGCACTGATGAATGTTGAAAAATTTTATTGTTTATGTAATGATGAATTGATGATGATTTTTATACATAGGATTCATATGCATGTGAAGCTAATAATTTTCATTTCTGAGCTCATCATGTTCTATAAACAGCATAATTTATAAACTGTTTATATTTACTATAAGTGGTATACTTTAAATTAAATTTTATTCTGACGACTTAAACCCGGAGCAGAGTCTTAAAATTAACCCATTTGGAAACTAGAAAGACGTTAAGACCATGCATGCATGTTTAAAATAGAAACTAGACAGACATTAAGACCATGCATGCATGTTTAAAATTACTTACAATCTACAATATATATGATAAAAGAGCGGTGACATGTAGTTCCAGCGTAACTTTAAGTTTATTATCACTGGTAATTTCCAAAAATTCTCATTTTAATTACCAGAATTTCCTATTTCTTTCAACAAGATCATGCTTCGTTTCTACTTTAGTTTCTCTTCGGTATATACATCATGTACATAGGGAAGACAACTCTTACATTGTATAAGTTAAAAGAAGTACTATACATGTATTACTACGCCACTGGCGAGCAGTGAAAGCAAGAAATGAATAGTTGATTTTTTAGTGATGCATTTACTTTATATGCAATTGAAACTTTTTTCAAGAAGGAGGATAATCTTGATCTTGCATGACTGTCAGACAGCAAATTCCTAAATTAGAAAAAGCACTATATTTTGAGTCGTATGGATTTGTTTGCAAATCGGGAATGTCTCAACTGTTACGGTAACATAAGGAGACTTCCTGATAGGAAGTATCCTAAAAATCCGGATTACTGAATAATGTTAAAAATTTCTTAACTTGGTGGGGGGGGGGGGGGGGAGGGGGGGGGGGTTCAGCTATTTTGTGTGTTTCAGTGTTTATGCAGTTAAATTGTCTAGATAATTTGATTAAATGATTATTCCTTGAAAATAATGGATTGCTTAATCTCTACATACATGTATGTCTTTAAAACACGAGCGCTAAATATAAGATGGGGGGGAGGGGTTGTGCAGAATTTGTCTTCGCTGTTTTGCATTGGTAGGATGTATAGATTTTTAAATAATCACGTGAGTACATGTACCCCAAGTCGTGACCTGCGCTGCGTATCAGATCATCTAATTCACCAGCCAGTTTACAAGGTAAATTTCTTCAGGTAAAAATTAATTATGAAAACAAGTTTGTGTAAATGCACAATAGTTGCTTACATGTGTATATAGTTCAGACTAACATACATGTATGATCAGCACGTCCGTTCCCAAAAACTGCCGTCCAGAACTGGAATGCGGCATTCCGGATTATCAGAACAATTTTTCACTATTTTTTCCCCCCGAGAAATAGTCCGGAGTAACAAATTTGGACAACGAATCATCACTGTATAATCAGTATTGTTACATGACGAACTAGGAGCAGGCTTAATGTTATTAAAAGGACAATGGACTGATAGGATTAAGAGTTCAGCATGCTATTACACCCTATGTTCTACTCCATGTAACTTCCTCATGACTTATGTTACCTGAGGAGCTGGGACTAGGGTTGCTGTTATCATTAGGGAACCTGGAGGAAGAGGAGGGACTGACAGGGCTGGAGCTTAGCATGCTGTTACCCGTACTCTTATTGGCTGTGAACATCATGGGCTTCATGGCTGGACGATTGTGCGGAGTCTACAAAGAAAATAAATTTTTGTAGATGAGTTCTGTTTTTTTGTAATTCTATTGGACAATGAAATGCATACTAGCAAATTTATATCAGAAATGGTTTGAAATCAATGTCATCTGATATAGCAAAATTGTTGTCTTCACTCTTGAAATTGGTAAACTCTAAAGCTGTTAAAGCCCCTGTCACACTGTAGCGAGTTCGAGCTACGAGTTGTGGCGAGTTACAACTCGCCACAACTCGTCATTTGTCGCATAGAACTCGTACAGATGTCTTGACATGTCGAAGAAATGTCGCCTCATGTCGCCAGAACTCGGCGTGAGGCGGCGAGAATTTTAAACGGTTTAAAATTGTCGTGCAAGTTTTCATGTCGTGCGCATGTCGAGAAGATGTCGAACAGAGGTCGAACAGATGTCGCATAAACTCGTACAGACATCGTGTGCATGTCTCCACTTCTCATCACTTCTCGCAATGAATCAAACTCGTGCGAGAAGGGCCGAGTTTATATACGAGTTAAAACGACATCATGCAAGTTGTACCGACCTCTTCTCGACACCTGCACGACTTTGTACGAGTTCTGCTTGACACTGTCTCGACATTTTCTCGAGTTCTCCCGAGTTGAGTACTTAAATCCAGTCTTCCTCTGTAACATGCATAAATATTTTCACCTTCATAGTATAGCAAAATAAAAGAGGCCCAGGTGGGCTGACATGTTCTAGGCGTACACGAGCTTAATACACATACTAACTCCAGAAAAATCCAATTAATCGTGATAAGTTTGTCCATGTAAACTCTTACATCAGTTTGCCCTAATAAATAAAAAAACCCCCAAGGGAACAGTCCCATCTTTCATCTATGGCAGATTTATCTTCAAGTTGGTATAAGACATTGAGCACCTAACCCGTATACGATCGTTTTAAGTCCATTTTATTGCTTTTAAAAAAAGACAAAAACGATAAATTTATCAATTATAATTTTTCAAGCTGACAGGATTAAAAAAAAGATAACTGTAGATACAAAAAGTTTTTCTATTCATATTCTGGTTGTATTGAAAAAGATTATGGTAAAGAACAAATTTGACATCCCCCCCCCCCTTCCCTTGGCAGAATAGTTGATACCTTATGGTACATTGTACGTATTATAATTTTCAGCTTAAATAATATTGAAATTTATTAAAAAAGGAAAGGAGGAGACCTCAATTTTAGCATGTACATGATGAAATTCAAAAGAGTCCATAATCGGTTCTTGTATATAACAACCCATCTTGGACTCTTCTGCGATTGTAGAAGATATTTTTTCAACAGATTTTGCATCGTCCAGAAGAAGATAATTTAGAAATGAAGATGTATCGTGTTATTTACATTTTTTGAAGCTTGTACAGACCAATTCATTCAAATTTTTCAGCAGTCTTGAGGAGGAAAACGTGAGTCGATGCACGTAAATTATACAAAAGGAAGACATCTTGTCGACGGTCAAAATGCTACAATAATGACAGTACCAATCCCTGTCAAGGGCTTTCAGATCGGGTGACATACATGTGAACCTCCCGGCGGGAGGACGAAATCTCCCGACGAAACGAGGACCCTCCCGATGAAAAATAGTCCTCCCGATTCCTCCCGACGAAACAGAATTCTCCCGACGAAAACGAAAAATCCTCCAGATTTCTCCAGATGAAATGCAAAATCCCCATTTGTGTATTACGTTACGCATTACGCCGTCTGTAGTTACCAGACAATCAATTTAATAAGCGCTAATTATACAGGTGACAGGTATATTGCTGGAAAAACAAAGCAATTAGCAATTCGACTTCCCCGGGGGACGTTATACCCAGTACATCTTAACACGGGTCGTCAAATTCACGTACCAAATTGATGTGCAAGGTTAATTGGGGAATCTTCTTGATGCCGGTAAAATCATATTATATTTATATATAACACGAAAAAGTGAGGAAATGCAGTAAAAGTTCGCTGATAAATAAATAAATAAATGCGTAGGAAAAACGACGTCATGTAATTCACGTACTCTGTATAAGCGTGTATAACCTGAGGCAGATAATGACCGTCTTGTTTATTATTCTCCTAACATTTAAATCTGATGAGTGGTCAGTTTAAACCCCATGAAGAGCAGTTATTGATTTTCTGTACAGGTGTACTCAAGTAGCAGAAGCAAAGTAAAAGAAATCAACGGACGTCATTGAGACAACTCTTGGAACTCCGAATTGTTTTTGATGTTGTATGAGAGCGGAATTTGTCCTTGTTGAAAAGCGAGTTGAGAAAATTCGTCCGTAGATTAAAAAAATAAAAGGGGGGGGGGTCCAAATACCGATAAATCCTCCCGATGAAAAATTAAAAACCTCCCGACGAGAGGCCAAATCTCCAGATGAAAATTGAAAATCCTCCAGATTTGTGGAGGCAAAAGGTTCACATGTATGGGGTGAGCTAAAAAAGACTTAAAACACAAATTTATACCAAATTCAAAATGTGTTGACATAACTCGTATACTTCTCGTACTCAGCTCGTCATAACTCGTACTTATCTCGTGCTAAACTCGAAGGTATGTCGCCACATCTCGTAAAAACTCGTACGAAACTCGTACTTAACTCGTATTTTCTCGTACCAAAGTCTTCGTTTGTCGAGAAGATGTCGTGTACAAATCGTAGAGTGTCGCCAAGTATCGTACTGTTCTCGTAGAGATCTCGAGCAAATGACGAGCCCATATCGTAATCACAAAAAGTCAAGACTAACTCAGGGAAATTTCAGCGAGTTATAACTCGCCAGCACTCGTACAAAACTCGTAGCTCCAATTCGCCACAGTGTGACAGGGGCTTAAAGAACAGCTAATTTGCCTGTTTGACAGTTAATATGTGGCCTTGACCATGGAAGTGTCCTTGACCTTGATCTCATTGCAGGCAACATAAACACTAATAATGGTAAAAGTCTTTAAGGTTTTAAGCACGCTACAAATCACTTAAGAGGGGTACTGTGTTAAATTTATGCCAACTTTAGATAGACTTACCATTATACTATTTGATCTACTAGTCTCTGAGCCTCTGGAGCTACTGGACGTTCGACTGTGTACAGATTTATCTATTGCAAAACTTGGTGCGGGCAAAAATGGCGGGATCACAGGCTTCAGAGTTTCACTTGTCATCGTAGAACTTGGAGGATTTATGTCCTGAAAAAGTTAAAGAAATCCAGGCTAGAGTTACATGTATTTCAATTTCACAAATAAAATTATCAACAGTATTTAGGTTACACCTAGGCAACCTGAATTTTCACAAAATCATAGGCTTAATCAAACAACATGTTTTACTCTGCTAGCTGGATGAACTAATTTTTAAATGATTCACATTTATATGTGAATGACTCTATATATTTATGCATGAGGAATACCCAGGTCATTGCATGAAGGAAAATAGAATAATCTCAATCAAGGATGAATCTTGTAAATGTAGAAAAATATAACTATACCAGAGTATAGCGAGCTGCACTTTGTTTATTCTCAAAGGACATAGTTTCATAACTAGTAACAGCCGGGGCTACTACTATAGGCTCCACAAAATTGTTCATCTTCTTTGGCTAAAACAAAGAAATTATGCAAAAGTCAAGAACAGTTACACTTACATGTTATAATGGTAAAATATAATTAAATCCTCTTTATTGTTGTGAGTACAAGTACTTGTATGTCATGC
This sequence comes from Pinctada imbricata, assembly GCA_033119305.1. Taxonomy (NCBI): domain Eukaryota; kingdom Metazoa; phylum Mollusca; class Bivalvia; order Pterioida; family Pteriidae; genus Pinctada; species Pinctada imbricata. The sequence continues at coordinate 7,015,765 of VSWD01000012.1, read as the reverse complement.
AGTCTTAATTAAAACTCACTAGCCTGGTGCCTGAGGCCACTAAAATTTTGCCAGGCTTAGAAATAATCTAACATGGGCAAGTAGAATTTGTCTGTGGACTAGTGGTTCCAAAAAGTTTTTGTGAAGATTGGTCATGCTTCAGCATCTGAATTATTTCTACATGTACGGTATTTTGTTTTCTTACATGTGAGTGATTAGATGCTGCTAACAACTAATTGGATTAAATATTTTAAGGGTAAACATATATTACTATCATTTTTCTTTCATATCACATTTACAAATTTATATCTTATGCATATATTGAAGGTAACATACCACTGTAGGACTACTAGCGTTAGATTTAATACTAGAGAAGTCTTGTGTAGACGATGTGGTTTCTATGGGCATGGGCGATAAACGATTTGTAGTGACGTTAACCCTCTTCATATTCCGGAATCTGTTTGACAGTCTGTTTAACCAACCCTGAAATCAATTAATATAACAGGTTTATATGAAATTTGCTGATGATCTGAAATAACATGTAAATGAGTAATTGTGGTAACCTTTTCTCTGTGATTAACTAATCCATGTCGAATATCTATAGTAGCGCGAGATAATAAAAAGTTACAAACAATTTAGGTTTATTAATATAGTTCAACAACAACGAATGATAATAATATACATGAAATACAATTAGAAATTAGTCCGTTATGAACCCTTAGCTATCCTATCAAATTATGCTTACTTTTCTAAGTCTTTCAAACGCTGCAACTGCAGTTGCCCCCTGGTTCCGCCCCTTATATACTAGCCTACTTGTTTACCAGCAGAACGTGATGTCATAGTACACTACGTCACGTCTGCTAAACTTACAGTGTATTTTCCCATAATAATGCTGTCAAAATTAAACTTAAAACTCCCAATACAAATAAATAGCCCGAATTTACTCTAATACTAGATATATATATATACAACATAATTACATAGAACAGGGTAGCCATGCTAATGGTAGACAAATTCTTACAATATATATCAGAAAAATAAAGCTAACATCTTGTTCATCCAGGAAAAACTTAGTCTAATTTATTGAAAGGAGACCCAAAAAAAATTGTATCTGTGATAAATAAACATTATGCACAAGGTTAACACAAAAATTCCATGAAGTGTTCCTTTGCATTTGAAAGATTGTATTGACACATTAAACAAGAATTCACTTACCCTTAATCCACTCTTTGGAGCTTCTTCAGTTCTGGAAGTTCAAAAATTGGAAAGTACACGAAAATGTATGATACAAAGTATTACATTATAATAAAAGGGTATAAATTTCCTTACAGTAAATGAAAATGAATACCTCTAACTGAGAAGTTATCATTGGATCTATACATGTATTTCTTTTCACAACTTATTCTAAATTTGAGGACATTAAAATACAAACGGAGTACAATGAAAATGATCGACATAAATTAGAATTCTCATCTTTCTCTTTTGCAGGAATTTAAGGAGAAGAGTTATAAATAACCTTTGCAGCTTTATTTCCGTCCATATTTATTACAATTCTAATATTAATGCTTATCTATGTATGGGAATAAATTTTGTTTAAATTAAATCTGATGAATTCTTACCCTGACTCTGTCGTGACAGATGATGTAACACCATTTTGTTTGGACCAGTGTTTCTTGTTCTTGTCCACTTTATTTATAGCCATGGCTCGAGCTGCAAGGAGTCTCAGTAATTCTGTGTCTACATCATCTACAGAGATAATTAATGAGAATTGTAATTGTAATTAATATGATTAATTAAGTAATTTCCATTATTTTCATGCTCGTGTGTGTATAATTTAGTGAGTATAAAGGAATGAAGATCAGAAGTAAAACTAACATAGGGTAATCAAAGATTACATAGCTCGCCGTAGCAGGTTTTTGTCAAAAATAAAAAAAACTTCTAAAAAACAAAAAAAAAATTGTCATGAAGAGTCTATGCATCTAGCATTAGTCCCTTAGGGAGCTAAAGATAGAGCCAAAGTTTAAGTAGTTTTAATTTAAAAAAAGTAGGTTAATGGTTAAGGCCAAGATCACTACGTTAATGGTTATTGTCTCAAATGAAAGGTCTTGGTATTAGTAAATATCTGCATGAAAAATAAGTATAATTTTTTCAAAAGTAGGTCAAAGTCAAAGATCAAGGTCATTAGGTCAATGGACATGGCCTCAAATGAAAGGTCTCGTCGCAAGGTATCTCATGTGAAATATAAAAGCCATATCCCTTATAATTAACCAGACTTGTCAGAATGACAACATAGCTCGCCGGTGGCAACCATATGTAAATTGCAACAACAACAATAAAAAAGGTCTTATCACAAGGAATGCACATGTGAAATATCAAAGCCCTATCACTTACCATTCAAAAAATATGGCCAAGGTTTAAGTTTTTCAAAAGTAGGTCAATCATCTCCAAGGTCAAGGTCACAAGGTCAAAAATTTTGGTATCCATGGAAACGTCTTGTCACAAGGAATACACATGTGAAATATCAAAGCCCTATCACTTACCATTCAAAAAATATGGCCAAGGTTTAAGTTTTTCAAAAGTAGGTCAATCATCTCCAAGGTCAAGGTCACAAGGTCAAAAATTTTGGTATCCATGGAAACGTCTTGTCACAAGGAATACACATGTGAAATATCAAAGCCCTATCACTTACCATTCAAAAAATATGGCCAAGGTTAAAGTTTTTCAAAAGTAGGTCAATCTCCAAGGTCAAGGTCACAAGGTCAAAAATTTTGGTATCCATGGAATAAAAGATATAGCCCAGGTTAAAGTTTTTGAAAAGTAAGTCAAAGTCAAAGGTCAAGTTCACTAGGTCAAAGGTCATGGTCTCAAATGAAAGGTATCGTCACAAGGTATTTACATATGAAATATCAAAGCCCTATCCCTTATAATTCAAGAGATATAGCCCAAGTTAAAGTTTTTGAAAAGTAGGTCAAAGTCCAAGATCAAGGTCACTAGGTCAAAGGTCATGGTCTCAAATGAAAGGTCTCGTCACAAGGTATCTACATATGAAATATCAAAGCCCTATCCCTTACAGTTCGAGAGATATAGCCCAGGTTAAAGTTTTTGAAAAGTTGGTCAAAGTCAAAGGTCAAGGTCACTAGGTCAAAGGTCATGGTCTCAAATGAAAGGTCTCTTCCCAAAGTATCTACATGTGAAATATCAAAGCCCTATCCTTTATAGTTCAAGAGATATAGCCCAAGTTAAAGTTTTTGAAAAGTAGGTCAAACTCCAAGGTCAAGGTCACCTGGTCAAAGGTCATGGTCTCAAATGAAAAGTCTTGTCACAAGGTATCTACATGTGAAATATCAAAGCCCCATCCCTTACAGTTCAAGAGATATAGCCCAAGTTAAAGTTTTTGAAAAGAAGGTCAAAGTCAAAGGTTCAAGTCACTAGGTCCAAGGTCATGTTCTCAAATGAAAGGTCTTGTCACAAAGTATCTGCATGTGAAATATCAAAGCCCTATCCCTTATAGTTCAAGAGATATAGCCCATGTTAAAGTTTTTGAAAAGTAGGTCAAAGTCCAAGGTCAAGGTCACCTGGTCAAAGGTCATGGTCTCAAATGATAGGTCTCGTCACAAGGTATCTACATGTGAGATATCAAAGCCCTACCCCTATAGTTCAAGAGATATAGCCCAGGTTAAAGTTTTTGAAAAGTACGTCAAAGTCCAAGATCAAGGTCACTAGGTCAAAGGTCATGGTCTCAAATGAAAGGTTTCGTCACAAGGTATCTACATGTGAAATATCAAAGCTCTATCCCTTATAGTTCAAGAGATATAGCCCAGGTTAAAGTTTTGTCTACGGACGACGATGACGATGACAACGACGCCGAGGGTATGGCATTAGCTCTCCGGACTTTTTCGTTCCAGCGAGCTAAAAATCAAATCATTTTAAAATGCATAGAATAATCAAGTCAAACTTAATACAAATTTAAATGAAAGAATTATAATATGTTTGCAGTGTATTCTTATATCCTCTAAGGGATATATATGTTGGCTAAAGTTACGTTCCTTAGGTGCACTGAACTACTTTAAACCGAATTAAGATTCGACAGTTTGACGGCCCGATAGTCCAAAGGTCAGATAGACTGAGAATTCTGTATCAAAATAAACAAAAAGATCCAGAAATCTGATGTACATTTTTACAATAGTTTAGCCCTACCTATAAGGGATGCCATGTCAAAAGCTGTACATCCATTTTTGGCCTGTACTGTAACATCAGCACCTCTCTCTATCAAGTACAATGCTACCTGTCTTTTCCTGGAAAAAAATCAATATAAGGATTGGTTTAAGTAGCCTTACATACATATTACCATAGGATATAATGGATCTTCATGATTAAATCTCTCATTCATTTAAGCCTTCAAAATTATTTTACATTTATAAATGCCACAAACAAAATCTAGGAAATATGACATAAATTTTATGTCTTTTCTCTTACATGCTTTCCAAGAACTTTTTTTTTGTTTCAAAGTTTCTTATTGAGCAGATCTTACATAAGTAACTGAAAACCACTTTGAACAAAATAATTGTTATTTTCAAATCTCAAAAATGTAATGATCGCTGAGCAATAAAAGTCCCCTACCGGCGGCATAAATTTATGTCCTGAATCTCTTCTCACGAGTTTTTTTATCTGCAACAGCCACGAGAAGTCCAGAAAACAGAATATTTCATTAAATTTTCTAAGTCCAAGGGCCATAACTCTTGTAAAAATAGGTCAATGGAGACCAAACTCAAACTTGGTCTGAATCACACTAAGATGTATTCATATACAAAACGTCAATTCATTATCTGCAACAGAACCGAAGAAAAGTCCGGAAAACTGAAATTTTCATAAAATTTGCTAAGTCAAAGGGCCATAATTCTTGTATAAATAGGTCAATTAAGACCAAACTCAAAGTTGGTCTGTATCACACTAAGATGTATTCATATACCAAACATCAATCCATTATCTGCAACAGAACCGAAGAAAAGTTCGGAAAACTGAAATTTTCATAAAATTTGCTAAGTCCAAGGGCCATAACTCTTGTAAAAATAGGTCAATCAAAACCAAACTCGTCTGTATCATACAAAGATGTATTCATATACCAAACATCAATTCATTATCTGCAACAGAACCGAAGAAAAGTCCGGAAAACTGAAATTTTCATAAAATTTGCTAAGTCCAAGGGCCATAACTCTTGTAAAAATAGGTCAATGGAGACCAAACTCAAACTTGGTCTGAATCACACTAAGATGTATTCAAAGACAAAACGTCAATTCATTATCTGCAACAGAACCGAAGAAAAGTCCGGAAAACTGAAATTTTCATAAATTTGCCAAGTCCAAGGGCCATAACTCTTGTATAAATAGGTCATAGAGACCAAACTCAATCTTGGTCTGTATCACACTAAGATGTATTCATATACTAAACATCAATCCATTATCTGCAACAGAACTGAAGAAAAGTCCGGAAAACTGAAATTTTCATAAAATTTGCTAAGTCCAAGGGCCATAACTCTTGTTAGAATAGGTCAATCAAAATCAAACTCAAACTTGGTCTGTATCACACTAAGATGTATTCATATACCAAACATCAATTCATTATCTGCAACAAAAGCGAAGAAAAGTCCCAAAAACTGAAATTTTCATAAAATTTGCTAAGTCCAAGGGTCATAACTCTTCTTGTAAAAATAGGTCAATGGAGACCAAACTCAAACTTGGTCTGTATCACACTAAGATGTATTCATATACCAAACATCAACTCATTATCTGCAACAAAAGCGAAGAAAAGTCCAGAAAATTGAAATTTTCATAAAATTTGCTAAGTCCAAGGGCCATAACTCTTGTAAAAATAGGTCAATAGAAACCAAACTCAGACTTGATCTGTATCACATTGAGATATATCCACATACTAAACATAGGTAATCACAGATTACGAAGCTCACCTCGTGGCAGCAAAATTCAATTCAAACATATTTCTAAGTAAATGTATATTTGCTTTTAAAGGCAAAATCATTCAAGCGGAAAAAGTAGGTCAAGGTCATTTTATGAAAGTTTGATCAAAGATACATCAAATATGCAAGTTTGGTATATGTAGCACTTATACTTTGCTCAATATTGGCTATTAAAGGCAAAATCACTCAAGCGGAAAAAGTAGGTCAAGGTCATTTTATGAAAGTTTGATCAATGATACATCCAATATGCAAGTTTGGTATATGTAGCACTTATAATATGCTCAATATTGGCTTTTAAAGGCAAAATCACTCAAGCAGAAAATTAGGTCAAGGTCATTTTATGAAAGTTTTGATCAAAGATACATAGATATGCAAGTTTGGTACATGAAGCATTTATACTTTGCTCAATATAGGCTTTAAAGGCAAAATCACTCAAGCGGAAAAAGTAGGTCAATGTCATTTTATGAAAGTTTGATCAAAGATACATCCAATAAACAAGTTTGGTACATGTAGCACTTATACTTTGCTCAATATTGGCTTTTAAAGGCAAAATCACTCAAGCGGAAAAAGTAGGTCAAGGTCATTTTATGAAAGTTTGATCAAAGATACATCCAATAAACAAGTTTGGTACATGTAGCACTTATACTTTGCTTAATATTGGCTTTTAAAAGCAAAATCACTTAAGTGGAAAAAGTAGGTCAGATGCTGCATCTGATGCATGGGTCCATCTCGGCATCCCATGATGAATCACTTGTGCAAGTTTGATTAATGTAGCATCAGTACTTCGTCAGATACTGAGCTACCCCAAACTTCTTAACCAAGCCACTCTGAGCTACCCCAAACTTCTTAACCAAGTCAATCAAGCAGAAAATGTAGTTCAGATGCAGCATCTGATGCATGAGTTCACCTCAGCATCCAAAGATGAATTACTTGTGCAAGTTTGGTTACTGTAGCATCAGTACTTTGCCAAATACTGAGCTACCCCAAACTTCTTAACCAAGGCACTCTGAGCTACCCCAAACTTCTTAACCAAGTCAATCAAGTGGAAAATGTAGGTCAGATGCAGCATCCGATGCATGGGTTCATCTCCGCATCCAAATATGAATCACTTGTGCAAGTTTGGTTACTGTAGCATCAGTACTTTGCCAAATACTGAGCTACCCCAACTTCTTAACCGGACGCGGACGCGGACACGGACTGCGGACGCGCGGGGGTATAGCATAAGCTCACTCAACTTCGTCGAGGTGAGCTAAAAATGAGTTCAATATATGCAACAACAGCGAAAAAAAGTCCGGAAAACTGAAAGTGTGACAGACGGACAGACCGAGAGGAAACTAAGAGTCCCCTTCGGCTTTGCCGGTAGGGGACTAAAAATACAGAGTTACTTCAACTTATTGTGACACTATTAAATTCTATAGTAACCAGCATAAAAGTTAAAAATATGACATTTCAAAGGAATTTAATGATGCCATCATGCTTTAACGTGACTCCGATACCTACACAATACAAGAAAGGCCTGTAAAATCGAAAAGACAGAATTTCTGATATGAGTTACTAGGAAAATGCCCTTGTAGAAGAAATCTGTCTTCTCAAACCCCTTTGCGGCTTACGGTATATGTCTATCATTGCTTCTGTTTCATATAATTTAAAAAAAAATATATGTAAATTTGAAAACTTGTGAGAATTTTACAATTCTAAGCAATTTCAAAATAAATAATTCTTATCTTGTTTGACCTGACTACCAATATAGCTTTACTAATGATATACATCATCATGTATCGGTAAATTGAAATGTGCTCATAATCACGTAATAGCACTCATCATGTAAGATCAAAATCAATGGGATATAACAGAGATAATTGTCACATAAATCCTTTTGTTTCTTAAGGACTGAATAAAGATTATAGACAAAGAACATGCTGTCATTCCATATAAGACAAAAAGTCATCTGAAGAAAGCCAGACATATAAATATTCCCCGAGTGCCAAGTCATGTTAGTGATATAACCATGATAACAAAGTTAGGTGCATGTAGAAGTCTGAAAGGATCCTATCAGATTTACTGTACATTTGTAGTTCTCAGAAAGTCTTTGAGTGTGTTTCAAGTGCAATCTCAGGCTTTGCACTAGAAAATCAAATATATAATCCATTTCTCTTATACAGAAGTAGTCAGTTTTCCTGACCTCACAGACAATGGGACAGACAGACAGTCAGACAGATTTGACTTGAGGTGTATTTTTATGATATACTGTACAACTTACCCATGATACGTGGCTTGCATGAGGGCCGTCCATCCACTGATAGAATCCTGTTTATCTATATCACAGCCCCTGTCCACTAGTAGCTGAGCCATGTCTAACTGACCGTTCATTGCGGCAAACATAAGGGGCGTGGCACCATCCTCAGGGGAGCAGGCGTCCCTCTGACTCAGATCCTGGTCAAGTATAGCCCTGATCCTCTTCATATCACCTGTACACAGATAGGGTGGTTATATGACATTTTATGCATCAATTTTACTATCACTAAATATGATGACAGTTGAAAATTGTAAAGAAAATATTTGTTAAAACTCAAGTAATCCATATCTTTATACTATACGTGCAGAAATTTAACAAATTCATATTTCAATTCTTTCTATACAATTTTTATTATCTTTGACTTTGACTTTCAAATTTCTCTCTGTTTAAAGAACTCAAATTCATCATCTATACTTTGAATACTGACGTGCCATACCTTGTTTGGCAGCTTCTATCACATCAGGCTTAATATCCTCAGGAGCTGTAAAAACAAACAAAAATCTTATCAATTACAAATTGAAATAAGTCGAAAAAGTGAAAGTAAATACTAGTATACAAATGGACGGATAACGTACAAACCACTGACTTTAGCTCACTTGATATTTCTTTTTACTGAGCTGAGAACTAAGCATCAGCTGCATCACAGATGCAATGAACGGAGTTAATCATGTATTTCATTTATCATTCTCCATTCTCTCATGCAAAAAAATCTAAACAACTAGTATATACTGAAATTAACTATTGGGTTAAAAATTTTCGTCCAAAACGACCTTCACCTTAAACCTCAAAGTCAATAGAGGTTATCCTTGGTTCATGGGCTACAAGGGCATGGAGTTTAAATTGAAACCAGGTAATGAATAAAGATTGTAGAATGCAAGGGACGCCTTATTGATTGGAAAGTCTTCGATGGAACTATCTTTCCTGATGTCTTAGAGTTTGCGGAGAACTGATTCACATTACAATTTAGCTCACTTCAATGGATACCAAAAAGGCTAATGCGTTCAAAATCTCTAAAATATAAAGAGCTTGTCATCGCATCTCTTCCCTTCCTTTTAAAGAAAATTTTATTTAGAATTGCTAAATCAAAAATAAATCCGAATTGGACTTGCTTTGAGTTATTTACGAGGTAACCAGGCTTGTAATGATGTAACAGGATCTCCTTATAAACTCTCTATTTATTCCTTTAATGGCAAGCCCTCTCACGCCTGTAATGATGTATCAAAGAGATGCGCATATTCCATGGTTATCCACTGTGCATATAAATCAAGGAGTAAACATGTTGAATTGTAAATTGAATTGTCTCATAGAATATCCTATCATCAAGAACTCGCACCTTTCTGCATTGAGTTTTTTTTTTTTTTGCGTGGGGAAAGATGAAAGGAAGCTGTGATGTTCCCAAAGATGGGAATAAACAGAGTTTTAAAATGAATAAAGTCTGTGTTTGTGACACACGAATGCCCCCGGTGGCATCTTTGTTAGTATAAACACCATTCTCTGTTAAGTACATGTATGTGAAAGGTCAGGGTCAGGGTCACTGGGTTATAATTTGTTGGCATAGATGGAAAAATCTTGTGACAAGGAATATACATGTGAAATATCAAAGCCCTATCACTTACCATTCAAAAGATATTCCAAATGTGAAAGTTTTTGTAAAGTAGGTCAAAGGTCAATGTCAAGGTAAAAAATTCGGGTATCAATAAAAAGGTTTTAACATAACAAATACACATGTACAATATCAAAGCCCTGTAACTTACCATTCAAAAGTTATGTCCAATGTTAAAGTTTTTGAAAAGTAGGTCAACGGTCAAGGTCATGGTCACGAGGTCAAAAATTTTGGTATCAATCGAAAGGTCTTGTCACAAGGAATACATGTACACATGTCAAATATGAAAGCCCTATCACTTACCATTCAAAAGTTATGCCCAATGTTAAAGTTTTTTAAAAGAAGGTCAAAGGTCAAGGTCACGAGGTCAAAAAAATTGGTATCAATGAAAAGGTCTTGTCACAAGGAATAGATATATGAAAGCCCTATCACTTAAAGTTTCCTTTCAAAAGTTATGCCAAATGTTAAAGTTTTTCGGACAAACAGACAGACAAACAGACGGACAGGCCAAAAACTATATGCCCCCAAATCTTTGATTCCGGGGGCATAAATAGACAGTTATCCGATTCCCCTAAATCAAGTCCATTTACACGTAGAAGTTTTATTGTATTTATTGATGAATGAACGATTCGATTCTATTTCAGACTCATACATTCATTCATGCAATCACACAATCAATGGTCTGTTGGCAGAGTGGAATCAACAGAGAGAGAGAGAGAGAGAGAGAGAGAGAGAGAGAGAGAGAGAATTCTGAATAGGATAACTCAAGAAATATCGACCAGCAAACAAAAATCATACGTAGAAATATAGTGACACACTTTCATGTCACAGAAGCAACAAGTGAGATTTTGGTCTTTGTCCATTGTGATGTGAAGCCTTCAGGAAGCAATCTAATAATAATTCGATATTTCCTAATGTTAACGGGATTTCAATAAGATTGTTAGAGTAGGATGGTCGGCATTGAAATGCTAGGCCCAGCATACAGGCAATACCAACACACTTCAGGGTCCATCTCTTCTCTCGTGTGTCTCCGATTCTGTCAGTACTTATTTATGCTTTTTGTTGCCTTTTGTATAGGAAATATAGTTTTCAGACCAATTTAATTTAACGATTATAATCATGATTATCAAAAACTCTAAATAAATGTAATCGAGGTCGGCGATAATTTGGCGGAAATATGTTTCCCTGTAATATATTATAGAGTTACTGCGTGTTATGTAGCTCCCATACTAGTAGTAGTAATCAGTTGGCACAATCTCCTGTTGAAATATGTAGATCTTATCATCTCAGGAATTTACCTCTACCCTCACCATATTTAACTTGTATGAATGGCGATTTTATTAAATACAACATCAATTTGTGCAAGAAGAAATTCAAATGTCTGTATCAATCGATGGCACGCCTGCTCCTAAACGACAAGTACATGAATGGATACTTTTGACAAGTTAACGGATTTTAAATGTTTACAAACAATGAACAAAATGTGTTTATTATGAAAATTAGATTGTGTACGCTGATAATGTAACAAAGCGCTCTTTTACAGAAACTGCCAGATCCGGTAAACTACATAATGTCAGAAAGTCCCGCGATAAGATTCTGTATAAATCAAGTATTACTGCAAGCTAAGGACATAAATAAATGACAAATGAGCAGACACAGATAGACAGAATTGACTGACAATTAGTCATAACTGTACAGGTACATCAGTATATAGATCATATTGACATTTTTGGTTATTATGTCTGCAGACTGTACTTTTAGGCCATTTTAAAATTTGGCACTACTCAAAGATCATAAATAAGGAGCTCGCTCAGTCACCATATACATGATATAGACATTGAATATCTAAAGAAAGAACAGACCATTTCCCACGTATGGAAAGAAGGAAGAAGGTGAGGGGGGGAGGTGGAAAACCATAAGACACTCAACACCACAAAAACTTTGGTAATCCAGATAACACAAAATAATCCGAATCTAATCTAACCTAGACTCACTGTAATGACAAAGCATCCTATACATAAAGCATGCAACTCCCCCTCCTTATTAGCAAACACACCCCCATACCAAATCTGGTAGAGGTACGAAAAGATGAGCATTCAAGGTAATAATATATAATATCTTTGGCCTACAGTATGCATGGATCAAATGACTGAGGTTGTACTCTTGTTGAAAAAGAACCTTCTCTACATAAAATTTAATGCTTTTCTCCCTCAAAATTGTAAGATTGTATTTCAAAGCTGTACTTTATATTAAGCATTCACATACTACTACTAATTTTCATGTTCCTAACAGTGAGGTATTTCAAAGTCAAATTAAGTTCATAACCATAAAATAAGGTGCAAACGCACAGTATCAATAACAAGAGGCCCAAGGGTGCCACATCGCTCACCTGAGTTGCAAACAAAAGAATAAGAGCTGACAATTTGGTGGTGGACCTTTAGTACTTGCCTCCTTTAAGGTTTCATAAAATTATGAGCACCAGTTTTGGAGATGTCGGAAATGCGTCAGCCAATCAGAGCCCTAGGCAGCCATATTTGTTGACCGATCGACACGAAAAAACAAACTTTGTAGAGCATCTTGAGTACTTTCCTCCTGTAAGGCTTAGTGAAATTCTGTGCAACGGTTGCAGAGGAGAAGTCGAAAACGCATCACCCAATCAGAACCCTACGATCAGCACGAAAAACATTAACTAGGTAGAGGACCTTGAGTTCTTGCCTCCTGTAAGGTTTTGTGAAATTCAGTGCAGCAGTTGCAGAGGAGAAGTCGAAAATGATTCTGCCAATCAGAGCCCTCAACGGCCACATTTGTTGACCAATTGGCAATTTAAGAAAACACAAACTTGGTAGAGGACCTTGAGTTCTTGCTTCCTGTAAGGTTTCATGAAATTCTGTGCAGCAGTTGCAGAGGAGATGTCAAATATGTTAAAAGTTTTCGCTGGACGGACGGCGGAACGCTATACCTGTATGACAATAGCTCAGGTGAGCTAAAAATGATTAATACAATCTTTCTTTTCTAAAGGTACCACACTTCATCACGCTGAACTACAGCATCTAAACAACACATAAAAAGGAAATGAACAGTAATTAAATCATTACTCAAGTGTGAAGCAAATCGATATGTAACAGGACAATTAACGAGTTTTGATCAATTGTTTACAGCATAGCCAGGTAAAGTTCTATCTTAATTATTTCCAAGCATGCTATCCTACAATGAAACAGCGCCTATATAGAATCTCAAGTCAGTTGAATACAATCTTCATGATACATATGTATTAACATTCCTGAAAAAACCTTATGATACACGTATAATTGAGACTTCGACACAACAAAAAAACATTGTCAAGAAAATTATAAATGAACAAGCAAAGATCTGGCTGAATCAGCCTTTCAAAGTGAAGAGAGTTCTAACATGTCTTAACTGAACAATTTCAAAATATGACTAGAATAGGTGGCAATCTTAAATTGAAGAAGTGACCATATGAATTCACCATTCGAACATTTATATAGACATAGTGACCAAAATTATTGAAAATGGTGATAATCTGAACGAGCAAGGTAATAATCTAATTGAACAAAGTGACATGCTGAAAGCATCTGGTGACCATCTGATTGAACAGAGTGACCATCTCATTGAACAAGATGACCATGAACAAAGTGACCATCTGACTGAACAAGGTACCATCTGTCTGAACAAGGTGACCATCAGACTAAACAAGGTGAACATCTGATTTAACAAGGTGACCATCTGATTGAAAAAGTGACCATGTGACTGAACAAGGTGACCATCTGACTGAACAAGTTGACCATCTGACTGAACAAGGTGACCATCAGATTGAACAAGGTGACCATCTGATTGAACAAGGTGACCATCTGACTGAACAAGGCGACCATCTGACTACCAAGGTGACTGTCTGATTGAACAAAGTGACCATCTGACTGAACAAGGTGGCCATCTGATTGAACATCTGACTGAACAAGGTGACCATCTGATGGAACACAGTAACTATCTGAACAAGGTGACCATCTGACTGAACAAGGTGACCGTCTGATTGAACAAAATGACCATCTGACTGAACAAGGTGACCATCTGATTGAACAAGGTGTCTTTCTGACTGAACAAGGTGACCATCTGACTAAATAAGGTGACCATCTGATCGAACAAGGTGACCGTCTGATTGAACAAGGTGACCATCTGATGGAACACTGTAACTATCTGAACAAGGTGACAATCTGACTGAACAAGGTGATCGTCTGACTGAACAATGTGACCATCTGACTGAACAAGGTGACCATCTGACTGAACAAGGTGACTGTCTTACTGAACAAGGTGACCATCTAAATGTTCACCATCTAATTAAATGACGAGAGTTTGAATGCAATAAGAGACAATCTGACTGGACGAGGTTTTAAAATAACCACATCACTAAACCAATTAAAGGTAAGGTGACAATCTAACCAGATGATATGTCTGAATTTGCAATAAATGTTGACTTAGAAATGCACATCAATATGTATACTATGTGATCTCAGGATACAGTCATTACACAAATTTGGTTGCTGATTATTATTTAATCAAAACAGTAATAAATTCCATGGATGAGTGGCAATCCATCCAGTCATTCACATTCGATTATAGTACAGATACAGCATTTATTATACCTGTTTCCTATTACTTCACTTTTGAAATGTGCATGTCAAACATTTATTATTACAGCTCTTTTGTCAGGCAAGTTTCATTCATCTTAAAGTATTAATTATTACTATGATCTAATATTAGGATACTCACATCTGATTGGTTTATTTGTAGTCTTCCTGTCTAGATACGCAGCCACTTCTCTTTTCATTCGAACAGTTGCCATATCTAGTGCCGTCCTATTGTCAGCATTAGTAGCGTTAGGATCGCAACCTCTCTCCACCAGGAACTGTGCAGTCTTCATATGACCGTTCAAGGCAGCAAGCATCAGGGATGACAACCCTGACGATGCTGTTCTATAATTAACATCACAACCTCGATCCAGAAGAAATCGGAGAACGGCATCATGGCCATGTTGAGCTGCGGCAAGTACGGCCGTAAACTCACAATCATGACTATTGTTAAGGCAAGATAATTCTGTGCCAGCTTCCACTAACTGACGAACTATCTGTATATGTCCACCTCTAGCAGCTAGTGTCAGAGCCGACGTCCCCATACGATTCTTTGCATTGATATCAGCTTGCCGTTGTTGAAGAAGAGTTGCAACCACCATGGGGTGCCCGTTCCTTGAAGCCAACATTAACGGTGTCCAGCCATATCTGTTTGTCTTGTCCAATGCTGCCCCTCGCATCAGTAGTAATCTTACAATGTGATCATGTCCATTCGCTGCTGCCACCTATTGATAAACAAATGATAAAATATACTGTTAACTATTTTTGATTGCCTTGCCCAATACAACTTTTTTCATTGACCCAATATATTTCTGTATCCATCCCTGTAAAACACTGTATAACTAATAGCATTAGTCTTTGGGCATTCTTAATTGTACTCTCTACTGGTATAAAGGAAAAATACCAGCAAGAGAGCAATACTATGAAGTGTCAATTAACTTGAGATATCTTGAGGCATTTGTTCAGTTTAGGGAACCGGGACTATATAGGTATAAAGAAACAATTTTAAAGGGTTAAAATATAGGTAAAAAGAAACAATTTTAAAGGGTTAAAATAATCCTACCTAAGTCCAGTTTCTATATCCAAGTGTCTTGTGTTGCAGACCCTCTGAGAAGCGGGAATGGGTTTTGATATGATAGGGAAAATTGGGGTTGTACACTGTAACTCAACGTAAAATTGTCGCCATTTTGTTTTGAATTTGACTAACACTTCGTGCGGAATCCTGAGGTCACAATGCAATTTTTGTACGGGAAACAATGATACTGAATTTTAACAATTATTTTACGTCATGCAACCGCCATTTTTACGGGAAATCTAGTGAATCAACTACAAAAGATGAAATTGTACGAAGTTTGAGCGTTTGAGCATATTAAACGGGGCCGGTTTTGGGGCAGTATGAGTTAAGATAGTGATATATTGTTCGTTTAGTTAAAGAAAAGAAATATATCTGAAAAATGTTCTGAAAATCGACCTTTATTGGCCTATATAGTCCCAGTCCCCTAAACTGAACAAAGGCCTCTTGAATTACATTATATCAAGTTCATTAATACATATAATCTATGCTGAAACTTTAATTTTTTTTTTTTTTTTTTGTTTTTTGTTCTCATATTCATTCACATGACATGTATAGTAATATACTGATAATAATAATATGAGGGGTTTTTTTTTTGCAACAAAGACAAGGACACCTTTCACACTCACATGTTCACACCACTTATTCATTTAATAATACTAGCTACATGAAGTCTTGATTAAAAATATCGATAAGTATGATGAACTGATAGTATAAGTGTTAAGAGATTTAGAGATTGATGAGCTTCTGTATATCTTATAAATTATGGAAAACTCCCCATTTTTTCTTAAAAGTTTCTAATTTTGATTTTCCTTTAAATATGAATTTATCAATTTTCTTGTAATTTAAAAAGTATATTTTTGCTCCGCTGAAAGATGGAATTGTCTGTTTTATCTTACTATAGTATATAAATGATTTGAACACACTAATTACATTATTAAATTCTTTTTCAATATCACTTCCAAATAGAACATCCTCTAAGGTTAAAGACATATTTAAATTTAATTCTTCATTCACCCAATTACACAGTCCCTCCCAAATTGGTCTTATTAAATTACATTCCCAAAACACATGTTGTAAGTTTTCTGTGTCATCATTACAAAAATCACAAACACTTGATTCCTTTATACCTATTTTATGTAAATATTCGTTCGTTGCTAATAATCTATGAATAATTCTATAATTAAACCATCTTATCTTTACATCTTGTGTTAATTTAAAGATCATTTTGTATTTGTTTTCCCACCATTTTTCATCACATATTAAATTCAGTTTTGATTCCCATTTCTGCTGGCTAACAGGTCTACAATAAATCTTATTTATAAACAATTGATAAAAATCTTTAACGCTTTTTTCTTGTTTTTCATAATGGTTCTCGTTATCTCTGGTCTATGAGGTAAAATGTATACAAATGTTTCTGATGACCTATCAACAAGTTGTTTTACAATATTTATAATACCAAAATAGAGTGTAAAGTATGCTGAAACTTTAATGTCTGCAAAAGTTTTTCATTGTTTTTGAAATGAATTGAAAAAGCTTGATACGTAAACAATGCCATGCATACTGTGGATCGAACTGTCAACAAGAACCACGGTTAATTGAGAACCGCAGTGAATTGTTACAGCCCTATTAGTATTATTCAAACAAATTAAAGACTTTAGCGATGGGCCATTTTCTATGCTATTTTTTTCCTGTGACATCCTCAAATTTTCCATAGGCTTAATGTTAAACACCAGCAACGCCATACTACAACTGACAAGGAAAAAGCCTAAACTAAACAGGGATTTGTCTTCTAATATGACTGTATGCTTCCGGCCTCATGCACCCACAATTATTCTAAACGTGACCTCAATTTGCAACTATGCATGTTTGAGTCCAGAATAAACCAACACCAAGATATCGCAGGCGCCAGATTCCTATATAAGAAAATTAAAACCACATCTTTAAACTCCCGTTTCTCTTTTCTTCTATAACTCTCTCCTTAAGGCATGACAGCATCCATGTTTAAACATCTTAACTTTGAACACAATTTCAGCATAAAGCTACATATCATTATTTTCTACAGATATATATTTTTCTTCACGGTCGTTACCTATTTATAATTGATTTTACTTGCATTTAACCGCAATTAATCCAAATACTAATTTCAATGGAAACTGAGGAGCTTCTTTAATTTTTGTCTAGCGCTAGACAAAAATTAAAGAAGCTCCTCAGTTTCCATTGAAATTATCCAAATACATGAAATGGAGTGGAAACCTACACTTTACGTTATTCTTAGCATGCACATGCAGTCTGTTATTTTGAGATGTCATCCTTGCTGCTAACGGTAAAGTGTAGGTTTCGACTCGATTTAAAACATGGGAGCTGTCATGCCTTGTAAAAGGATAAAGAGAAGAGAAAGAATTCGTTAGATGGGTTATAATTTTCTCTTTAGGAATCTGGTGCCTGTGCAAGATATCTATCTTACAACAATGACCAATCTTGTTCAATTTATTTCAAAACTACACCTGATCCTAAGTATTAAAGTAAGTAAGTAAGTACATGTAAGTAAGTAATCTACCTGTAGAGGGGTGTTTTCATAATCATCACCCGTGGAGTCTACACATGTTCCCTCATCAAGCAGAGCCTGAACGGCGGGGGTATCACCATGTTGACACGATATCAACAGCTGGTGAATACGATCCATGGGTCAGATATGTTACAAAAACAGTCTCTCGGCTTCCATATTACTATAGCAACTGTCATGCGACTTCATTGTCGCTCTACATGTGTGTGTATCTCAATAATTACATCTTTCACACTTTTTCTAACTTTTGGCTGTCACTATGTCAGCCATGTTGGTTCCGATGATGACGTCACTTCCATTCATTTCGCACCAAGGTAAACAAAGTACACGTGGTTTCACTTTCGAGGGGGGCGTTGACCTTTTAATGACCAGAAATTTTAACACTGATGAAATAAAATAAATGTATATGCTGACTTTAAATGAAATACGGAAGATTATTGATGTCATGCAAAAGAGTGGTACATTTCTGTAAGGTTATCAGTGAGTGGGTTTGATTTTTTAAAATCAGACTGATCAATCAGAACCCTTAAATCCCTTTGTATTGTCTATTTGTCTTATTTTCATGGCGTCTTGCAAACAATTTTCTGAATATCATTGATTGGACTCCTCGGAGTCCAGCTGTTCTCTTTATCCTTCTGTAAATAACTAATTCTAGATTTTTATATTAGTTTTAATATCACCAATTTTGATATTTTTTTCAAAAAACTTTTAGGAGAAAAAGTTGAAAAAAAAAGGCTGTTCTTCTGGACTAATATTAAGCCTCTGCACCAAATTCAAAATTAAGAGACTAAATGAAACCTATCTAGTCGTAACATAAACCCCGGCCAAGTATACATTTCACTAGATTCTGGGGACATAATTAATATAAAGTTCTAGATGCTGGGGACGTAATTGACTTTTTTCACAGAAGATTACTCTGTGACAGCAGAATTGAGGCACAGTGACTTCGTTTTTCATTATAAACATGTATCAGAGAGACTATAAGTCTGAAGTATGAAAAACCAGTCATTTTTGGAACTCCGTAATTTTCTTTATCATGTTTATTACGTTAACCTATTTAAGATGCTTGGATTTCACATTTCATTTAAAAAAACTGTCAAGAAGTCGAAGAACTTACATATCATCATTTCCCAAAGGAGGGATATTAGGGAAATTGCATAATTGATCAGACCTCATCTTTCATTTCTTTTTTATATTACATAACTGAGCTCACACCTTATTATTAGTCTACATGAATCGCTCCATGCAGTTATTCGGTCCGCTGCGCGGAGTTGTCTGGGGATATTCCCTATAATCATTTAGCGTTTTTCTTCTGATATATATATTTTTTAATTTTGGAATGGTGAAATGTAATCGATACCACTGCTGTTATTGAGAAACCATCGAAAATTCTGAGACGTCAAATGGGAACTGATTATATAGCTGTACATGTAAACGTATGCCTTAATTATAGTCATGATAATTACGCAGCTCTGGACTACAGGGATTTATCGCGCTTCCCTGTTGCTTGATGTGCTATGGGTTGTATAACATAATTAAACCATAGTATATCAAGCAACCGGGAAGCACGATAAATCCCTGTGCTCTGGACAATCTTCTTTCGAATTCATTTTTCATCTGTTTCTTTCATTGAAAGCCATGAGAGGATCTAGATTTTCAAGAGGGATCCAACACGGGTTCTAGCCTATAATTTTGAGTGAACAATAATTAAGGAATTGGAATTTTCAGCAAGTCGCATGGTAATATCATGATTACATTTTTGGTTAAGCCCCTGGGAGAATCAAAAATGTAAACATGATAATAACAAAGAATAATATATATATATGCAACATGAATTACATGCAATCAATCGAAGAAAAAAAATGTTATATACAATTAAAATTCAGTAAATTCAAGGCTTATTTTGAGCAAAATGAGTATGAAAAGGTCATGGGATATACGTACGTCATAAGGAACTTGTCTGATTCTTTAACCCTGGTGTATTCGGCTGATTCAATTAGGTTTTGTATCTGTATCACGTACCAGACTGCAAAGGAAGTATGAAGTAGAAACATTAAGCCGAAGTCAAAATAAAATCTCGTAAAAGGACAGACTTTTCCATCTTGAGATCACCAGTAATACTTCAATATAAATAAGAGTCCCCTTCGGCGTGCCGTTAGGGGACTAATTAAGCACAAGAGGTATATTTCCGTGTTTCTCAGTTCTTACACATATATACATGTATGAAAGCTATATTACATTTTACTATCCAATAATTGTGACGTCATAGTCAAAGTGGCAACAGCATGGAAATTTGCTCCTGTTAAAAACAAGTTTTTCGCCTATTCTGAGAATGAGAATGACAAAAGGAGTTGGCTAACATCCGTTCACTTATAAAGGACTCTCGTTTGGTGAGATTTTTAAACCTTGTTGTCATAGAAATAATTTATTAAAGTCAACTTTGGATCACAGCTATAAGAGCAGAGAAGGACTCCATCACTCCATATTGTAACGTCATAATAACGCTGTCAAAATGGAAGAACAAAACGTCGCTAAGGATAACAACATCGAACATCAAAGTGAAAAACAAATTCTCCAACATATTCTGTCAGTTGTAGAAAGACTTGAGGGCAGAATTAAGAACTTAGAGAATGATTCGGCAAAAATAGAAGAAATAAGAACATCCATATCTGCCTTCTCAACGAGGATGAATGCGATTGAGAAGTCAATTGAAGAAATGTCGAATCATATTAATCAAATGGAAACCGGTATAGAAGGGATGGGGTCGGTGGTAAATTCAGTCATTGACAAATGCGCACAAAATAAAACTTTTATTGAATCTACAGATAAGAAATTGGCAGAAATGGAAAAGGAAATGAAGGTAAACGAGAAAAAATATTTGAACAACTTACAAAAACTTCAGGAAAATATCTTAGACCTTCAGTGTCGCTCGATGAAATACAATCTTGTTTTCTCGGGATTGGAATATCAAAAGGAGGAAAACGTTATGGACAAAGTTCGAGCATTTATCAAAAACAAACTCGAGATAAATCATCATATCGAATTTGTTAACGTCCATAGGTTCGGATCACCTGGATTTAACAAAGCCAGACCGATCGTAGCCCGCTTTTTATACAGAGTAGACCAAGAAGCTGTCTTAAAAAAAAGGCATACCTCCTAAAAGGCAAACGATTTGGAATAAACGAACAATTTCCAAAGGCAATAGAAGACCGAAGAAAAGTTTTGTATCCCTTAATGAGAGAAGCCAAAGGGAAAGGCAAAAAAGTAGCCATGGTGAGGGATCGGCTTTACATTGAAGGAAAGCTCGTAAAAATCGAGGAGGTAACCATTGACAAAGGGACCACACGTGAAAAGGAGTACAGGGATGTACTGCTAGAGGGAATGGTGAAAGAAAGTCCGCCCGTTCCACCGCGCCAGTACAAAAGACCGAGGAATGAGGATCACGTCGATGTCTCTACTGACCAACAAACAACAACAGCATGTCAATAGGACAGGTCAACAAGAGAACGTTCAAAGAACACGCAAACATCTTATTTGTCTATCTCAAGTTTAAACGTCTGTGGACTAAAAAGCAAATTACTACTTCCTGAATTTCAAGAACTTATCAAAACATATGATATCTTCATATGCGTTGAAACAAAAACCGACAATTTAGATATACTGAAGGTCCCATCTGGATATAAGTATTTCCTAAAATCTAGAAAAGAGTTTAAAAGAAAATCTGGGGGTATAGCTATTTTTTACAAGGAAACGCTTAAAAATTACATTCAGTTCCCAACATCTACATCAGAATTTATTCAATGGGTAAAGATATCAAATGTTATTACCCAAAAACCATTTGTGATAGGTTGTGTTTATATACCACCTGAAAACAGTATCTACGCATCTAATGAATGCTTTGATGAAATAGAAAATGAGATGATCCAGTTCTTAGCCGAAGATACACCGATCACATTGATCGGAGACTTTAATGCCAGGACAAGCGATATTCCCGACTTCACACAAGTAGATGATAATCTGTTTGAAATTTTAGAAATAGAAAATGATATAGATATACAATTTAACGATCATATAAATCTTACTCTAAACAATATACCATTGGATAGATTTACACAAGATATAAAACATGCCAATAACTATGGTAATAAGCTATTGAATATGTGTCGCAAAACAAATATGTATATCACTTCAGGTAGATTTGGAGCTGATAGGTATATAGGGAAGGTAACATGTAAAGATACAAGTGTAGTGGATTACTTTATTGTTAACTCAAAGGTATTTAGTATAATAGAAGAGTTTGAAGTAATTGGTTTCGACCCGTTATTCTCTGATGTTCACTCGCGACGCAGGTATGTTAAGGCGTCCCATGGAATATTACGTAAAAAAATTGCCGCGAAATATTGTAACGTCATTTGACGTCATAGACTCCGTGTCGTCAAGTACGGTAGCAACACAGTATTTCAATTAATTTTTATGATATTTTTAAATTCAAAGGATGAAAGTTATCAGTTATAAAAAGTCATGTACTTTCTCAATCGCTGTCACTCCGTCTATTCAATATACCTTTGAGAAGACCCCCAATCTATTGAGTGCACTTTGTGACCCCCTTACGTTGTTAGGGAACTCTGCGTTACTGAGAAGCTTGAGAAGCGATGGAAGGTGCGATCCGACAGTTTACAGAGCGGGTGATAAGAAAAATTGAGAAAACGGTAGGTATTTGTTTAAATTACATGAAAACAGAGATGCTGCAAAAAGAAAATATCCTAATATACTCAATCATATATGTAATCAAACACAAAACTATTTGAAAAGGTACGAAATCATTCTTTTTATGTACCTTGTTTACAGTACTGGCGGAGTACACGTGTGTCATATGATGCATGTGTCATGATGCTGTGAAAAAAAGTATGGTTGTAACGCTATTGTTACATTTATTACTTTATTTTCCATATCATCAGTGTCTGCTACGATATATAAATTTAGATACAAGCATATTCATGACATAGGTAAAATTTACGAGGAGAAAAAATGAGGAATGGGGTGGGCTGGGGTAGGGTGGGTGGATGTGGGACATGCATGTGTACTGTTAAAGTATGTAACAATGGAACTACTTTGTATTACACAATTTATAACACTTATTTTTTATTCATTTGTATTTCAGACTGATGAAAATTACTTAATATTTAATCATCTCTGAGTCATTAAAAAACAAAACAGAAATATTTTGGCACTGGATCAGTGTTGGATGCTGCATTAGCCCAGATTCATAATTGAAAGAACTTTTCAATTACCAGGTATATATATGATATTTAATTTTTTTAGAGACTTGAGTGTAAAAATATCTTCCCATATAATTATTATATACATAGTTGAAATTTGATATAAATCTAGATCTATCTATGAATATTGTCAGAACAAATCTATAACTGTTAACATTATTTGTGTCATTTTATTTTATTTTATGTTCTAATAATTGACTTGTGAAGAGTAAACTAAAAACCCTAAAAGGTTCTGTAAGAAA
Organism: Pinctada imbricata; assembly: GCA_033119305.1. Taxonomy (NCBI): domain Eukaryota; kingdom Metazoa; phylum Mollusca; class Bivalvia; order Pterioida; family Pteriidae; genus Pinctada; species Pinctada imbricata. The sequence continues at coordinate 6,992,114 of VSWD01000012.1, read as the reverse complement.
TTACATTTTAATACAAAAAAAAAAAAAAAATATTTATTCACCTAAATTTGAATTTTATTCTAATTTCAGAGATTTGCCTTTGGAAGAAAATATAACTTTACCCGAATGCCAGCAAGAAGATGTCACGTCAAGTGTCTGTCGAATGTTAAAAAATATGTCAATAAAGATCTTTATTGTACAGAAGTACATGTATTTGTGATATATTTAATCCTAAACTATAAAAGCCTACATTTGGAGTCTTTCTGATGTCTATAAACATAAGGGATATCATGGTGTTTTATTTTAAATATGGGCTCTAGCCACTCTATCAGTGGCGTAGCTTGGGCAAAACTAAGTTAATCCTTTCATTATACTAGGAAAATGAGTTCAGAAGCTGAGGACATTCGAATGGCAATGAAGGAGGTCGAATGCAAATAAAGATTTACCTCCAGCAGCTCACAAAAAAAAAACCTCCAGAGGGAGGAAAATTTTTACTGAATTGAGGAATTTTAGAGGAAAAGTGGATGCTTTAGCATACATGGTAGCTACGCCACTGTCTACTCAAAGATACTTTGTTATACAAGACTGACATGTTACTTTCACAAAGTTATAGTCCTAACGCATTATGGTTTTCACAGAGATATTCAATTCTTGTGATAAAGGATGCCATTCTAAATGTACATGTACAAAGGAGTTCACGTCTATCACCTGATAGATACAGAACTGCTGAGTTATTTATTTTCAAATTTAATGAAATTGATCATAGCAAATCTTCCGTTTTTTGTATCTAAATAATGTACAGATCTAAATTTAAATAATAAGGAGTTATAAGGTGGGGGGGGGGGGGGGGTTCAAGCCTGCCCATGCAGGGTGATATAGCCTATTATACAATGTACATGTAACATGTATATAATACTGGGTTGTTGGTCTAAATATGACCATGGATTTCATCTTAAATTGAGGAAAAACGATGACGACCAAATGATTTTATACAAAGCTGAAAGATGGAACTCCCCCTCCTCTCACGAGTTCGAAAAACGTGATGAGAAAAAAAAAGAATATTATTGGAAGACAAAGTAAAAATAGTGTCGATGATGGCGAGAAACAGGTTTCAATTAAGTATACATGTAAATATAGATTTATCTCGACAGAGTGTAGGTTTCTCCTTTCGGTGCCCCTAACGTTGAACATTGCACATTTGCATAAAATTGTATTTTCCGGCTTTTTTCTGAGAGGAGAGATGATTGCAGTTACACGTCACTTACATCCATTGTCAAGGGCATGGCCTGTCATGATTATGCGAGATTGGTACATAATTATAGTAGTATTGATCATATCCTCTTCCTCGAATCTGGATGCGTTTTTTTTTTTTTTTGTTGTTTTTTGTTGTTTTGTTTTTTGTTTTTTGTTTTTTTTTTTTTGTTAATCTACCCGATAAGCAGTAAATTGAAATATTTCTTCCGGAGGGAAAAATAGACAAGCTTGAACTTTGAGGCTTGAACTTAAAAAAAGAGAAGTATTACATACATGAATAACATAATGACCCCCCCCCCCCCCCCCCCCCCCCGATAAGGATCCTTCCAACCCTTGTTGTATTTCTATCATGTGTAACATGTAATTAAATGAAGGAATTACGAAATGAATATGCTTCATTTTCAACTTGTTAAAACAAACGTATGTTTACTATCAGCACCTACAAATATATAAGCTAGTAATAACCCCCCCCCCTCTCTCTCTCTTTCTCTCTCCCTCGTGACCACCTTTGCACTCGATTATGGACCTGTATTATCACCAGCAAAATTTAAGAGTGTAAATAAAAAAAAATAAAAAGGTTTCCTGGTTGACGAAAAATAATTTCAGAAGACTTGACGCTGCATCTGACCCCTCCTCCAAGCATTCTGACTAAGCAGAAAGAAAAAAATTGAAATGAATGGATAGTACAAATGTAACAGAAAGACATGGCTATATAGTGATAAAAGCTATAAATATAGTGATAAAATTATAAAACCGTTAAAGATACAGTGTCCCTGAAAAAAAAAATTGAAATTAAACGTAAAATTTATTTCGAAGGGTATAGATTGAGGAAAAAAGAAGCCATATAAAGTTTTATTTAAAAAATATGCAGTAACGACCATAATATTGTCGAATTTGTAAAATTAAATCGCCATATACCTCTGTTGTAAAAACGCAATATATTGTAGGTGGCGTTAGTGAAAAGAATTAGAGCTGCGCACCCAAAATTAAAAATAACGTTTTCAAACGGTTATAACTGCGAATATATACGTAAGAATCGCATGAAAATTTGAATTTATACAAATGAGAATGTAAAATTTAATTTGAAAAGAAAGATTTTGCATAATGAAATTTTGTAAAATTAATTAATTTTCAGGGACACCGTACCTTAATTAATTTAATTAAAATGATGCTTTTAAAATCAAATTATGAATTTGTTTGAAAATCAATAGAAACTTGAAATACATTGTCGCAGATAAATATTGCAATATAGGAAAGCAGAGGGGCGCACAAAGGGTTCTTGAATGAAGCGTAGAATCTACTGCACTTGCTATCATTATGACTTCTATTGGATTTGCACATTACTTTAAGTCTTCATCAACATATTATAAGAAATATTGACACTCTACACTTCAAATTCTTCAAGAAAAATTAAATTCTTGCCGAATTCACTTGATCATGCCTGATTTTGAGACAGAAGAATATGAATTTTCGTTGAAATGTACCTGTACTGAAACGTTTTTGAGAAATTATCTCCCCCTGTCAATCGCGCATCACTTGAACGTTTGAAATGGTTCTCGGGAGGAGAACTCTTGGGGGTACTCATAGAAAATAGATTAGCGCAAGTTGTTCCCTTAAATAAATTGAAAGAAGTTTGGTGTAAATCGAATCTTCCATGATTTATCTATATAGTTCTTGCTACGACAACTTGATTTTTTTCATATCAAACCTATACAAGGACGTAGTCATTGAAGGTGTAACGCAAAAACCAGGGTGCGCCGTAGAATTCCTTAATTTAATCCATAAATATATGGAATTCACGACTTGTCGTAGCAAGATATATGAAATTTGAACATTTCTCTACACAACATACACCATAAGTTCACTGAGAAATAAGTGGAACAACTTGCGCTCGATGCTTCTTTTTCGTACTGTGTACATGTGCTATAAATAGCGATCACGTGACTTTCAACACACCTGCAGAACTCGCCAGTGACCCTCGACTTTCCTTCTGTAAAGTACATAATAATACTTTTGATTAAAGTATATTTTTGAGGGAAAGAGGTGTCCATTACAAAGGTGCGATAAAGGTGATGATATTTCCATGGGACGCCTTAACATACCCGCGGATTACATATTCTGCTGCAGACAGAAAAAACAACAGAAAGATATCAGCAACCCGAGTCACAAATGATTCATAAATTAACAGTCAAATGGAAACCAGAAAAAGTAAATGTCTTTAAAGAAAACGTCAACTTGATTGACTCAGAAATAATCCACTTATGTAACTCTTTAGAAGCTAGTGATGAATCACCTGAAACAAAAATAAATAGGACAAACGAAAAGATTTGCGAGCTGTTGATAGAAGCCGCGTCAAAATCATTTGGTTATGCAAAAAAAGGTGGATTTAACAAAAATCCAAAAAAGTTTCAACCATGGTTTTCTAATTCATGCAAAGAAAAAAGAAACAAGTTCCACGAATCTAGGGAAAGATATAAACAAGAAAAAAATATTGAAAATAGACAACGTATGAAACAATCTAGTAAAGATTATAAAAGGGAGATAAACAAAAGCTACAGTAAGTACCAATTTGAAATAGAGAAGGAAATACGTAATACTTCCAAAACCGATTCAAGGCAGTTTTGGAAAATATTAAACAAACTAAACGGGAAAAATGAATCAGAAATAAAGGCCTCTTTAGACGATTTATTTGCATACTTTAAAGTGATTAACGAAGGAGAAGATGACGAAGAAGAATTTAATACATCAGATGAAGGAGATGAAACCTTTAATACAGATATTCTCAATGAGAATATTTCAGAAAAAGAGATCGAAGATAGCATTAGAAATCTCAAGAATAACAAAGCCAAGGGATTCGATGATATCTCAAATGAGTATATTAAACATTCGATCAACATATTTATGCCTTTATATGTAAAATTGTTCAACCTCATACTTAACACGGGTAAAATACCTAAAGCATGGGGATATGGTATAATCCATCCCATATATAAAAAGAAAGGGGACCCCAAAAACCCGGAATCGTATAGGCCCATAACTTTAACATCAGCCTTAGGGAAAGTTTTTACATCCATTATTGATACAAGATTGCGTAATTTTGCTAACTCTCAAGAAACTATTAGTATGGCTCAGGCTGGATTTAGGAAAGGTTTCTCCACAACAGATAATATCTTTTGTCTTTATTCTTTATTCAACTTTATCTGAACTGTGGTAAAAAACTTTTTTGCACATTCATAGATTTTAAGAAAGCATTTGACACTGTCTGGAGAATAGGATTGTGGCAAAAGCTTCAAAACACAAACATCAAAGGTAAAATATTTAAAGTCATTTATAATATGTATAAGGATATAAAATCTTGTGTTAGGAAAAACTCTGAGTGCTCCGAGTTTTTTCCATGTATGACAGGAGTACGACAAGGAGAAAACTTATCGCCTTTTTTATTTACAATCTTCCTAAATGATATAGAAGAATTTTTAACGCACCAAGGTATGACAGGTCTTGAAATTATAGAAACAAAACTGAAAGAGGAATTACATTTATACATGAAAATATTTCTTTTACTTTATGCAGATGATACAGTCATATTAGCAGATACTCCCGAGAACTTACAGCTTACATTAAAAGCGTTTGAAAGATACTGTGAGCACTGGAAATTAAAAATAAATGTAGATAAGACTAAAGTACTCATTTTTGAAAAACGCAGAAACAGAACAGTTAGAAATTTCTTTCTAAATGAAATTGAAATTGAAGTAGTAGACTCCTATTGTTATTTAGGAATCTTGTTTAATTACAATGGAAATTTCCTTAAAGCACGGAATCATCTGGTGAGGCAGGCCGAAAAGGCGCTCTATTCTTTATATACTAAATTAAGAAACATCTCCATTCCAATTGATCTACAATTAAAACTATTTGACAGTCTTATAGCACCAATACTCTTATATTCGTCAGAAATATGGGGATTTGAAAATAAAACCGTAATCGAGAAAACTCATCTTAAGTTTCTAAAATATATTCTTAAATTACGCTTATCCACGCCAAACTACATGGTATATGGTGAAACAGGAAGAGAACCGATGGAAATCAAAATTAAAATGCAGATGCTCTCTTTCTGGTCTAAGTTATTAATGAATGGTGACAATAAATTATCAGGGATTCTATATCAACTTCTTTATAGTCTACACGAAACAGGATGTGGAAGATTCAAATGGATTGAATATATTAAAACAATATTGAATGATATCGGCTTTAACTATATTTGGACGTCACAGACTCCATTGAGTAAAACCCAAATTAAATCGGTAATTAAACAACGAATGAGGGATCAATTTTACCAATCTTGGTTTTTTGCTATGGAAACATCGTCAAGAGGGTCATTTTACTCACTCTTTAAAACTGAATTCAAATTAGAAAAGTATCTCATTAACTTAAGAGAAAGAAATCGACTATTAATATGCAAATTAAGATGTAGCAATATTAAATTTCCAATTGAACAAGGTAGATGGCAAAATATTGCTAGGTCGGAAAGATTGTGTAGGTTCTGTAACAGTAGTTCTATTGGAAATGAATTCCATTACTTTTTTGAATGTGATAACAAAAATATTAAAAATTTGCGAAATAAGTATATTCCACATTATTATACCACAAACCCAAGTGTAGGGAAAATGATGGGTCTTCTCTCAATATGTAACGTCAAAGTATTAGACAGCGTCTCTAACTTTATATCTTACATTCAACGCTTGTTTAAAAAAAAAAAGAAATAGCATATATTATTGTTCATTATTTGTCAATTTATGTTTGCATGTATGCATGTACATTTTCATGTTCAATCACCTAATTTCTTTCTTTCTTTTTTTTTCTTTCTTCTTCTTTCTTTCTTCCTTTTAATAATTACAAATGTATAGTTTACTATGATCATGTATCTGATTATCTTATTGATTCATGTATTAATTTTGTTATTTCGCCACTTTGTCATGTTAAACTGTATTGTTCCTCTTGTTGCACTTATTAGTGCCGGAGTGTATCAAATAAACTAAACTAAACTAATAAAAATTATGATAATAACAAACAAACTGCAAAATAGGGAAAGAAGTAACGAACAAAATTATTCGTCGTAGAATAAACCATGCATGACTAATCATAACAGATTTTTTACCGAGAAAAATAAGATATTTAAGAATTTGAAATGAAAAGATCTACTTGAAACATATATATATATATAGATACCGTATATCATTGCAGTACCTTTACATTTAGTGGCATAGCGATTAATCAATTTACATACAAAAAAAAAAAAAAAAGAAGAAGAAGAAAAAGACAATGCAGTTTTTCACTTTGTTTGAAACATTGTTTTGAGTTAATTTCAGAACCTACCAGACAGAGAGAGTCCCTAACTAAGAAAGATTCGGTATTTAGGTGACTTTGTGCATTAGTTGATGGAGCAAGTAGTGTATCGCTATTCAACGCTTGCTGCTCATTCATGTCAAATTTACCAATGCTTGAATATATTCTCAATTTGTCCCCTGTAGAATGAAAGTAAAGAGTAAATGAAAGCCAAACACAAAATCCAAAATCAGAATAAAAACATCACAATCAATAGGCATTCAACTTCCTCACGAGAAAAGAAAAGTCGGACAAATACGCGGAGACAATGACAAACACAGAAATTTAAAGCAAAAGCTACTATCGCCGTTTACATTTGCTGTCTTTTCACTGTAAATGTATATATCTGGGTGTCGGAATTAAGAATCTAGCTACAGGATGCTCATTAGAATAATGAGTTGTTGCGGATTATGTAATAATAGCGATAGGATTCCATGTAAAATCGATGTAATCTCTACCTTATATCAAAATGATAAATTTTCCCGATGGTGCAGGCCTAAATCTAAATGCAGTAATCTGCTTTTGTAGGACTAAGAAAGAATGGGGAATTTTCAGAGAAAACGAAAAATATGTATCTTATATAAGCAAGCTGCTCCACTTGACATATTCGGACACAAATATAGATCGAAGTAAATATAATAGTAAATGAACTAGCGCATAACCATATAACCATGATAACGATGTATTGAAAAAGCGGAAACAGGCATTCATTTACCAAATTGCTGTACTTTTACATGGCGTTAAAGTCTACTAAAAGGAGTCTCGCTGAGCCGAATATTGCTTTTTTTGCTTTCTGATTATCATCACGGGTTTCCAACATATGTCATTAGTCTTGTACCGAGTCTCCCGCGGTCTAGCATATTTGGCATTCTCTTGAAGTCTATGGATTTCCGGAGCTGTTTCTCTCGGTTTTTTTAAATTTATATATTATACGTATCATTAAGGTGTTTATGGCTTCGTTCTGAAATATCCTACAGGGTTTAGACTTTTGAAGTGACAGCTTTGGGTATTCACGAGGTATTAATTTCTTGTCTTTTAAGCGAGTCTAAGCGAGTCTATTGATAATTAGCCAAAAACTTAACAAAGAAGCCTTGAATTATCCGCTAGAATCAAAGAAAATAGAGAGGAAGCTACGGAAACATACATACAAAATCAAATAATACATGTATAGAGGCCATTTTATTGAAGTAATAGAAAAAAAAACATCCTATAGGAATGGCAATATTTTTAGTTTACTCTTCAATCTATATCATTAGGTGCAAGTATTCAAGCGCGGATCCAGAGGGGGGTCGGGGGGGGGGGGGTTCCGGAACCCCCCTAGAATTTTCGAAACATTGCTAAATTTTTGTTATTAATATGCATATTTCATAAGATTAAGTCCCACTTCCCCTTTTGTTGTCATAATATTTGAAATACATATCATGACTTTGTATTAGAAATCTTTCATTTTGATAATATTTTGCCGTCAGTATTTCAAAAATTTTCTAGCTCGCTTCCGCTCGCCAGAAGGAGCTGATAAGATAAGGGCCGTTTTTAGCCCTAAATCTCGTGCCGTTTTTCTTCCACATGACGGTACATATGCAGACAAAAGATAATCATTATTGAAATAAAATGTATTTGAAGACTTTTTGTATGTTTTACTTTTCGATGAAACACTCATTAGATTCTAAAATGAAGGTCCAAAGAGGTAGGGGGTGCTCGAGTAATAAATCTGATAATATTGATCATAAACGTAGAAATTTTGGAATATTTTGCCTGAAATGGATTAATATTAACTAAAAGATATCAAATACATCTACATTGTATATCAGAAATACATTTCGAAAGTTCTATTTCCTCTAATCGGTAAATAATGAAATCCGGAACTCAAAATACGGTCTTATTTTGTATGTAATGGCTATAATAGAAGCTTTTTAGCGCGAAATACACATCAGCGGAGAAATCCACATCGCTCCTACTTATTTCGTTCCTAATTGTTGTACATTTCATTTGATCGTATTAAGAACACATTTTTTGATGGATTAAGGAGGAAAAATAGTCAAATTTTCCATATTTAATGATCTTAAAGATCGATTCTTTAACAAATGCACCCCCTTCCTTTTTTGGTTTTTCGTCTCTGGGGTAGTGTTCCCCCCGGAGATACCCCTTACGGAAAAAAGGCACTAAAAAAGCATACTTTAAAAGGTACACTTTAAGTACAAAAAAAGCATACTTTAAGTACTCAATGAAGCACACTTTAAGTATCAAAAAAGCATACTTTAAGCATCATGCAAAGTGTGCTTTTTTGGTACTGCTTTTCACGGAAAACTTAGAAAAAATCAGAAAGGATGTAAATCATAAGCCGTAAAAGTACACTTTGTGTCGAACTTTACTTCTCAGCAACTCCTAAAATCAGGAAGCACTTTTTCTGCGAATTTTCAAATATAAATAAAACGAATGTATGTTTCATGTATTTATTCAAATTTTTAAACTTGCATATCAATATTGCATGCTAAATAAAATACAAAGCCCATTCAATTGTAATTCATGAAAAAATATAAATTTTAAGTTATTCGCCAAAGGCAGTACTAAAAAGGCACAATACATTATTTTACAAAGTTCAATCGAAAAAGTACAAAAAAAGCATACTCCAACAAAAGTATGCCTCAAGAGGTACTATTTAAGCACTAAAAAGTATTCTTGTGACACAATAATATTTTCAATAGAAAAAAAGTTTTTTGCCAAAAGCAGTACAAAATAGGCACAATTTAACTTACATTTTTTGTAAACTGCAGAAAGACTAAGATAGGTATGCTTCTCGAGGTACACTTTAAGCACTAAAACGGCACATTTTACTTAGTTAAGAAAAGTATGCTTCTGGAGGTACAAAAAAGGTACTCTTGTTGAAAATACTTCTTTCAGAAAAAAATGTAAAGTTTTTTGCCAAAAACAGTACGAAATAAGCACAATTTAACTTACATTTGTTTGTAAACTAAAGGAGCACTAAAAAAGTACAATTTGAATTGTCAAAGATAAGTATACTTCTTGAGGTACACTTTAAGCACGAAAAAGGCACATTTTACTTAGTTAAGAAAAGTATGCTTCTGGAGGTACAAAAAAGGCACTAAAAAGGTACTCTTGTTGAAAATACTTCTTTCAGAAAAAAATGTAAGTTTTTTGCCAAAAGCAGTACAAAATAAGCACAATTTAACTTACATTTGTTTGTAAACTAAAGGAGCACTAAAAAGTACAATTTGAATTGTCAAAGATAAGTATGCTTCTTGAGGTACACTTTAAGCACTAAAAAGGCACATTTTACTTAGTTAAGAAAAGTATGCTTCTGGAGGTACAAAATAGGCACTAAAAGGGTACTCTTGTTGAAAATACTTCTTTCAGAAAAAATGTAAGTTTTTTGCCAAAAGCAGTACAAAATAAGCACAATTTAACTTACATTTTTTTTTGTAAACTGCAGGAGCACTAAAAAGTACAATTTGAATAG
>VSWD01000012.1:6814046-6981524 GCA_033119305.1 Pinctada imbricata | reverse complement strand
AGAAATTTTTGTTCGAGTATTGTTGTACAGTGACAATACTGGAATTTCAGTATTGTATTTTACCAGGGACGTATATAACTAGTTAGTTATATACGTCCCTGATTTTACAATACCGGAAAATTCTGGAAAAAAAACCAAGCATCAAAAAAGGGGGGAGATAGATTTTTGGGGGGTTTCATGTTCTGTATGCACAAATTTTAACATTTCTGGTGCAATTCTTGAATTTAAGTACATGAATTTAATTAATGTCTGGCGAGCGGTAGCGTGCCAGGAAATTTTGTTAGGAAAATATTGACGTATACATATATCAGAAAATACTTTCTATTCCCTCTATCATTAACAAATACATGTAATAATATTCTATATAGTTTGAGTTAAATGTCTTCATGTACATTGATAAAGTAATACGTATATCAGGGGCGGATCCAGGATTCCAATTGCCGGGGGGGGGGGCACATACAAATTTTTTGGAAATCACTTGCGAGGCCCGAAGGGCCGAGTGGGGGAGGGTATGGGAGGGGGTTTCACCCTCCCATTGGTGGGGGTTCGGGGGGCCTCCCCCGAGAAAATTTTGAAAAAATGAAGCAATTTGGTGGCATCTGAAGCGTATTTGAGCTGAATTTAGAAGGGATTTGGCGCGCATGATTCAGTCAGTGTCAATAACAATAATTATTATTTATATTGAATATATTTGAAAATTTTCGAAATTTTCTGATGCTTTACTGTTCTTGCACGACATGCAGAAGTCAACATGTTCAGGATTTCCTAAAGAAACGGGCGGATCAGGAGAAGTTTTGAAAGGGCAGAGAGGTCAACCCATGGGAGGGAGGGGTATCCAGCCATAAATTCTCGTAAAACTAGGAAAAAATCAGCATTTTATGCAATTTCCAGGCAGGACGTACTTGACCCCCCTATAATCACTCTAGATCCCTGCTTGTTTGTTAATATTTGTACAAAGGTAAAGAAAATAAGTAATTACAGGGTTTTTTCTACCCTGATGTCAGGGACCTGGGCCGATGAAATTGCGAATTTTGCAACATTTGAACCTATATTGGGAAATAAATTTCAAACAACAAAAAGATATATTCATGGAAATTATCCCTTATAATATCAATTTATATTTTGAATCTTTGTTCTGCTTTCGTTCTCCTTTCAGTTAATGATACGTAAACTGGAAATGAATTTCTCGTTTTGGAGAAATGATGGAATTGGGAATTTTTAGGTCTAAAATTGAGGAAAAGTATCTCTTTTTACCGAATTTTGGCCCCATACAGACCCTAAAAAATTCCCTTGTAAATGATAAATTTCCTTGACAATTAAACTAGAGATCACGGGTGCCCCATTCCCTGCATGGTCCAGATTGAAAGGTTTAATTATTTCTTGGCAGTTCTATCATGATTATATTTTTGATTTACCTAGGGGGCTTAACCTAAAATGTAATCATGATAACTTCGATTCTAAAAATAAAGAAAAACATGCATTTTATCTTTTCAAAATTCTTGGAGGTAGCCGGTTTAAATCTGGCCATAACAATTTCTATTGTTCATTTTAAAAAGATTGGTCACGACCTCAAATTTTGGGTTTAAAAAAATGTAAGTTTTATAGGAGGTTCTATCGAAATATATGTGTGTTAAATATGCCTTGCATAGGATATAAAGTCCCCAATTCATCCCTCAGATAAAGAAAATTCGATATGAACATTATTCAATGTAGGTTGTTCCCGAAACGTGTGTACGTCCACGTACAGACAATGGACATGACTATCTATCCCCGAGAAATTTTTAGAAAATTTACTCAAATCGGTGGTTTCTGGGGTGTTTTGGGGCTATTTCTGACTAGTTTCATAGATTTGTTACGAAAACAGTAGTTTAATGCTTCCAAAAGCATATCATAAGTGCCCCTTCTTTGGGCACTGCCGGGGGGGCACGTGCCCCCGTGCCCCCCCCCCCCCCCCCGGCTGAATCCGCCACTGTACATCAAAGGATGGATCAGAATAGCTAGATTATTCAGAAAGTCTATAAAGAACTGGCGAGCGGTAGCGAGCCAAAGAAAAATTTTGAAAATTGACCTAAACATATTAGATTTATGGTATAAAATGTTGCCATTTTAAACAATGTTAATGCATCATAAAATTTTGTGATTGAAAAGTGTGTGTGGTGGGGGGGGGGGGGGGGGGGGCACAAATATGTTTGTGCCCCCCATTCTGCTACGCCTTTGGACGTATATATACGTCCCTGCAAATACATTTTTTTTTCATTTTACCATGGACATTCAGTTGTATATGCGTCCCAACTTTAAAACAAAAACTTCAACAGAATGGATTTAAGGGAAAAGTATAAATCATTCCAAAGAAATTCATTTTTTTTTAATTTTCATAAAAATAGAGCCGCCATTTGCGTTAATAAAATAACAATTTATATCATCTCCGTGCCAGCCATGTACTGAATATTTATCATCACAAATTATGTAAGTCAAGATTCCATACAAAAAGTGGAAATCGAGCCAGGTTATATTATCACTTTCACAATCTTCAGATACGCTAACAGAATATCGAGATTTCAAGATTAATAGTCAGGAGTGGATACAGAATTGCGGGGGGGGGGGGGGGGGGGGGTCGTGATAAATAAAGAACAAAGGAAGGAGTATTGGCCGCCTAGACCCCAGTGGGTCGGTTACGAAGTTCTGATGAGTTATTCTGAAAGTTAAGCCGGGCCCCCCTCCCCCGGACGGAAAATCGTTTAAAACTTAAAATAACGTCGTGTTGCTTTTGTGAACCATCTTAGATTTGTGGATCCATAGTACGTGAGCATATCAGTTTTTCACATGTAAAAAAAAAAACGATCGATATCTATCATCCCTTGTAAATTTATAATAGTTTAAATCTTTCAAGTAATCTAAATTTGAAATATTCAAATCTCGTTTGCGCAACCCAAAAAGTAATGAAAGCTTTGGACAGCAACTTGAAGGCGATCACTTCAAATGAAGAACTGGGACAGGTTAGCACAGTGGTAGTACACTCGCTTCTCACCTCTAAGATCCCGGGTTCGAACCCTAGATTCGGCAAATGGGTCTTATGTGGGAGGGTATGGAGGTCGCCCACCCAGTTCCAGGAGGTTTTTCCCTGGGTACTCCGGTTTCCTCTGCACCAAGGACCCCCTCAAGCCAACATCTGAACCAACGTGAGACATGAATTTAAGTTTGTAACTTGTTTGTTAAACGTTGTATACTAAATAAAGTTTAAAATTTAATAAATGTAGACCTTCAAGTAGTTATAAACTCGTTGAATATAAATATTTATAACCCGGTGAATATGATTTCCATTGTATGAATATCTAACATAAATGAGTGGGATATGATGCTACAGGACCCACGTTTTCGAAATTTCAAGAAATTTTGTAACAGAAAATTTCAAATGCGTCGAAGAGACAGACGATCAACCAAAGTTGATCAAACTTGGCTACATGTCCCCGAGGGCACATGTAGCCAAGTTTGATCAACTTTGGTTGATCGTCTGTCTCTTCGACGCATTTGAAATTTTCTGTTACAAAATTTCTTGAAATTTCGAAAACGTGGGTCCTGTAGCATCATATCCCACTCATTTTGCTACGTCTTTTGGTACATTTTTGGACATAATAATTTTCATACTTTTTGGCCATATTACATTGTTTAGACTAAGGATCACTGACGAGGGTTTAGTACCCGAAACGTGCATGTCTGGTCCATGCTGTAAATTTAGCAGGTTTTAAATGATGCTATTGAATTTGAAGACGGTTTACATTTGAACTACTTGGTGAGTATCACTGCTGGTGGACCAAGAGTCCCCGAGGGCACATGTAGCCAAGTTTGATCAACTTTGGTTGATCGTCTGTCTCTTCGACGCATTTGAAATTTTCTGTTACAAAATTTCTTGAAATTTCGAAAACGTGGGTCCTGTAGCATCATATCCCACTCATTTTGCTACGTCTTTTGGTACATTTTTGGACATAATAATTTTCATACTTTTTGGCCATATTACATTGTTTAGACTAAGGATCACTGACGAGGGTTTAGTACCCGAAACGTGCATGTCTGGTCCATGCTGTAAATTTATCAGGTTTTAAATGATGCTATTGAATTTGAAGACGGTTTACATTTGAACTACTTGGTGAGTGTCACTGCTGGTGGACCAAGAGTCCCCGAGGGCACATGTAGCCAAGTTTGATCAACTTTGGTTGATCGTCTGTCTCTTCGACGCATTTGAAATTTTCTGTTACAAAATTTCTTGAAATTTCGAAAACGTGGGTCCTGTAGCATCATATCCCACTCATTTTGCTACGTCTTTTGGTACATTTTTGGACATAATAATTTTCATACTTTTTGGCCATATTACATTGTTTAGACTAAGGATCACTGACGAGGGTTTAGTACCCGAAACGTGCATGTCTGGTCCATGCTGTAAATTTATCAGGTTTTAAATGATGCTATTGAATTTGAAGACGGTTTACATTTGAACTACTTGGTGAGTGTCACTGCTGGTGGACCAAGAGTCCCCGAGGGAACATGTAGCCAAGTTTGATCAACTTTGGTTGATCGTCTGTCTCTTCGACGCATTTGAAATTTTCTGTTACAAAATTTCTTGAAATTTCGAAAACGTGGGTCCTGTAGCATCATATCCCACTCATTTTGCTACGTCTTTTGGTACATTTTTGGACATAATAATTTTCATACTTTTTGGCCATATTACATTGTTTAGACTAAGGATCACTGACGAGGGTTTAGTACCCGAAACGTGCATGTCTGGTCCATGCTGTAAATTTATCAGGTTTTAAATGATGCTATTGAATTTGAAGACGGTTTACATAGTAATGCTGTAATACTTTCAAATGTAAAAACATGAACAAGAAAGCGTCGTAGTTTTACTCTGTAACCAATGTAACTGTATAAGAGTATATGTAATAGTTGAGTGGCATTTGAAGTCTTTAGTTATACATACCAGCCAGGTTAGGGCTATACCAAGTTGAACAAAACACAACTTACAAATTAAAAAAAAAGAGACAGTTTTGTTTATGCAATTTATTTATTACACGGACTGCAATGTACATTGGACATGCCAAAGTAGGCACATACACAATATATAATTATATCCATGGTAACTGTTCAATGTTTTATATAATTACATCCATGGTAACTGTACAATGTTTTATATAATTATATCCATGGTAACTGTACGATGTTTTATATAATTATATACATGGTAACTGTACAATGTTTTATATAATTATATCCATGGTAACTGTACAATGTTTTATATAATTATATCCATGGTAACTGTACAATATTTTATTGGATTTCTTTGGTATACTAGATTCCCTCCTTGTCATACAATCATATGATATGATATTGTATATTATATGATATTTACAGTATTATGACTGATCACGATCTCATATTCACATTAATATGATATACTAATATTTAGTTTTCGTAATTGTAACAATAAGTCTAAAACGTTAATTTATCTTTGACATTCCAGGTATACACCTTACGTATTACGAGAAATTTATTCACAAAGGTACCCATAAAAATAATTGAAAAGGTCTTCATAATATCTTAAACCAATCGCTATTAGAACCAGTTTTAGTAAATGAATTGCCCTCCATCTCAGTTCATTTTATTGGTAACATATGTTATTCAGCATACTACACACTGACACCGTTCATACTGCCAGACATTCAAACTGTTTATTGATAACGTATGTTACAATCCCACGTTAGAACACTACCGCCCCGCCCCATACACCGATCATTCCGTTTACTGGTAACGTATATTACAATACAGTCCAACGTTTAGTACACTATCGCCCCCCCCCCTTACACCGTTTACTGATAACGTATGTTACAATACATTCAAAAATTCATTACACTACCCCCTCCCTTACACCGTTTACTGATAACGTATGTTACAATACAGTCGAACATTCATTACACTACTCCCTGATACCGTTTACTGATAACGTATGTTACAATACAAACAAACATTCATTACACTACCCCCTGGTACCGTTCATACCGTTTACTGATACCGTATGTTACAATACAATCAAACATTCAGTACACTACCCCCCTTACACCGTTCATACTGTTGATCTTGATTGATTCTCCACGTACGACCGTAGGTTCATAGTCAGCACGCCTTTGTTCGTGCGCCTACAATGAGTAGGAAGATAGTGTCAGCATCTCAGTCACGTTTTTTTTTCAGAAAAGAATTTATCATCTTATTTCAGAGGTTACAATCACTAAGATTCAGAAAAAAATATACACTAACGTGCCATTATTATACATAACCCGTACATTTGATATGAAATATTAAAGAATTACAAAATACAAAGCTTAAAAATATAGTAAAATAGAAACAAAATATTCGTGAGATGTTTAAAAGAAAAAATAAAACTTCACTTATCTATAAGACAGAATAAAAAATATATTATATGGTACCGGTATATCTCGAAAATGAGACAGAGATACATCTATACGCGTCCGAGAAAGCTCACAAAATTATACTGAAAAATATCTATATAATCCTATAAATGTTCGTTCAATAAACACTTTTATTACTTAACCCGCTTGTCTTTATGTTAGAATTATAGACCTTTTCGCTGAAGTTAGTTTTCCGTCGGTGACGACACATGCAGAAGACGATGAGAGCGATGATAATGATGACGAGAATGGACCCTCCTACAGCTAGACCAGTGATAGCCTCCCCTGTCAGGAGACACGGGTTGGTCCCATCCCCACAGAGGTCGTAACCAGAGCAACGGAGATCACCATGGATACAGCGTCCGTTGTTACAACTGTATTCGTTTGATGAACAAGGACCTAATGGAGGAAAACAAATACATTGTAATATGAAAACATAAAAAGTACATGGATTTGGTGGATTTTATATTGATTAAAAATCAATAAAACGATCAATATGTAAAAGTTCATAGGTCGCTTCATCCTAAATATTGAACGATGATTCAGAATCGATCATGCCAAAAATGATGTATCTATCAATCTGACGTCAATAGAATCAAAGCTGATTTTTACAGATTATTTACCTTGTTTGAAAGCAGCGATAGTTGCGTCAAAACCTCTACTGGCTTGATTAGTGACTCCACTCCGGAAACGTAGGATTAGATAGCCTTGGCTAGTTACGAAAGATGAACCAATCAGATTCCTACCACAAATCTGCTGTGGTGCTCCTGTAAGAAACAAATCATTTAAATTTGACACATATGTAAATTTTGCGATTTTTAATCAATCCCGTAAAATCTCATTTATTTCGAAGCAGCTTGCTTCAATTTTCAATTTTTAAACAATTGTTGTTCTATTTCAGTTAGAGTAGAGTTACAACGAAATTGCGTTGAAAATGTGTGTGTGAGGTTTTTGTTGAAAATGTGTGTGTGAGGTTTTTTTTTTTTTTCATTTAGTTTTTAATATCTATTACTTGAAGTTTGGCAAAACTTTTGAGCCAAATACCATTAATACATAATGAAATTAACGAAAGGTAACAATGCGAGAAGAGCCAAACGAAGAGGGGGAAAAACGAACAAAACTACCAAAGAGAAGAGGCAACAATTATTAAAAAAAAAAAAAAAAGAAACAAGAGACAGAAAAGGATTTTGCTAAGTACATGCACGCGCACGTTAAAACTTACCGGCCAGATATCTTGCGCTGGTCCTATCAATGCCATCAATGGCGAGGAGGATGTCGGCACACTGACCAGTCTGTAGTTGCTGAATGTCCATATTATTGAACTTGACGACAAGGTTTTTACCGGGAGGAGGCTGTATGGCCACTGTACAGTCTATATTCCTACTGTAGATGGAGTTCCTGGTGAGTTTGAGCTGGATGGCTTCGTCGTTGGTAGTTCCCAGGTTAATGAGAGAATTACATCCCTCCTCCATATGAACTGAAAGTACCAAAATGCTTGGATAGAAAGAACACAGATTTGCTATATGAGAGTATAAATTATCAATTATTTACTAGTATTTATGATCTTTATGAAATGTTTTATCCAGTTTTATAAAGTTGACTTTTTTCGCCCCCCCCCCCCCCCTAGTTTAGATAAGGAAAGAAAATGATTTACAGATTAATGAATACTTCGAGAAACTAAGAAATAATAATTAATTAAAATGTCACAAATAATTTTGAACAAAAACTAATAATTTTGAAAATTATAGTTATATATTCGATAATTGTTGAGTTTCATTGCATAATCATCATGAATATAATTGGTAGTTAATTTCGAATTTTTTTTTTACTGAACTTACAAACTTGCAAAGCATCGACTGTGGTTGTTCCCAAAACGGAAAGCACTAATACTGTGAAAACTTCAATGAAATACATGGTCCAAATAAAATAAGCACTATTCAAAGTTATAAATATACAGCTATAGAAGAATCGGAAAATTCTGGATGGAGAAAATTTCAATACAACTGATCGAGGATCGAGTTCAAATCATTTCCAGCAGCGAATCATACGACCAAATTCAACCTCCTCGTTACTCGAAAGTTTCAGATAAATGACCAAAATTACGTTGACCCAAGATTTAAAGGTTAGGGGATGATGCATGGGTGATGTATTCGACAAGTCATAAAAATGTTGGGGGTTCGACAGGGCTCTACGCTGTCACCTCATCCATTTTCATTTACGATATACAAATGAGATTGGTATGCAAGAAAAATCGTACTCTAACTGCAAACTTCAGGTATTGCTCGTATAAACGTAATATTACCTGGGCAACTCACCCCTTGGACAATCAGTGGCCCGTGTTTCTTCGAAATTACTCATTGTGGACCCTTGTAAGAACGTAACTTCAGGCTCTTTTACACCTCGCGGATATAAAACTTAATTTTAACATGAAATGTAACAATGTTCGAACATGGGGTAGAAATCTGAATGAAAGGTGAATCACTCTGTATTTACTAGATAAAATTTCTTATGAAATATTTTGGGTGAAATCAGAAATATTAAGTAATTCACTAATCGTTTATTCAAATATGAGTATCTTTTTCGTGCGAGTTTTCCTTCAATAAAATAGTACGTACATGGATAAAATTACATTCCTTTACCCATAATATGGGATAGCCGAATACAAACTCTATATACATGTATTAGATAAACTTGTATATGAATAAATATGAATTAGAATAAATAATGCGATTTAGAATAAATAAATAATCAAAAGTTTAAGAACAATTCTAATATGACTTGATTCTTTTTCCCTATTAAGACAACAGACGCGAGCCGGGCTCTATTCTCCAATATAGGCCCTATAGCGATAAGCCACGCCTATCCATTTTCTGAAAGCAGATAAACCGGCAGGAACTGGTTTTTACCAAGAATCGAAAGGTCTAAGTTTGGTCATCATTAGAATAGAAATAAAAAAATGACAAGCCGGGCTCTATTGTCTCATAATGCCCTCGCGTCCTCAGCCAATCACATTTATCACCTCGCCGCTGACGCGGCTCGGTAATAAATGTGATGGGCTGAGGACGCTCGGGCATTATGAGACAATAGAGCCCGGCTTGTCATTTTTTATTTCTTAAATGATATAATGGCCGGGTTCGCTCGTTATTTTCCCCTAGGATTATAACATAAGAACTTTTAAATTTTTATAGAAAGTATGGACAAAACACAATGAGATAAATGCTTGAAAAATTTGTAAAATGCTTAAATTGTAATTTGATTCTGGTGGGATCAAGGGCGGATCTAGAAAAATTCCGGGGGGGGGGGGGCACCAAGGGAGAAGTGGGGGGGGGGGTACAGCCTATGACTTTGAAAGAAATTATACGTAAAACAGCTAGGAAACATCAACATTTGCCCTTTGCAAATTTCAGGGAAGGGGGTACTGACCCTTTGTTGATGGAAAGATTTAAATAGTTCAAGAATTAAAATATTTAAAAGAACATGCTGAACGACAAATACCCAGCGCTTCTCTCTACGTTTGGATAGTCCAAAACACGCATACTTGTATCATTCACCTTTCGTGACAAATTGCCCTTGGGTGTACAGATGTGGATTTTTCAATGAACACTTGTGGTGAGGATATGTTAGTATTTACGTCTTCAAAATATTTAATTATACGATGATCGGTCATATTTGGCAGCTGGGGGTATCGTCAATCTTATAGGCGTACTACTATGTAAATGTGCATTATGCAGTGGAGTAACGATATCTAATATTAAAAATTGTACTGAAGATCTCGACAGCCGCAAAGTTGTAAGCTTTTTTGAAGTTGGAAAATTCGTCTCAGACTACAATCGCTGATCTCTACTGTAAAGACGACTTCAGGTGGAAACTGTTTTTACTTACTTATTAAAAACAAGTTATACCGTTCTAGCTATATTATGAATATTTGCTTTTCTTTGGCATATATCAAAAACATTTCTATGGTTTTTTTCTATGAATAAAAAAAAAAAATGAATTCTAAGTCGCATAACAATAACATAACGCCGCCTCAGGTCTAACTTCATTTTCCCGATCATATTCAACGAAGTACTATGAGAATCCAATGATTTAATCTATCTTCGTTTGAAGGACAGACAGGGACAGAAGAAAAGAACAATTGAATTTTCTTTTATTTAATTTTCCTTTCTGATCAATAAATGGCAAAATTTTCTCTTAAGTTGGTAGCTATAAAAGATTATCTCGTGGTAACATCACCGAGCTATGTATCTACAATGTACCTACAACGCTAAACTGAATACCAACTTGATCTGTACCTCATATCAAATTGTTACGAATCAAGCTCATTTTGACCTTGATATTTGACCTTCATTCAAATTATTGAGATACCCCTGGGTTCTGGGCAATCTTTCTGAGAATCCATCCAAGTAGGGGAAAAGTTATTGGCCATTTATTTGTTCAATCCGTAATAGTGTCGAAGGGTTACAACTCTATACCTTCTTGAAGAAAATTCCAAACCAATTTCCATGCACCAGATACGTGTTTCGAATATTAAGTTCTCATCAGTGATGCTTCTAGCGGAGCCAACGAAAATCATTTCAGTAGCGCCCTCTTTATTTTTTTGAATTTAGATTTGTACATTTACATTACAGAGAATACGCGGCTCCAAATTCGATTCAGTAGCATATCCAAATAAAATCTATGTTCAAAATAGCATTGGAGGGATGGTGCTAAGATGTTAAACTCCTTTAATTTCGACTGATATTTATCGGTGAAATGGCTAGTTTCCGAAATAGCAATATATATATATATATATATATATATATATATATATATGATGTCACATTGATAAAAGGCCAAAACAAAGCTTCTTTCAGGTGACAGAGCTGGAAAGAAGTAATTAATACACTTGACAAACATCAGGTCACGGGGAACGATTTTAACTGCTCCGTAAGTATTGTGACCGTGGCCTTTGATCAAGGTCATTATATCCTTTGGTCCTGGTAAACAATTATGTGAAATATTATTCAAATCCATGCCATGCAGGCAGTGAAAAGTAACGGTCCAAAAAAAGATTCTTCAGCCCAAATGTCCAGGGACCTTGACCTTTGACATTGAATGAAGGCCATAAGACATCCTTGCATTCTAGGCAAAAATCTGTGAAATGTTGGAGAGATCCATGCAAAAAGTGAATAGTAATGGTCCAGACAAGGTTTTCTTATTACTTATGAACTTTGATGAAGGTCATTGTACATATACACCCTTTCTTATGGACAATGCTATAAATTTAGACCCATGCTGATAGCAGTGAAAATGTATATCTCATCACATTTTAAAAGATTTGTAGTCACATTTTTCACACATAAAATGTGACTTTTACCTTTGACCTATGATCTTGAATCAACATCAAGACACATTCAAGGGTCCTGGGCAACAACTATTCAGATCCATGCAGGCAGTGAAAAAATATGACAAATGAGGAGAGAACCAGTCTTATAGTCTCCTCAAGTTTTACCAGGAGAGGAATGAATTAATATTCACTGTGTCTGCATGTACAATCCTCACAGGTCTACATAGAGCAAATGTAAAACTTTAACAATCTTAATGGCTTAGTATATAATGGCAAGATGGTTGAAAATTGAGCTTAACTTTTTCTGTAAGAGACAATTTTTATATCCTGGAGATTTGTGAGCATGTAGAATCTGGCTCTGGCCTGTCCATTTGTTCACAGACACTTCAAATGTACAAACTTTACTATGCAGACATTTTGTGACCTTGTAACCTTGACTTTGGAGCATGATCCACTTCTGAAAAATTTCAACCTTGGTCATGTCTTGGGCAATCTACATGCGCAATACTTTGGTTCTACTGCATACAGTTCCTCAGATTTTGCTTAAACCAGAAACTTTAACCCAAACCTTTCACTAGGTCAGCTTCTAATGTCAAGGTTATTAGGTCAAACGTTACGGCATAAATTGAAAGATCTTGTAATGGGAAACCTACATGTATAATATTATGATTCTACTGCATACAGTTCCATAGATTGACTCTAACCAAAATGTTGACGATGTGCGGACGGAAGAACATTGTCAATCCGTAGACCAGAATTACTTTGCAATCCGGCCAAAAATCAATAGTACATGGATTGTCCCAAAGTCCCTGCTTAAGCTACAAATGCAATTCCAAATTGATTTCCAACAATATATGTATACATGCATGATGTAAATAGTTGAAAGAATCTTCACACACTGACAATTTTTAGACATTTATTTCAGATCATTCATATGATGTACTGCAAAGTTCATATTCAGTTTGTATTTCCGTGACATTTAAAAAAATATCTTGCCATGGGCAGGTAACAAAAAGCTGTGAATTCTATTAAATAAAAATGTTCATTTTAATTGGCCATTTCTTCACAAAATGACATTAACAATTCATGCTGACAAAACATACATGTATTTCCTTTCTTGTAAAATGCATCAAACAGCCATTCTGACATGTTATCAAGTAATGAAAACAACAAAATTCAACAAATACACAGTTATTATTGCACCTGATTTCATAATATGACAATATCATCGTCCTGATTCTCTGAAGACGCTAGTCTGGCTTTCTTAATCTTAATCTGCTCCAAGTCCTCATCTTGGTCTGCTTTGCGTTTTACACCCACCGTAGGAACAATGTCAGGTTCCTCTACCACCATCAAATCATCTTCATCTGTAATAAAATGTTTGAAAAGATAAGCTAATGAGGAATTTTTCAAAGACTTCTTAATTTGATTTTAATTGCTGTATCTTTTTCTAAAATCATATACATGTACATGTATGTCAAGAGAAAAGAGATTTACCGTGAATTAGTAAATAGACAAATTAATCCAACAGAAAGCCTCAACAAGTCTTGTTTCTGAATCTCATACGTCTTTTCTTTTTGGCAACAACCTGCACTTTAGCATTATTTTGTAACATTATCTTACCATCTTTTTGTTCGTCTGTATTATCAGCACCATTTTGACCTTGTTCGTCTTCGGGCTGTGCTTGTAAATCTGACGTATCACCTACCTCATACTCCTTATCATCTTCCAGCTTATCTCTGATAGAAAAAAAATGTAAATGTATAAAAAAAACTTCATCACAATGGTTTCCTCTGAAATAATAAAGAATGTCACTGAAGACATTTTCATGAAAAAAGGCACATTTTAGAAAAACTAAGCCAATGTTTTTACAATTTTTTATTATGTTCCCTGAAAAATTTCGGGGAAGCACATAGTCACTGTTGTGTCAGTCTGTCTGTCTTTCTGTCTGTCTGTCCATCCGTCATCCGAGCTCCTGCATTAGAATTTGGTCATGTTTCACATAAATGTTCATTAGGATAGATTGTTTGGGACAAATGTCACTCTAGGTCATTTTCAGGCTAACAATTATTCTTTTTGCAATAAGAAAGGACTAGGTTCTGCTAATCCCTTATATCAGCCCTATAATTTTGATGAAAAATGCTTTTGATAAACGAACTATTCATTATCACTTTTTGCAATGTTGAATGTTTGAGAAAATACCGAGTCATATTTTTTAGCCCTCGTAACGTCACGCACGTGATGTATGACGTCATATTCTGACGTCATTTGCCCTGAATGACGCAAAACAAAGGAAAATAATCGTATTTTACATGCAAATCTTCAAAATTCATCCATGATCCAGGCCTCGCCCACAATATTTTCTATGCAAATTTAAAGGCCGTTCAGAAATCCATCGATTGGTACAAAAATTATCATAGGCAAGGCCTGGATGATTACTTAATTTCATAAACTTCTATCGATATTTCGCTCATTTATTGATACTTTCAATGATTTAAACGTTTTTAGCGACGTATTATTCAATATAGGACTGTGAAATCTAAATAAGCTTTCCTGATATGGATTCACCATACATTTGACATTCTAAAAACTAGAATATAATGGATATATGAACAACTTTGAAAATAGGGCCGATATGGCAGGTTACCGCACCTACTTCTTTAAACATAGGGTAATCAAAGATTACATAGCTCGCCTATACAGGTTTTTGTCAGAAACCAGGTTAAAGTTTTTGAAAAGTAGGTCAAAGTCCAAGGTCAAAGGTCATGGCCTTAAATGAAAGGTCTCGTCACAAGGTATCTACATGTGAAATATCAAAGCTCTACCCCTTATAGTTCAAGAGATATAGCCCTGGTTAAAGTTTTGTCAACGGACAAAGACGACAACAACGACAATGACGCTGAGGGTATGGCATTAGCTCTCCGGACTTTTTCGTTCCGGTGAGCTAAAAATTGCTTATCAAATATAACCTGTAGTAAATAAAAGATGACAAAATGTAATGGATACATACATTTGTGTATATAGAATCTTATTGTCTGTTTTTATCAGGAAAACATGTATCTCTTTTTTATATACATGTAGATACATGTATCTATACTCACTTATGTTTTATAAATAGATTGAAGTTAAAGTTCTGTAGAAAATCATCACAGTTGAGTATGCTGCCGTTAACTACGTTGAAATCACACAAAAACTTCTCCATATTCTCTGTAACAGGAGGTTGATTATGTCTAAATCATTAAATCATTAAATGAGTAAGCTACATGTACATGTAGAGATAAAATACACCTTTTCATAAAAACTTAAACTTAAGGTTGAAGTCCAATGATTCTACAAACAAGCTCAAAATACTGAATGCCATTGGTACAAGTACATTTGTATATCGTAAAGATTTTACATTATAATATTGCTAATACATGTTAATTACACGTGTACATACCGTCAGTTTCTCCTTCTTCACTTGATATCAGTATGGCACCTGTAATAACAATATACATGTAAAACATAAAATCTTCATTGTGAGTACTGTAAATGTAGTATACATATACATGTACATGTATAACTTAAACTGATTTCTGCACTATCAGTATCATTGTTCCAAAACAAAAATGCATGTATTACTGCATATAGAAATGAATCATGGCAGTTCCCTACCTGTTCCTTCTATTTCAACATCAGGGGCGACCATTCCTAAATGACTTTTCAGTATCTGCAAGAAATACAGATGTACATGTATTAATTCAACGTTATCATATTCCACTGAGGCAGCACGGAAATAAAGTGGAATTATGAATTTCATATAAAATCATATTTATGTCTAAAACATACAAGATATAATTCAGAATTATGAAAATTTGAAGCATTCAAGGGAGTCAAAAATCTGAAGAAAACTGAATTTTTTCCTAATATCTTAAATCCTTAACTTGTTTTTTCTCTACGAAAGTTTATACCTTTACATGTATAATGTACATGTAGTTTACCTTTTCTTGTAGGGATTTCACAGTAAATTTTGCTGTATTGAGAGTGACGGTGACTTCTGGCTTAGCTGAACATACATAACATTTAGGATTTGGCTTGTCTAACATACACGGAACAAGTAACTTTTTACGTGGATTGGGCTGCCTGTTGAGGTATACCTGGATAAAAATCATTGCAGTTAGTCATAGAATGAACAGATAAGAGATATTGGGGTTTTATTTTAGTGGGGTTTTTTTTCATTTCTTTTACCTTCAAGCACTTAATTTCTTATAGAGTATATTAGAAAAGACATCATCTTTCAAGCAGTACCTAAAGAGTAAAAATTTCTTTTCTCTTCAAAAACATATGATGAGGTTTATGTTTTGAGGAAGTGGAGGAATTGTGAAGTTAAAGGTCATACAAATGACATCAAATACATGTGAAGTTAAAGGTCATACATCTGATATCAAATGTGAGTTAAAGGTCATACATCTGATATCAAATGTGACATTAAAGGTCATACAACTGATATCAAATGTGACATTAAAGGTCATACAACTGATATCAAATGTGAAGTTAAAGGTCATACAAATGATATCAAATGTGAAGTTAAAGGTCATACATCTGATATCAAATGTGAAGTTAAAGGTCATACATCTGATATCAAACATTACGATGAGACAGCTCTCAGTACAGTCCATTCATATAATAAAATTTTGTTGTTAAGAAAGACATAAAATAAAACTTAGAGTCCCAAAATGGCTAATATACATGTAAATGTAAGTCCTTCCATCACAATCAGATTTACAAGTACAGTGATTACTGAGTATTTGAAGACCTTCCATCACAATGAAAGCGATGGTTTTGATGGTTTTCATGGTAACATACCTGTTTACAGTTTTCTATATGACCACTGAGTATTTTGAGACCTTCCTTCACAATGAAAACGGTTTTTAAGCCGTGGTGACATACATGTACCTGTTTACAGTTTTCTATATGACCACTGAGTATTTTGAGACCTTCCATCACAATGAGAGCTGCTATGGTTGTTTCCATGGTAACATACCTGTTTACAGTTTTCTATTTGACCACTGAGTATTTTAAGACTTCCCATCACATTGAGAGCGCTTTTGTTGGTTTCCATGGTGGCATACCTGTTTACATTTTTCTATTTGACCACTGAGTATTTATAGACCTTCCATTACAATGTGAGCAGCTATAATGGTTTCCATGGTAACATACCTGTTTACATTTTTCTATTTGACCACTGAGTATTTTGAGACCTTCCATAACAATGAGAGCTGCTATGGTTGTTTCCATGGTAACATACCTGTTTACAGTTTTCTATTTGACCACGGAGTATTTTGACCTTTTTTTCCATTACAATGAGAGCAGCTATGATGGTTTCCATGGTAACATACCTGTTTACAGTTTTCTATTTGACCACTGAGTATTTTGAGACCTTCCATTACAATGAGAGCTGCTATGATGGCATTTGTAGTGGCTATAGCTGGAATGATATTACCTGCCATCGCTGAAAAGGTAAAGGAGAAAAGTCACTAACTCCTTATACGGCCTAGTAAAGTTTACAAAAATAAAGTAGTTCATTGGAGACTTTATGCATTGGAATTTTATTTAGGAAGATTTTGTGTTGAAAAATCCATTAACCTGGATCGCTATCGGAAACTACATTTAGTGCAGTACATGACGGAACCTTTTATGATCCTACGATTCCGGCATTTTTCTGCAATTTTCCATCATAAAACGCATAAATTTACTATGAACAGAAAGTGGACCCAACACAAAACATATCTTAAGATAAACTATACTTGATAAGTAGTTCACAAGAGAAAAATCTTGATGGGTCATCATTCTGTTCATTATTTCCGAAGACGATATATAATGCACAGAGAACAACGAAATATACACAGTGAGGACACGTCCATGGCAACGAGACGCATGTATAGCAGCTATGCATGCTAGATAAGGCAAAACAAATAAAAATATGTAAAACAAGATTCACTTTTTGGTAAAAAAAAATGACCATCTGAAAAAGAACATTATAAATAGAGAAGAGAGCAGAGCAATCATTGAAAGTATCAATAAATGAGCGAAATTTCGATAGAAATTAATGAAATGAAGTATCGATCCAGGCCTTGCCAATGATAATTTTTGTACCAATCGATGGATTTCTGATCGGCCTTTTAATTTGCATGAAAAATATCATGGGCGAGGCCTGGATCATAGATGAATTTTGAAGATTTGCATGTAAAAGACGATGATTTTCGTTTGTTTTGCGTCATTCAGGGCAAATGACGTCAGAACATGACGTCAAACATCACGTGCGTGACGTTATGAGGGCTCAGAGTTATGACGCCATATTTTCTCAAACATTCAACATTGCAAAAAGTGATAATTTATAGTTCGTTTATCAAAAGCATTTTTCGTCGAAATTATAGGGTCGATATAAAGGGTTAGCGCACCTAGTCCTTTATAGCATGCATAAAATTGTATATATATCATTACAAAACGTGAAACGCTCATACATAAAATCACCGTTGGTAGAATGTAATGTTCCAAAGAATTATGTTAAATCTTGTTTATCTAAAGCAGTACAGAGTGATTGATATAGAATTTGGATACTTTGCACATTTATTACCAATAACTAGAATTCAATTTTGCAAGGTGTCCGATCCATGACGTGATCTACAATAATATTACGATCATACGATGAGTGACCGGTTGACGTTTTGATGTACAAGCAAAATCAAACAGGGAGGTATGCACTCTTGTTTAATTTCTTGTTCATGTAAGTAGGACCCACAACTTGGCGGATGAACTTTGGTAATCACTCTGTCCGTCTCTCCGAATGTATCTTTGTCCCTCTGTCACTATGAAAAAAACATAACCAGTGACGGATTTAAAGGGGGCCCAGGGGGCACCGTCCCCTTTTTCTACCCAAAGTTATTGAATCAGAATACTCTTTTTATGCTTAACATTTTTACTTTTGGGAGAAATTTTCGGCTCGCTTCGCTCGGCGCACTTCATTTTTCATAACCTGTGTATTTTTTCGTCGTCACTTTGTCTTCAACTTTCTTTGTCATCGTGTTTGAACGGATTCATATGTCATAATCATATGCAAAATTCAAAATTAAATTAACACTTGAATAATTACCAAATGCTTCATTTTCATGGGCCGATCTAACCAGGTTAGACAGTTTGATAGTGGGGTTGCAATGCCCTACTCTTCCCAACCTTCCCCGTTTGGTCAAACAAAAATAGAGCATGGAAAATGAGAGAGAGATTGTATTCTTAATGTAACCATCTATTTCAAAAAATGTAAGGCTCGCTCCGCTCGTCAATATAGAATAAAGTTGTATATACATACATGTATGGATGACTGAATTTTAAATAAATTGAATACTTCATATCTTAAAATTTTCCAACTCGCTATAGTAGGGTGACCAAGTCGCCAAAAGTGGCTTATTTTAGGAGTTTAGTCGACACGCGTAGTACACGGCAAACATTGGTATCAAATGAAAGCTCTTTATCTGTGATTCATGAATCAAGATGTCGTCAAATGATTTTCATTGTAGAACGTTTTCAAAAATGACGTTGAAATGACGTCATCAACGTTTAAAAAAAAATACCGAAAAATCACTGAAAAAAGGAATCGATGAATATTTTTTCTGTGGAAAGTAACATCAAAGATTGAAAGGTGAAAATTGCTAACATATTTAATACTTTTTTGAATAGGATAAGTATCTAATTCAAATTTCTCATAAAATTTGCGTTTTGGGGTTAAAAAAGTTTATTTTGCTAAAAAAATTGCATTACTTTGTGAAAATTCTATTTTATTTTTTCCCGTCTCTGAGATCCACGGAATGAATTCTGATCGTTCTTCAAAAAATTAAATCTGAACATTTTCCTCTTCCAATTGATATCAAATATATTTAATTATTTTATTGCAAAAACTTCAAAACTGCTGTTTTTCTACAAAAATCTGTATACTGATTTCTATTAATATTATTTCTATACATCAATCATAACATCTTTATCACTTATGAATTTGATAATTGAAGGATGTATTCCATTCTGATCTTTTATGCTCTTTCGCATAATACTTTCGTTTTAAACGAATTATTTGTATTTTCAGTTTTTTGGGGGGAAAACTGTATTTTTCATTCAAAAATCGTTGATTTCTGGATATTTTCTATATAATTCACAGAATCATATCATTGCAGTGAAATTACAATCTTTAGTAGTTATAACATAGTTTTTCTATCGTGTTACAAAATTCAAGCAAAATTTTTATTTTTATTCTCTAAACTGGGGGTAAGATTAGGATTTTAATGGCTGTTCTTGTATGCCTGTCTTTTATCCTATGGAAGGGGGAGGGGGGGTTACGGATATCGGTATTGCAGCACCGGTGCGTCCTGCACCTTTTAGAAAACATAGAGACAAAACCGTTTAAGCTAGTAACATCATATTTACCACGTAGATTTAACTTAACGAACGTAAGAGAATTTTATTTTCAAGGTCGTGCGTGAAAGGTCAATGTCATTTTGAGGCTAAAAATAGATTTTTATGAGAAATAGATTAAAATTTCATTGAAATAATTGTTGTTGTTCTCTTTTTGGTTCAGTATGATTTGGAATTATTCATACTTAATGGAAAATTAATCATCTTTCAAATATGTAACGGACTTTCTATATATTTTGTTCCATCAACAGAGAAATTACGTGTATGCGTACATTTAAGGGAAGGGGGGGGGGTGTTCATACTCACATTTATTTATTAATACTATGGGAATTGCAAACACGATTTATACAATGTCATTTGAGCTAGATCTCTTTTACCATGAACATTGACTTTAAAAAGACAAAAAACCATATTGATTTTGAAGGTCAGGGTCAAGGTCATTTTGTGGCTAAAAATATATTCTTGGTTAAATTAAAAAAAAATCATTTAAATCTATTTTGGGTCAAACTATTTTAAATCTTCTACATGATAAATAAAATATAAATGATCTTTTATGTATGTAAAGGGGTGTTATCTCCAGCTTTTGCACATTTGAGAAATTATGCGGAAGAGGAGGTGGTTGCATGCACACATGCTGTAACAAGATATGGTGACCAAACCGTCTGAAATAGGAATTTCCAATTTGTATGTTAAATATCTTTCGTTGTATAATAGAGAAATCGGTAATGCATGGTGATATCAAAGCTTAGGAACTTCAGGCTTACCATGAAGACTGAGTAGACCCAGACAAAGGACTGACTTGATTGTTAGGGTACGGGTCAAAGAAGGTCAAGTTCATTTGACATCATTAATCACATGACAGGCGTATGTTGCAGCGTAACCGTTGCCCTATTTTTAGTATAATTTCCGGGTATAGGGGGGGGGGGGGGCTGCTTATTTTGAATTTTAAATGAAGGACCGATTTATTTCTCTATGTATGTGTCAGCATAAAATATTTGTGAATTTTAAACCAAAAATATTCATTTTGACTTAAAATAAATTAAAAAAAAAATTTTTTTTTTTTTTTATTTACAGTTCACAAATATTTTATGAAATATGCGTACATTTTTCTTTTTTTTGGGGGGGGGATACAAGATTTGAACATTTATTGATAATAGATACCAGCTGGTTAATAATCAAAATATTAAACCTTCTTCATAATAAATAAAATATATTAAATTCCTTCCGCGTTACCCTAAAATGAAGGTATGTACCAATAAAAACGCACTTCTTTTTCAATTAAAAAAATGGAAATATAGTGTACCCTATGATTTACAGGCAAAAATTGGTCACTGGATATAATTTTTTGTGATAAACTTCAGAATCAAAGGGACTTGTCGCGCTTCTCAGTTGCTTTAAGTACTATGGTTTTTAACCTATATATAGTACATTTATCAACCGGGAAGCGTGATAAATCCCTGTGATCATAACAAAGCATAATAAATATATAATATCGAAAAAACCAAATCATTACAAATGATAAGAAGGATGACTCAGTTGAATTGCTTCTAAAAGAATGAATCCTTTCTCTGTTTATTATCCGATATAATCATCTTGATATTTATGAATCTCAATGTGAAAGAGAGAGTTATAGAATAGGGACGAGTATGTTAATAGCTAATGAATGAACATTCCGGCTCTTGTGGTTAATTTTCACAACTTTATATGATTTTTTAAGCAAAAAAATAAACATTTTGCCTGACAGTACACACATTTTATCTTAACATTTTGAACATAAACTTATTTCACTTAAAAGTACATTGAAAATTGTATAAATCTATGTTATTACTGCTTATGTCTAGAAGAGATACATGATAAACTGTTTACCATTTCCTGTAATTTTTCCATTAAAAAGCATTTTTTTTTCATGAGATCGGTGATGGTTTATCGGGGAGAGAGGGTTTTCTACCCATCGACACAATTTTATGGATAATTACGCTGTATATGTACGTACACCCTAGCTGATTTAATCATAACGATGGATATCTTTCTGCGACAAATTTAGAATAAAAACTAACCAACGAAAAGTGTAGCACCCTCGCACGGCATCAATACACACAGTCACACAATAGTAGGTAATGGCCTTTATTACCCTGTCACACTTTCACTTTTTTTGGTTAACGCACGAGTAACGACAAAGTAAATTTGCCAACACGTCGCAAAACGTTGAGGTCGTTGTTTGGTCGCTGACTTGTCGTTGTGTGGTCGCTGGAGGACGTTGGTGTGCGATGTGGTCGTCGGAAAATTTTGTGACTGTCCAGCGTCCAATTGTAAATCATGGAGTCATTAGAAGGTTGCTGGGCATGCGTTTCCGTGCACTGTGCAGTCGTTGCTAAAAACGTTGAGAGGGCGCCGATAATTGCAACGAATGTGTAACGAAAGAGGAGCGCAAGTCTAACGCGTACACAGCCACACCATTCTAGCGATGGTCTAACGTCCTCAACGTGTGTCCAACGACAGTCAAACGTCCTTGGCGTGTGCTTCAGGTCTTGACAACGAAATATTTTCTGAAAATTAAGTTTTGCTGTAAACGTTGTAGATCGCGAGAAGGTCGCTGCCAGGTTGTTGACAAGTCGTTAGGCGAACGTTGCGAGATCTTTGGGCACGCTTTTTAGAACGTTAACAGGTAAATTGTCAACTAGTTTTATGCGTTTGGAAGACGCTGAGGTCGTTTGGCGAACGCTCCCAAGCGCTACAAGGTCGCTACGCGCACGTTGCTCAAGAACGTTGCTTCATAAATGATTTTCAGACCAAACCCCGACGTTTACCAGCGTGTTGAAGGTCATTATACTCGTGCGTTGGCCAAAAAAAGTGAAGGCGTGACAAGGATATATACCACTTCGTACGTAATCTTAAAATAGAACTTGAAATTCTTCACAACATATGCAAATATGCAACATTGATGAAGTCCCATTTTTAAGTTGCCTCCTCTATTTCTGTGATCTTGATCTTTGACCTTGATAATCGAAAAAATGTTCTTTGTGTCATTTGTATTAAATCTATACCTTAAAGAGCTTAACCATGATCTGTTGGTGAATGACACAGAGGATCTTCAATGATTTTGACGAATTCAATCCTGCGACCTTGACCTATAATATAATAGGTTTCTTCCTATTGTTATTAGCAACAAGTGTATGGGCATTTGAAAGATCTAGTCAAAACTGTGCCCTCTTGGTTTGTATATAAAGATTTTAAGCATTTCCCTTCAGTGACCTTGATCTTTGACACTAGAAAATCAAAAGGGTTCTTCTTCTTGTTATAAACAATAAGTGTAAGGAGTTTGGTAAACTCCAATGTATCATCGGGGCTGTATTAAAAGATTTTAAAAATTCTAATCTGTGAGCTTGACCTTTGATGCATTACCGTGATAACCAATAGTTAAGAGTTCTTTCTCCTATCATAAGCAACAAGTGTATTGAGTTTGGTGAAGATCAACTTCAAACTGCACCCTCTAGGCTGTATGAAATTATTTTAAACATTTCCAGTCTGTCACCTTGACCTTATATTTCAAAACAATAGAGCTCTTTCACTTGTCATAAGAAATAAATGTATGGAGTTTAGTAAAGATCCAATCAAATCTGTGCATAGGCTAAGAAAAATGATTTTTTACATTTCCAACTTGTGACCTTGACCTTTTACCAATGACCTTGAAAATATATAGGGTTCTTTCTCTTGTCATTAGCAATAAGTGTATCAAGTTTGGTCAATACCCAGTAAAAACTGTGCCTCCTGGGCTGTATAAAAGGATTAATAACATTTTCAACCGGTGACCTTGACCTTTGACCCATGACCTTGAAAATCAATAGGGTTTTTTCTCTTGTCATGAGCAATAAGTTTATGAAGTTTGGTCAAGATCCAATCAAAATTGTGCCTCCTAGGCTGTTTAAAAGAGCGTGACGTGCACAAACACACCCTCCCTCTCCAACACAGTCGCCCTTACGCACTCTCGTACGCACCCTCACCAACGGTCGCATTACACCCCACTGCAATTATGCTGCGGGGGATGATTAGCAAACATTTGTTTTCTATGATGGAAGAGAAAATTGACAAATAATTGTCCTCCATGTTTGTACACGGAGAGGAATATTTTATTTTTAAGGAATTATAATATTCACATTTTGAATTTGTTCTAAAAATAGCTACCAATGACGTCATCAATACAGATTTTACGTCATCGCGATTCACTTATGTTAAGGATAAGATTGGAATATTATTCTGTTGATGCAATTTGTACAGAAAATTCAATTTTGTTTTCATCAATATTTCTTTCCTTTGTGAAAAAGACCAGAAATACGTAATCTATGTTGAATGACCCCTTTGACCTTTGACCCCTGAAAATGGAATGTTTGTACATTCAAACCTGTTGATGACATTGATATTTTGAAAGTACATTTCTTCTAGTTTCATTTGACATATAATTTACCCATGTACTAATCTGTCGACTAAACTGTAAAATTTAGCTCCTTGGTCACCGTACTACTAAGCTCGCCAGTCTACCTTAAAGTTTAAACTAAGGCAAATTATCAAGAAACTCTACATCTTGTACATGCAGCGGGAATGAACTCCCCCCCCCCCCTCCACACTTCTTAATTATATCACCAGTCTTGAGATTCACGTTTTTTGTCTTAGAAATTTTTTTTCTTGCTTGTCAATTTTTCTGTGAACAATTTTCTTGGAGCTGAAACCTTGACCCCCCCCTTCTGAAATCCGAGATCCGCCACTGATAATGTTGCACTTCAGTGACATCGGCGAAACTTCTGTTACACTACAGTGGTTGACAGCAGCATATGCCAGCATAGAAGGCCGCTAGCTAACACGCTGAATGATCGTTGTACATGCTTCATGGACGTTTCACAATGAGCTATACGCTCTTGGATTAATAATAATTATGCCTGCACAAAATTGGCAGCGTGAGCGTAGGCTCCGGAACATGCTCATGAAATAAAGTTGACGATAGTCTAGCGTTTGTGCAATGTGTTTGTAATATGAAGGAAGCGTTCTCTAACGACTACCTGACGTATAAATTATATGTAAACCACTTCAGTGCAAAGGATCTGAGAATTCTCATACAAACTCAAAAACGCAATCGAACGTCCTATGAACACTGCGCGAGTTCCGCATATGTCGAGATCGCCAGAAATGCGGTGGTTATACGTTGTTGTTCGCTTTCATACGTTATAAAACCGTTCCACACACGCTAATTAAACGTTCTGCAGTCGCTGTTACATGTTAGTTTTGCGATAGGCAAACTCTCTGAGTCTCAGAAAGCGGCTTTCTTTTTATCTTGTATAAACGACAACACCGTTCGGCAGCGTGCGGCAAAAAAAGGAAAATAATGAATAAAAAAAAAATCAAACGTTAACGTTGCCACACACTGTCCAGAATGCGGTAGTTTTATAGGACCTAAGTACATGTATATTGGACACTAATACTCAGTGTTGTGTGTATTTTCTGTGAAGTTCACGTTTCAATACTTCATTATTTTAGTAAGCATAGTAAGAACAGCCGGTATTACTAGCCATTCACTTAATTATTTTAGAAAGACGGAGAGTAGCTAAACGTACATAAAACTTGCGTTTCACAAAACGCTTTGTAAACGTACATATAACGTACGATTGATATAAGCTTAGCTCCCCCGCATCCATGTCCGCTCTTAAAAGAAGTTTGAGGTAGCTCAGTATTTGGCAAAGTACCGATGCTACAGTTACCAAACTTGCACATGCGATTCATATTGGGATGCCAATGTGGACCTATACATCGGACACAGCATCTGACCTACTTTTTTCGCTTGAATTATAATGCCCAAGTGTTAGCGCATCACATGACCTCGATATTTTAAAAGAATAGATTTAGTAATTGATATTATTTACAAGAAAGTGGCGACACCTATTTATAGCGCACTACTCTCCAAGCGACGTAACTCTGTTAAGCACAAAAGCAGTAGTGCCCGGTCGGGGCACTATTCTCTCATAGTCCCTGCATGCTAAACCAATAGAATTCCAAGGATTTATAATGTGATGTACTAGATTTGTATTAAGATTTCCTTGAACGCCCAGTTTGACCTGCATCACTGTTGTTTAGCGGCGCAACGTAACTTAAAGAGTTACGCACAACCAAAATGGAGACAGATGTCAACGGTTAATTTGTTTTCTCTCTTACTTTCAGATAAATAACACTTATACATAACAACATGCTGAACGTATGAAATACATGATTGAATATTATTTGAATTTTATCTGAAAGAAAAGCAATAAATAGAATGTTTCAACACACCATTATAATTTATAAATTCAACTGTTGACCAATACTACGACATCATGTATAATTGCGGTTTTATTCAGATACAGATCTTCACCGTGGCATATCACGTGGTGTGCATATAATCTCTTACAAGGGAATCCCCTTCGATTAAACAAGGTAAATACTGTCTA
This sequence comes from Pinctada imbricata, assembly GCA_033119305.1. Classification (NCBI taxonomy): domain Eukaryota; kingdom Metazoa; phylum Mollusca; class Bivalvia; order Pterioida; family Pteriidae; genus Pinctada; species Pinctada imbricata. Next base: position 6,954,834 of record VSWD01000012.1, on the reverse strand, counting down.
AATCTACTTTATATGAAACTAGTTTACGCCTATCATATGAGCATCATTATTATAAATATGATAGTAATCTTTTCTGGTCAAGAATAGAAGAATATTTAGAGAACACTTAAACAGAAAATTTCCTATTTTGTTAACATGTTATGATATGGTGCACGTAAATAAACAAAACTTTCTGTTCAAGTGTTCTCTGGGCATACCTTTATTCTTGGCCAGAATAGATAACCATCATATAATTTATAACGATGACTGTATGGTAAGCCTAGAATAAATTCATATAATGTAGATTTAGACAGCATTTACCTTGTTAATCGAAGGGGATTCCCATGCAAGAGATTATTTTCATATCACGTGATACGCCACGTTGGATCTTGGCAGATGAAAGAAATTGTGCTAATATGATTCTACATTGCAATTCGTAACTTTATAGCACCTGTTTTCTGGCTAAATGAATTAGATATGACATGCAATAGAAATGCTTCTCACATATCAATGCACTTATTGCTTTTTCAAGATACAATATATACCCATCAATATATTTACTTAACAAGACGTTTTATGTGACGTCAACGACGTCATTATACATGTAAAGCCCCCGTTCCACTGCAATCCCGCTGTACCTACGTTCATTCCCGACCACGAAAATTGCCAGGTCGGGAGAGAACGGCTCTTAGTCGTATCTTGGTCTGGTACAGCGTATGTTGGTCCAAAATTGATCGGTATAAGAGCGGGCACGCTTTAAAGGTCGGGAAAAGTTTCCCGTATTCTTTCAACCGGTTGAAAGAATACGGGAAACTTTCCCGCTCTCTTTGTGGTCGTGAAATGGTCGGCGCTTGGTCGGGATAGTCGTGGGTACAGCCTAGGTTAATCGTGTCCTGGTCGGGAAAGAGCGTGGCTTGAGCGTGGTCTGATCGGCATTTAACTAAACCCCGCTTTCTTCACGCATAAGATACGCTTTAATTACGCCCTGTTCCCGATCTTTACCCGTCTATTCTACGCTCTTACCACGATCTATTCACTACAGATTCAATGTTTGCTGATCTTACCAAGACCTTTTCATGACCATCTAGCGACCTTTTCACGCTCTATATGACCAAGTTACGACCAAACGACACTTCAAATAGGATCTGTGCATATTTCATTCATTTTCTCGCACTGATATTGATTTGTTCAAAATACTTATTACCAAAATGTCGCGGCGACGAATCTTGGCTATGCAATGCCACCTTTTAAGTAGTGATTTTTTAAAATTTTGATCGCGACACTTTTGGGTAAGGCTTGGTTAAAACGAGGAATATAGGCTTCTTCTCGGTCGATTCAATCATTGGATGAAAAATGACATCAGTTTAAGTTAAAAAATTATGTTTTGAGCGGGAATGCGTCGGGGACAGTCGGAAATAGATCGGAATTGCATCGGGAATAGATCGGGTTTTGGTCGGGAATAGATCGGAGTTTGATCGGATTGAACGGGACTTGGTCGGCAATATGATCGTGAGTAGAGCGGGTAAAGCGTGAGTAAGTCCGCGATGAAACGTGAATCGGTCATAAATTGATCGGGAATCGGTCGGTAATAGAGCGTGATGTCAAGAAAAAAATGAAAAGGTCGGGAAAGTTTTACCCGCTCTTGTGAAAATTTCGGTCGGGAATGGTCGTAGGTACAGCGGGATTGCAGTGGAACGGTGGCTTAAGTAAACGCGACGTTGGGGTGGCGTCATTCAAATAGCCATAGCTTCCTTATTTATCGAGCTATTTTCAAAATTCAAGCAATACTATAATCAGCAAATGTTACTCTTTTACAATGTAGAATATTACAAAATTTTGAATCTAGGCCATATTTGGTAGTTAGTGACTTTTCTCCTTTATGGTAAAATGTAATTGTTCGAATACATGTAATAACATGCAAATTACGAAATCAATAATCCTGGTACATTTATTTTCTTTTTCTTCCATTATCTGTCATAATTCTAGAAAATTAACGGTCATAACAGGTCCCTTTTCAAGCTTACAAGATTTGGGATTGAATATATAATAAGATATGAAAAATACAACATTTTTACTTTGATTCCTTTTCAAGTTTTCACGTCACGACAAAAAATGTTTTAAGGGCAGACAGACAGAAATAGAGACAATTATTCGAGAAAGGAAATCCTTATGGTAAAACAAACTTACATTTGATATCAAACCTTGTCTTTGTTGTTATCCCAAATATACAGGCTCTAATATTTGCTGCGCAAGTCACAAAATCCATGGCAAGATCTTCATCCTGGAAAACAATTCATGGTAAAAATGTATTCATAACCTTTCAACAGAAGCATTACCAATAAAACATAGATATCAAGAGATGTCACACCTTGATATCAAAAGTAGACATTTGGTTAAGAAATAACAAGTAGCTAGCCGTGGTTTATTGTCCAGCAGGTGATAATTTGATTGGTTCATGCGAGGAGGGGAATTGATGGACAATGAACCATGGCTAGCTAATTGTTAGTTCTATTCCAATATTGCTCTGCAGACCACAATATGCGGGGCTTAGCGGACTGGAAATTTGTTGGAGATTTTACACCAGGCAAGTTCAATACCACGAGAATAGGCGGAGCTTAGTGGACTGGAAGTTTGTTGGAGATTTTACACCAGGCAAGTTCAATACCACAAGAATAGGCAGAGCTTAGTGGACTGGAAATTTGTTGGAGATTTTACACCAGGCGAGTTCTATACCACGAGAATAGGCGGAGCTTAGTGGACTGGATGATTGTTGGAGATTTTACACCAGGCGAGTTCTATAATACATATAGGGAGAAAATCTCAAGTCATATTAGAATACATAATAATTTGTATTGGACATCTAGTTGAAGTTGATTATCTTTTTCATGTGTACCTTGTCCCAGACCAGCATCCCTCCTTCCCCTTGCTTGGCCAGCTCAGTCTGGAGTCCCGCCAAACAATCACCGAATATATCGGCACATTCCTGTATGCTCCACAGTCGCTGGTCTCTCATAGTGTTACTGTCATCTACTTTGTCTGTGTGATAGAGAACAATCCTATATAACAGCCAAAATTGTTATTTTGTACTGCTACCATTGTTAACCAGCTAGTGTGTTTTGTTATATTTTCCAGAATATATTTTTCCTCACTGTATATTTCCCTTTTCGTTGTTTTAGTATTCATAACTTTACATAATGCACTGGATGAGAGAATCTTTTCACTTTTTTTTTCACAGGCATAACTTGATTGAGGGAGTTTACTCCAGTCTTAGGGCTCTGGAGGTCAGGCATTACCTGATTGAGGGAGTTTACACTGTCTAAGGGCTCTGGAGTTCAGGTATTATCTGATTGAGGGAGTTAACTCTAGTCTAAGGGCTCTGGAGGTAAGATATTACCCGATTAAGGGAGTTAACTCCAGTCTAAGAGCTCTGGAGGTCAGATATTACCTGATTGAGGGACGTTAACTCCAGTCTACGGGCTCTGGAGGTAAGATATTACCTGATGAGGGACATTACTCCAGCCTAAGGGCTCTGGAGTTCAGACATTACCTAATTGAGGGATGTTACTCCAGTCTAAGGGCTATGAGGTCAGACATGACCTGATTGAGGGAGTTTACTCTAGTCTAAGGGCTCTAGAGGTCAGGTATTACCTGATTGAGGGAGGTTAGTCTAAGGGCCCTGGAGTTCAGACATTACCTGATTGAGGGAGTTTTCTCCAGTCTTAGGGCTCTAAAGGTCCAGCATTACCTGATTGAGGGAGTTTACTCCAGTCTAAGGGCTCTTGAGTTCAGACATTACCTGATTGAGGGAGGTAACTCCAGTCTAAGTGCTCTGGAGACATTACCTGATTGAGGGAGTTTATTCCAGTCTAAGGGCTCTGGAGGTCGTCTCTTCTTCCATAAGTTTTCCATGGATAGTAAATACTTGATGTCATCTCTGAAAAGCTGATAAAATAGATAGAGTACATATATGCTCTCTTATGTTTAAAAGTTAATATATACATGTAGTTAATACATGTACATTGTACATGTATACAGATGATCTTCTCTAAAGCAACTAGAAATTTTAAGGAACTTTAACAGAAGAATTGTTGACATTAGGACCATTTTCATTAATACATGTACTCAAATAAATACATTTATGAATGCATATACATGTACTTACTTTGTTGAAGATTTTCTGTGGGTCATATTTATTTTCCATGGCCCAGGATCGTGTTGACTTTCTCTCTATACCCCCTACACCATCCTTCTTGGCCTCACTTTCTAATGCTGACTGCCCTGCCTCTCCTTGTAAGAAAATACAAGTATTAAACGAAAATAAACATGTGAATAGAAAAAATACTGAAAACTTACCGGAGTCTTTAATTAACATTAAATAAAGTAACATTACTGGCATATAAAAGATTAGAGAAAAGCAGAATTGCAAAAAGTATTGGACAAAATCATAATAGAACGGCAATCATAATAGAACGGCATATCCGACGCACAATCTCTGATGGTATTCACTGATACTTACATATACATACATACATACATGTATAAATGTACTGGACTATTCTCAAAATATATACATGTACATGCCTATTGATACAAATAAAGGTGCATTTAGATACAATTTTATGACAAGTACCTGCTAATTCTGGATCCTCAGTGTCAGGTGACACATCCTGATCTGGGTCCTCCTCCCCAAAAAGCTGACTAAATAAACGTACAATCAGTATATATGAAAACACTAGAATGACTAGGACGATCATATAGCAAATGACTGAGAAAGAAGGTAAGACATTTCTGAAAAATCCAGAACTTTCAATGTGCCCTTAACAACTCTTGAGTTATATAATAAAATGAATTATTTTTCTTTTTTCATTTTCTACAGAATTTTATCAGTGAAGCTCTTGTAGTAAATGTGTGATGTTTTATTACTTACTTGAACAGGTGCTTGGCCCACACCACACAGTGTATGGGTTCTGATGGAGTGTTTCTGATGGTGCATCCTGGGAAAGTTTTCTGTGCTGGTTTTGGCTGACATTCATAACACTCTGTCAGTCCCTGTAAATCACATGCCCACTTTTAAAATTCTCATATTAAATTGGCTTCTTCATCCTAATATGTTTGTTCCTAAAGTAACCAGGTCCCACATCAGTATGATGAACTTTTGATAATTCCATGGAAAACTTTAAATCAATTCCTTGAAATTATTACTTAGCAACACTTAAAGCAATTCAATAAATTCCAGAAGTAAGCAAAAATCTTTATATACATGTATGTACAAAACAAAATATGAATAAGATTGGACGTCAGACTGGGTGACCTTCACAGACAACACAAATAAAGTAGACGTAATTTTAACATATTAGTTTCCAAACATTTGACATGATTTATATGCATCAATTTAGTACATTTAACAAAGTACCATGTATCAGCTTCATTAGGTTCTAACCTTCTTGATGACGACTACTTGGCCCAGATACCCGGCAGTCCCGCTCTCTATCAGGGGTACATCAGCTGCTAAACACATTCTGTTCACGTGATTCCGTGCCGCTGAAATACAAAATCACATTCTAACATCATTCCACCTAATATAAATAATAATGACGTCAATGTACAATACCAGTATAATTTTTACAGAATATTTGTTCTATTTCAAACATTTCTAAAATCTGCTAAAAATGCTTATGTTCGTCCTTTAAGCTTATAGAAATTGAACAAAATTAATTTTCATTACGGTATTTTTTTTGTTTGAAGTTTAAGATTTTTTTCGCCAAGAGAGTTAAAGCTCACCTCTATTATCAAGGGCATTCATCACTACATCAAACTTCTTGAAGAAATCATAATTATAATCTGTGCTGAAAACAAAAGAGAATACATCATAATCTATTATTGATTTATTCTGAAGAAAACAAAGATGCATCAGGCCATTTTTGGAATGATTTTGAAGTTTATTCAACATTCAATATTCAAGACTATCTGCTGTATTTCACATGTTTCATGCACATTACCAGATTACTGTTTAAAATATGTTTTGCATTGGCTTTATAAAACTTAGCACATGATTTACTGAATTTCATCCATACCATCTTTTGGTTATGAGAATTTTTTTTAGGGATTCAAATTAGGACTAAGTGCTGTTAATATCAAAAATAAACTATTTAACTCCTACAGGTTATTTCTGAAAATGACTCAAGTACACTAATTCATGATTACCCTGATGTATCAATTTGCTCATTTTTGCCTTGTTTCCGTTAAAATTTGGTAACGCCAAAATAAGTACATGTACAGTAAATAACAGACTATTACCTCATTACACTGTCATGATAAGCGATAATTTTTGCATCTGGATTAAATTGTAAAGCACTATCTTTAGCTACCTGGAAAACAAAAGCAAATGAATTTTATACATGGAATGTTTAATACATGTATTTGAGAATAAAAAGAAGTTTAACGAAGAATTGCATCAAGAAAGTGGTGAATTTTATTCGGGGTATTTTTCTACTTATAAATGAAATACATCTTTTTAAACAATATTTATTAAGCAGATTGACTACATACCTGAGCCTTGGACTTTCCAACATGTTCTTTTCGGAAAAGGAATTGTCTATTGAGGTTGCTTACATCAATGGTATCCAAGTCAATCTGAAGTATTACAGAAATGTCATCATTACAGTGTATGATATATTTTATTATACAATTATACATGTAGACATTTGATGAGGTTTAGTCATGATTAAAGTGCTAGCTTCTTGTATTAAGTAAACGTGGCAACTGAATACAAAATATAACACTGAGTATATGAAGTAACTCAGTGCTGCTTTCAGAATTTACTGATACTTTTAAAATAAATTGTATCCAATCAATAGAAAGATTTATTTATTTCATTTACTTATCTATATATATTGATCAGTCAGGGGAACCACTGCATTTTCTCTATGTCGGCGTGATGTCACACAAAGGTTCAATTAGAGATGAGTACAGAGAAGTTCCGAAAATAGTTGGGGGATAAACTTGGCGTTTATGGAGAGCATAGTGTATGGAAATTGCTTTATATCTAGAATCTAACGTTTATATTAAGGATAAAATTACTAGAATTCATTGAAGGAACCATTGATGAATTAGCTCGTAGCTCCTCAAACCCCATTTAAAAAACGAGATTTGCAGAAGAAGCAAACAAAATCATGGATTTTTCATAGGTTGCAGTGAAAAATCTAGAGGCACATCCCCCTGTAAACATGGTGGAAATTTGGTCATGTGACCAGTCCGACACCATGAATGTGGTGATTAAAATAATAACTGAATGCAGTGATTGTAAAATTTGAATCACTTTTGATAAAATGGTACTTTTTGGCCTTATACATGTATCAAAATGTTCTTCCCTAAGTTATGTCTGATAAAATTAGGTCAGTTCATTATTTACCTATCAAAAACTGTTAAAAAGGATAGGACATGATTGAATCACATTTTTAAAAATGCTGATTTCGTGAATTCCTGACATAAAATAACCACATTTTTGAGCTCCGATTTTGGGTTAATCTGAGTTTTCCTAATATGACCCAGGGCTCTCACACTCATTTTTGGGGACTCGACCTTTGTAATTGGGAAAAATAGCAGCATTTTCTCAAAAATTGGGGGAAAATATAAAAAGATTTTGATGCCTTTTCCCTTGAAATTTAGGATTTTTCACTCTTTTTCTTTCAAATTTTTCACGAGTTATCAAATTTGGGAAAAATTTGTCAAAAAAGACACTATTTTGCATTGGGAATGGATCCGAATATCGGCCCCAAATCAGGCCCATCGTGAACCCTGTGACCCTAAGTTTTTCCAGATGGAGCTGTATCTGACAAGACTGTAGCTCTCCTAGTTGTTTTGTTTTATTCACTCATCATGCTCATTGATAAGTGAATAAGATACATACACATAAATATCAATTTCCAGTTTTTTAAAACCAATGACCATAGGGAGTAGGTAGAGATATGTTGAAATCTAGGTCACTGTGGGTTCAGTTTGCAGGTTAGAACAGCCGTTGTAGCATGTTTGTGTAGAGTTTATACAATGCGACGTCATGAATGTTTACATTCAGGAATGCAACACGTTCCTTCAATAGCTTGATCTCAGGGAATTACATTGACTGTGTATATCAGGGGTCTAGAATTTTTTTCAAAATCTACTTGCCACGGGCAACTCGAGGCTTAAAATTTACTTGCCTGACAAAAATATCACTTGCCCCAATGATGGGTCTTATACTGAAAGTTGTTGAAATTTGGCATATTAAGTAAATGGAATGCTTGATTCTTCAGCATATTAAAATTAAAATCCTTTCTGTAGAAATCAATAAGATAAGAAAGAAATCGGAAGGCAGTGGCTCCGGATACGAACATTCGTATCTGTAGAGCTGGGTCTCCACGAACGAATCGTAGTTACATGTAGCTTCTGCATATATTTGGTTAGGGTTTTTCTTCAAGGCATATTGTGTTCAAATTTTATCTTTTTTACGACATATTCTGAAAAGTGAATAAGTAAAAAGCAGTTGCATCTACATGTACCTATTTGTTATCTTCTAACAACTTCCAAAAATTCAAATTCCACTTGAGCAACGGAACATCAGTACTCAAGGTAGCTGACAAGTGCGCGTCTATTACTGAGCAGTGATCACTATTGTACAATGATTGAGAACATAGAAAATAGTCTTTTATCCCAGTTGCTAAATTACCGAGTACGCAGAATAAACTCGTATACCTTGATATAATTACAAAAATCAACTTATTTCTCTGTTATGGACACTTGACCCCAGTCACATGACAGTTACAGATTAATCAGAAACTTGTTTGTACGCCGAGACATAGGTCTAAAGATACGAACGTTCGTATCCGGAGCCACTGCCAAATCTGAATGAAGAGGAAAAAATGCTCAACAAGTCTCCTTGCCCACGGACAAGTGAACACCTGCTTTGTACTTTCCTGACCTAACTTTTCCCTTTCCCCGGGCAACGGAAAATGGGAATTCTTGACCCCTGTATATATAACTTATAAGGACCTATTTTCTGTACATCAACAGGTTTTAAAAGTGAAAGTGAAAACAAAAGCCCTGGTGCAGTACCCCTATAATTTGCCTGAGAGTATAATGTTTCACTTACCACCTCTATATCTTTGAAGCCAGTCAAAACAAGGTTTTTGAGAAGCTCACACCCAATACCTCCGGCACCTACTACTAGTATTTTACACGAAAATACTTTTTCGCGAAGAACTGCATCACTGATTGCCGCCATTGCTTTCCGAAAATGCTTATCGTCGATCCCGAATGTGACAAAAAAAATTCGGCCAAAAGAAATCGATGTTTTCTCAGTATAGAAAAAACAGTACTTATGAAAACATCAGATAATAATGTCGATTTCATCTAATATAATCATTCTTATATCAATTGACAAAAGATTTATAAGAAAACTGCTACGCACCTGCTTAACCAAAGGCACAGGCAGCCGATGTCATATAAATATAGATTTTTTTAAAATAAAAACCAACCTTCAGTTTATCATATGTACAGGGAAGTTTGACAGAAATCGAGGCAAAAAATGAACCTTTTAAATTTGTTATCCTTCTTTCCGTGTATGTATGATAAAAAACAACAAAAGGTTGGTTTTTATTTTTTAATAGATAAACATCGGCTGCCTGTGCCTTTAGTTAAGCAAGTGTGTAGCAGTTTTCTAATAAATCTTTTGTCAATTGATGTAATATTATTTCTGTGAGAGGTTAGATGAAATCGTCATTATCATCTGAAGTTTTCTTAAATACAGTCCTTCTTTCCCTGTATGTATGATAAAAAACAACGAAAGGCTGGTTTTTATTTTTCAATAAAGGCGACTTTATTCGCGCTACTTATTTTTGCGCGGAGTTTTGTTCAAGAGACAAGAGCAGATCCAGAGGGGGATTTTTCGAAGCATAGATAATTTTTTTTATTCATATACATATTTCATAAGATTAAGTCCCCTTTTGTTGTCATAATATTTGAAAAATATATCATGAATTTGTATGAGAAATCTTTCATTTTGAGAATATTTTGACGTCAGCATTTCGAAAATTTTCTTTGGCTCGCTTACGCTCGCCAGAATTTATTACATACATGTTTACTGCATTTTTATAACTAAATAGCAAATACAAAAATAACACCTTTCTCGTGTTGTACAAGGAATTTCTCATCTACGTATTTTCTTTACGTTAAGAAATTAACAAAATAAAGGATCGAGAGTGAAGGTTAGGGGTAAGGACCTGTACCCGCCTGGAATTTGCCAAAATTGCTGAAGTTTTACATATAAATTTTTCTTTAAAATCATGGGCTGAAATAAAGCTATAGGTAAATTAGTTCATGAAAGGTTAAAAGATAAGGTATTGAAAAGGCCGGGTGGGTTACAGGAGATGATATTTCATCAACAGGACTGAATTTTTTACAAAATTTATACACAGTTATTGTTTTCTTTGGTCCCGATGGTCAAATTCCCGGGTTTTCCCCCCTGATTGCCCAACATTCGTTTGAGCTTTTAATGAAAAAAATGCTGATCGATCATATTCAACTTGTCGAGGTCATCAAGTTCTATATAGTTGGACCAAAAGTAAGAAAACTAGAGGGCTCTATTAAAATGAAAAAAAAAAAAGAAATAAATAAATAAAATAGCAAGTAAAAAGGAAACATATGTAATTTCAATATAACCAAAAAAACAAAAACAAACAAAAACAAACAAACAAACAGAGAGAAAAAAGCAACATAACTTTGATAGAATAAATATAAATTGAAATGAAAAAAAGCAGGTTGATTCTATGAATTGCAATTCAAACAAAAGTCCTAGTTTCTTCGATATTTCCTCGATCATCACACATATATCTTGAAAAAAATATTTTCTCGGAAAATATTTTCCACATTTTCGAGGTTTAATTTTTCATTCAAATTTCTTGTTCGTATCAAAGGGAATGTTCTTGTCATGGGCGATACATATATATTTCAGAAATGATACAAAATTCAAAATCGTTCCCGGCCTTTCTCTCTCACATAAATCAATTGATATAAGACATATTACAAAGAAATTTGATTACTTCAAGTATTTCCTTCAATTATTGATACATGTAAGTTACTGATTAAACATGGAACGGCATGTCGATAATCTGATCATTTGTCCTTTGTGCAGAGGCATCAATTCCCTAAACATATATAGATTACAGATCACAATTAATTTTGAATGTTCGTTGACCTCGTTGACCTTAATTGTGAATGTTCGTTGACCTTAATTGTTAATGTTCGTTGACCTCGTTGACCTTAATTGTGAATGTTCGTTGACCTTAATTGTGAATGTTCGTTGGTCAACGCCTTAATTGTGAATGTTCGACGCCTTAATTGTGAATGTTCGTTGGTCAATTGTGAATGTTCGTTGACCACGCAAATAGTTCCTGATAATTTCAATCCCTCGTCTTCTTACATTTAATTTCTACGACTCTTTTTACACTAGATGATTGGTTTTTTACGTCAATGAGTCGCAGATGAGTTGAAAAAAAATATTCTAGCATGTTGAATGATACTGCATCATCCTAATCGCGGAATGACAGATGTGTTATGAGGCTCTAGAATTGATAGATTGTAGAACATTAGAGCCACAGATACCCCCTTTCGGTTTTAAAAAGATATTAAAAGTCTACTAAGCGACAGATTTTTGCATGAATCCATTTCTGAGCTTATTTTGATACTATCTAGCAGATATAAAAGTTTCAAGCAAAAAATGGTGGTGCGATTCGAGTATTTAATCGTCATATTAGTACGATTGACAAAGGAATATATAGGAAAAATAATTGGGGTCTGATACCTATAATCTTTTTATTTTGCCACGGACTAATCCGAACCAATCAGAGAGCGTAAATCGCGTCACATGCTCGACGTCAGTAATTTTGCCATCGCCGTAAAAATGAATTTGCATATAAAAGGAAGGCACAAAACGCCAATTTTCTGCGACAAAAAACGGAGAGTTTGGTCCTCGACAAAATAAAAAAAAAAATTAGGTTTGTTACAAACTGTCCACGGAGATTTCGGCTTCTATGGGCTTGATAAACCCGATAAATCTCTGTAGACGGTCAGTAACAAGTTCGGTTCCATATCTCAAAAACTGTAATAGAAAAATTGAAAATTTTTACACGAATTATTACTTTCTGAATTATTCAAATTTTGACAAATTTCTAGAAAAATCGACCGATTGGTATAGTTGTAGGGTCCGTCTCAAAATAACGCCTATTTTACTATGGGGGTATATGGGAATTAATCGATTTTTCCTATAAAATGCCAATTTTCAAGAATACTATAATAGAGATTTGATTGAAATTGCAATATGCTATTACTTTATGAATGGTTAACACAATATATCGACAAGAAAAAAAATTGACCGATTGTTATGCAATTGGGGCGCATTTCAAAGTATGAAAATCTATCAAAACTGTGTAAAATTTTGATAGAAAATGTTGAAAGTGGCAAGAAAAGATAAAGAATTTTCCTCAAAATGCTGTACCAGTATTCGATATTTGTAAACCCTCATTTCTAGCTTCAAAATTATGAAACACAAAAGCAAAGAAGAAAAATATGAAGGATGGGGGTATTCTCAAAATTAATAAATCAAATGTGAGCCTGATAAGGGTCTTCATGAGTCATCATAACTCAAAAACCATGATAGAAAAAAAAATCCCTTTATTTCTTATATGACGTTCTAAATTAAATGGTAATCATTTTGAGAGATTTTCAGAAAAAAATCCTTCGTCTAGATTACTTGCAGGGGCCGTTTCAAATAATGCGTAATTTACAATTGGTGCAAGAACTTTGACGTCACGCACCGAAAATAACGCTCGCCTATACCGCAATGTGTAAAAGAGCAGTTACGCTGCAGGACAGAGATGCTGCATTTAATGTTTGATTTTTTTCTTTAAGTTGAATAAATTTAAAAGATAAAGATATATACAATGTTTTAATTAAAGAATGTATATTTGGATTTGAGTATAAAATAAAACGGCAAAAGATTCCCCGACAGACGTCAAAAGCAGCTAGAACGCAACGAAACTTGTAGAAGTGATAAATCATTATTTTCGTATATTTCATATCTCTCTTATAGATGACGATGGCATACATTTGATATCATCACATGAAGTTGACACACAGAGAGAGAGAGAGAGAGAGAGAGAGAGAGAGAGAGAGAGAGAGAGAGAGTTTCTAAAGGTTTCGTTTCGTTTCGATTTGTTAGTTTCGTTTCGTTTCGTTTCGTTTTTGTTTCGTTTCGCACTTTACAGGGACCCAAATATCAGTCGTTATAAATTTATCAAAAAATTGTACATAAACGAATTACATGTTCTTTTTATCAACAACATGGAAAGAGAGTTAAACAATTGCAATGAATATTTGTTTCTGGTTTATTTACATTGAATATCATCCATTTAAGATCGTCTTTTGGTATTCATTTACTGTAGAAACTAATTTTGCGACCGGAGAGTTCCCTCATCTAAATATGCATTTTTGTATATTCTTTATCTGTATCATTTCTCATTAATTAGGTCTTCCGACTTCCGTCGGAAGACCTATTGTTTTCGTAACCGTGGAAAATTGGAACAGCGATTTCTCAAGAACCCTGTAAGCTAGGACAATGAAAGCTCTCCAACGTTACGTTTGGAGTAAAAGCTAGATTGGTCTTTTTTTTATTTTTGGTCTCTGTTATTTTTTTTATCATGTTTTTTAGTAGATTCAAATATTTGACGGGAGCGTCGAATTACTCAAAAGGACCGAAAATTTCATGTTTTGCTATTTGTAAGCTTAAATATCTCGTATTTTGCTATCTACAATTTCCATTCTTTTTGAAAGTCGACAGCCATGCAAGATATGAAATGCTAGATGCACACTGTAACGATTTATTACGATGACGTCCTTCACCGTCCTTCATATTTCCAAATTCAGAAGTTCACAGGAGGAAGACACTTTTTTGCTTATAATAGTAAACAAAAACTAGAAAGGTTTCTTGTTGCGGTTGCAACAAGAGTGTCTTCCTCCTATACAATTTTTGGTTTGGAAATATGAAGGACGTCAATTTTCAAACCGATAATTGTTGGTGAGCAACCATTTGATTTTGGGGGTGGGGGGGGGGGGGGGGGGGGGGGGTGGGGGGGGGGGGGGGGGGGGGGGTGGGGGGGGGGGGGGGGGGGGGGGGGGGGTTAGGAATTCTATTGCCAGCCGGTAAAATTTTTTCAGCAATTTTCTGAGCAGGCCATTTTTTTCAGCCATTACCAGAGTCGGAGAAAAATTTTCGCCGGTTCTTCGGGCCGGATTTAAACAAATTGTCAAATGTTGTGAATGTCTGTGTAAGTTAAACTCCCCGCTGTTACAGAGTATGAGTTAATAACCGTTCCTTCAGATGTCTCTTTGCAATTAGCGAATTTCAGACAGATTGTATGATGTTTAAATAGAACCTTTTCTAGATTTTTGTGCCTATGCGTATTAGGTCTCTGGTAGATACAGCTATGTGAACAGTTTGTATTTATATTAATTAATTTTTTGACTTTAAATTGTCTGGCACAAAGGGCCAGCAAAAATTTCCATATCATGCAATGTATCCTTACTTTTGCATGGTCCGGGAAAAAAAAAATTGCCGGCCCTTTGGGCCGGAATATTTTTTTCAGCATTTTTCAGAGCCGGGATTTTTTTTTTGCAAATTCTTCCTGCCCCCTTCCCCCATAAAAAAGGCGAGCTCGTAGCTGTAGAACCAATTTTCTTGAGAAGAGAAATGGTAATAACAAGTTACGTTCAATATATATATATATAAATACCATGAGGTTCTCGCTGTGCAGGTTCAAATTTGGAACCCCCTTCCCTTTTTTCAAAGTTTATTTTGAATTTCCATCATGGCGACGTCGTTCAATATAAACAGAACTGTTTTCAAAAAACGAGGAGAGGGAAGAATGTTGGAGAAATTGTTCATCAATTTGTAAATAAACCAACCGGAAATTATGTTCGAACGTTTGCTAGAATTAGAAATTAAACTTGATGTTCAAAATATAGTTACATGTATTGAAGTTTAGAAACAGGTTTGTAGGTTAGAAATCGGAATCAAACTACCACTATTTGTGTGTAAATTCTGGTTTGTAGCTGATCTCTTCTAAATTAATCAACTGTTTTAAAATCAAATTGTGTATATCGAAATGTATTTATGAAATGCATATTCATCATTGCCGTGAAATCGGAATTTGAAAATCTCAACACTGCTTTTCTCGAGTCGGACTCGGACTACCAATTTTAGTGTGCGCCCGATCTCTCGGCGTGAAGGTGTATCGAAATACCCAACTCAAAATTTCGATGCTCATATCTTTTCAACAGTAAGAGATAGGAAAAATCAGAAAGACTAAATAAGACAGATATATGGATAAAAAATAATAATATTGAAATTTTTAGGAAACTTCATAAGCTTAATTTTTGTTTACTATTATAAGCAAAAAAGTGTCTTCCTCCGATGAACTCCCTCCGGGCGCACACTAAAATTGGTAGTCCGAGTCCGACTCGAGAAAAGCAGTGTTGAGATTTTCAAATTCCGATTTCACGGCAATGATGAATATGCATTTCATAAATACATTTCGATATACACAATTTGATTTTAAAACAGTTGATTAATTTAGAAGAGATCAGCTACAAACCAGAATTTACACACAAAAAGTGGTAGTTTGATTCCGATTTCTAACCTACAAACCTGTTTCTAAACTTCAATAACTATATTTTGAACATCAAGTTTAATTTCTAATTCTAGCAAACGTTCGAACATAATTTTCGGTTGGTTTATTTACAAATTGATGAACAATTTCTCCAACATTCTTCCCTCCCCTCGTTTTTCGAAAACAGTTCTGTTTATATTGAACGATGTCGCCATGATGGAAATTCAAAATAAACTTTGAAAAAAGGGAAGGGGGGGGGGGTTCCAAATTTGAACCTGCACAGCGAGAACCTCATGGTATTTATATATATATATTGAACGTAACTTGTTATTACCATTTCTCTTCTCAAGAAAATTGGTTCTACAGCTACGAGCTCGCCTTTTTTATGGGGGAAGGGGGCAGGAAGAATTTGCAAAAAAAAAAAATCCCGGCTCTGAAAAATGCTGAAAAAATATTCCGGCCCAAAGGGCCGGCAATTTTTTTTTTCCCGGACCATGCAAAAGTAAGGATACATTGCATGATATGGAAATTTTTGCTGGCCCTTTGTGCCAGACGATTTAAAGTCAAAAAATTAATTAATATAAATACAAACTGTTCACATAGCTGTATCTACCAGAGACCTAATACGCATAGGCACAAAAATCTAGAAAAGGTTCTATTTAAACATCATACAATCTGTCTGAAATTCGCTAATTGCAAAGAGACATCTGAAGGAACGGTTATTAACTCATACTCTGTAACAGCGGGGAGTTTAACTTACACAGACATTCACAACATTTGACAATTTGTTTAAATCCGGCCCGAAGAACCGGCGAAAATTTTTCTCCGACTCTGGTAATGGCTGAAAAAAATGGCCTGCTCAGAAAATTGCTTAAAAAATTTTACCGGCTGGCAATAGAATTCCTGCCCCCCCCCCCCCCCCCCCCCAAAGTCAAATGGTTGCTCACCAACAATTATCGGTTTGAAAATTTAATGTTACTGCTATTTGAAAACTTAAATATATAATATAAATACATGTAATGTGACGTCCTTCATATTTCCAAACCAAAAATTGTATAGGAGGAAGACACTCTTGTTGCAACCGCAACAAGAAACCTTTCTAGTTCTGAATTTCATGTTTACATACATACATTTACTACGAATGTAAACATAGAACATTGTAGAACATGTAGAACGGGCACATGAAACCAAAAAAAACATAAAAAAAAGAGGGGGGGGGGGGGGTGGTGGAGTCAGTGACTCCGATTCGAGAATTGTTTTTCAGTGAAACATAAAAATTCTGGTACAAGCATGATCGATTTATACTTTTGACTTTTTTTCCCTTATAAACACAAAGTTCTACGATAGTTTATCATCGGGATAAACTGAAAAAAAACCAAGTTTAAAAATGATGTAACGAAATAATAAACCAAGTAAATCTAAATCCCTGGTCAAGCATTATTCGCCCTTTTCATTTATAACAAATTCTGGTGTCAGTTTTGCCCCCCCCCCCCCCATTTATTTTATTTTATTTATAACATGTATTATCATTTTTATTTTTTGTGCGAATGTGTGTGAAAAAAGCTCACATCCAGCTCAATGAATCAATTTAGAGATACGGAAACAAGAAAAAGAGAGAGAAAAAAAGTAAACGTAAGCGTTTTCAATTTTGACGTTTTTGACGTTATGGGTCAAGAAATGAACGTCATTCATCTCGCTCGTTCTCGATAATGCGTACAATTACCTGTAGAATGGTTATATCTTTGAACAAAGCAGAGTTGATACTAAAATTCACTCGCTCAAAGTTTTCAAACAGAGTAACTTTATTCGATAACATTTCCGTGCAAAGTACGAAGGTCAAACAAATTGCAGAAAAAATCTTATAATCAAAGATAGTTCGAGACACTAAATCCATTATATCGCTAAACTCTGAGAGAAATATCCTGTTAGATCGTCAAACAAAAGTTTCCTGTTTGATTTTGTTCCTAAGCAACAAGCGGGTTGAATTTCCGATGGTGACGTTATATATAAATATGAAACGTTTACGGCGATATCCCGGACGTCTCATTTACTTGATATTATTGTATATATTAAGTAAACGATAAATCTTACAAAATATTCATTACTATAGGGTTGTATATGATAATTTTCTGGTTTCATTGATACCAAACTTGTTGAAATCCGTCAAGAAACAAGCGAATAAGATCGCCATGCGCGTAACCATGCGCAATACACTATAACTCGTACCGAACTCGGCCTCGTTAATGTCACATATCTTAATCTATATACACACAAAACATGAAAACACAACAATGGCACATGAAATTGCTGTAAAACCACGGCAAAATAGGGGGCATATCGCCCCTTGTCCTTGTACAACAAATAAACATTACACCTGGGTCAATAAACGAAAAGAAACACGAATAAGACACGAATAGTGGATTTTATTCCAATTATCGGGAAAAAAATTTCGCTGGCTCGCTATCGCTCGCCAATTTATGTATATACATATTAGAACTGACAACTATGATGTGAACATTCGAGATTTTAAGCTGTTTGCTCGCCACTTCTCTCCAGTTATCTGATTTATTTAAAATAATCAGAAACAGAACTGACATAAACTTTATTATCTTGCGTTTGCTTCTTCTTCTTCTTCTTTTTTATTTTTTATTTTTTGCTCTTAAAAAAAATCGGACTTTAGGATCCCCCCCTGAAAAAATTCCTGGATCCGCCCATGCGAGACATTTTAGATTCGATAATCTGAGAGAATAAACATCAAAGAAGTACCTAACAGTTATAGTCTCAAAATCGAGAAGGCATGGCCAAATCGTGAAAATTCCCATCGGAACGGTTGCGTACCCCGGAATGAATAACATTTCGATGTGAGACCAGGTGCCCGGTAAGAGTCAGCGTCTCCTGATTGCATGCAATGTGTTACACCCGTCGCAACAGCCCCATGGAAACCTGTCAAATTCGGCGATTGTCTCGATGTACATTTTGATGTACATATCAGGTGAGTACATATATGTCTTGTTTTGGTGATGATGACAGCCATTCTTGAAACCACAATGCAGAATGTCACTGATCATTCTGGAAAGGGAGGTCTGATATGCTTTATTATATCCCCGACCGTAGCGACCGAAGAACTTCCTCGATGATGATTTCAGAATATTCAGATCGATTATCGATTTAACTAGGAAAGTAATATTTCAACAACAAAATCACCATCTCTGTGGTTAATGACTGCATTGTGGACACCTCTTGTGGATGAAATCTTGGCACACAATCACCATCTCTGTGGTTTTTGCCCGCTCTGTGGACACCTCCTGTGGATGATATGTCCACACACAATGAACATCTCTGTGGTTAATGACCGCTCGATGGACACCTCCTGTGGATGATATGTTCAAACATGATCACCGTCTCTGTGGTTGATGACCGCTCTGTGGACACCTTCTGTGGATGATATGTTGGTATAAAATCACCATCTCTGAGGTTTTTGGCTGCTCTGAGAACACCTCCTATGGATGATATGTTCGCAAACAATCACCATCTCTGTGGTTGATGACCGCTCTGTGGACACATTCTGTGGATGATATGTCCACTCATAATCAACATCTCATTGCATGGTTGTTGAACACTCTGTTGACACCTCCTGTGGATGATATGTTCACACACAATGACCATCTCTGTGGTTGATGATCGCTCTGTGGACACCTATTGTGGATGATATGTTCACACGATTACCATCTCTGTGGATGATGATCGCTCTGTGGACACTTCCTATGGATTATATTTTCGCACACAATCACCATCTCTCTGGTTGATGTCTGATATGTCCGCAAACCATGTCCGGATAAATGAATCAGCGAGTGGAAGTCCAACACAAGTCCAAAATCAGAATTAATATATAAATAATGGACAACTGAAGTATTCTACTAAGGAAAAAAGCTAATCCCAATATTAGAGTCGGGATAAGATGCCCGGGGAAAGTAAGTATCTCCTGCTTGCTAGCTACATCTGTCACGTCAGTCCGACTGTCGTGCAGAAAAGGTCAAAACCGGTGAATGCCGTGTTACGATGTTTAAGCTTATTGTTGAGACTACATGGATAAATATATTCAAAACCATGCAACATAAACATTAAATGACAAGAAAAAATAATACTCCTTGAAATTTTCATTGCGAGATGGGTCCTTTTGGAAAAGTACATGGGGTTTTTTTTTGATTGATGAAAAGTCACAGAAAATAGGGGAACATAATTTCCGTTTGATGATTCGAATGTAAACTATTTACTTCACTGTTTAGAAAAGAACATAATTCAAAATTCAGACTCGGAGTCAAACTGGGTGGATTTTTTTTTCTAGTCAAAACATTAATTGATTGCATTAATCATTGTGCTTGTACTAGAAATAATCAAATTTGCCCGAAAACTAATTCGGGTACATATATTGGTTTTACTGCTTTAGAAATAAGCAAACCATAGCTCTATACAAAGAAAAAAAATGTAACTGTACACCTTCATGCTACGAAATAAAAATTACAATTTGCTTCCATGACAAACATCAAAACATAAAAAGAAAATACTGCCCTAAGTGGGGCTGTTTATTATTTTTTTCTGAATTTCTCAAGATAGCCTTAAATCCATACATAAGATACAATAATTTCGAAAATACGGATATACGCGAATTCTTGAATTCCCCTCATTTCAGCTGTTCAGAGGTAAGTATAGAGTTATCATGTGACGTTCTCCGAAATGACGAAAAATGGACGTATATAGCCGAGAAAAGAGACCGGAATTTTTTGATTTCTTAATCTGAATAGTTTGAAAAAATGTTCCTGTACAGGAGGACATAGATTTTTCTTCCACCTCAGGTCTATTAATTAGAAGTCGCAACCCTGACCTTTTTCCACATATCGTCCAATCTTTTATGTTTGACAGAGTCGCTCACAAATATATGCCCTTTGTATGAGTAATTCCGGCTCGGTTGGTCTCCTCCAACAGTCCTCCAAACGAAGTCGTCGTATTTTGCTCAGAGTTACTCTGGATAGAGACCTCTTTGTCACTTACAGAGGTAGAACACGTTTATTACTTTATGTCATTTCAGTGGCACATCAGAAACTTCCAAGAGCGCCAAATTCAATTTTGATCTTTTTAAAAAAATAGCGGGAAATCTCGATTTAACCGTTGCATGATTGTATTTTCAATATTTGCACTGTTTCTCGATGACGTCGCGTTTTGCACTTATATAAAGATTCGTATTTAAGGAGGCTCAATAATCGTTTGACGTCATCATATCCCCGGCGTCAATACTGGTTCGAATAGTACCGAGTGCGGTTTCGGTCTTCAAACTCCTCTAATTCGTTTGTTTCTAGACGGATTTCGACAAGTTTGGTATTGATGGAACCAGAAATTATCATCTACAATCTGTGTGTAATAAATATATAGTAAAATGTATCGTTAAATTTTAAACACAAAAATATCCCGTAAGTGAGACACCCTGGCTACCGCCGTAAACATATTGTTTTTATAACGTCATCAAATTCAACCGATTGTTGCTTGGGATCAAAATGAAGTAGGTAAATTTAAGTGAATGAACAAACAGGATATTTCTTGGAGATTTTAGTAATATCATATAAAAAGATATTTTAAGTTTGTTTTCTCTAGAAAATGTTTGTTATAAGAATTTTTCTTCAATTTTGTCAACTTTCGTACTTTGCAGCGAGTTGTTATCGAATAAAGTTTCCCTATTTAAAAACTTTGAGCGAGTGAATTTTAGATTTAACCCAGCTTTGTTCAAAGATATATACATTTCACAGATAACTCCACGCATTATCTGGAACGAGGGAAGGGATTGCCGTCCACTTATTGACATAAAACGTCAAAATGTTTAAAAATGCTTCCGTTTACTTTTTTCTATTTCTCTTATTCATATTTCCGTATCTCCGACACCCGGTGATTTGTAACCACCTTCGCTGTACTTTGAAAGAACGCTTATTTTACATTGTAAATGCCTTTCAAAATATAACATTATCTAGAAATTTCATCTTCTGTGTAACTTATTTCAGAATCGCCCCTTCTCTAAACAATACTGAGAACCCTACCCCCTCCCTTTTTTAAATTGTTACTATGACGACCAAGTATTTTGGATCAGGATGAACGATTACATGTACTTTTTTATAGGTTTTATTTATGAACAGAGTTTGTTGTTGAGAAATATGTAAAAGAAAATAACTTCTGACAAAGACTTTTTATCACTTTGATGACAAATAAGGGTACTCGGTACTTTTTTTTAGATTTTCATTTTGAGTGGGGGGTGCACAAAAATGCACCCTTCTTGAACAGTTTTAGCTATTTCACTCTTTGAAAGCATTATCTATAAGGAACTTGACATATTTGATTGTATCATAGTGTAAATAATCACAAGAATGGTTTTAATGTGGAATTATTATCCATATATCATGTATTCATCTATCAAAATTCTTTGTTCTGCGACAGATGTCAGAATTGGTTTACACATGTATATTCAGAGGACCACCAGTCAATCAAATGAACGATAATATGTAATCTTAATTACAAATATAAATCACCAGATATGAATGTCAAATAAACAGAATACTTTTTTTTGCTCTGACAAAGAATTCTTGGATTATTGAGCTACCTTAATTAAAGGAGAAGAAAAATGTTTCAAATCACAGAATACATGACACTGTTCAAAGTGAAAGATAGCACTGGCTGGGTCGTTTGAAAAGTACTTTGGGGAATAAGAAAAATGCGCGTCAACCAGTCATCTTTTCGAGACAAGCTAAATTACGTACAATTGTCTCGAGGAGATGTTTTCTTTCTTTGTCTTTGTTTAACTAAGGGTAAGTCCTTGGTTTACTACAAGTTGTTATAGCTAAATTTTTCATTTTATTCGGGCACGAGAAATGGTTTACAATTAGATTTAGTGGGAAAAATGAAAGTAAGATGACAACTGATTTAGTGACTTCAAAATGTAAGTGTATTGTGTCGATGTCTCCAGATAGAAGAGAATTAATATCAACCAATGAATCAAGTACAGGTCCATGTATAAATCGGACAGGATAGTCCGACGGGTCGACCCAATAATATACGGTTGTTGATTACTGCATGGGGCACGCACCTGTTACTTGGTTACGTGAGAAGTTACCCGATTTCTACTTTCCCAAACCCTGTAAATCGCATTGTCCACTTTTCCCAAGGTACAAAATGTAAGTTAAGTTAGGATGGGTCCGCTTGAAATTATATTTTCAACATTTTCTCAGGTTGAGGAAAGGTACCGATCGAGCTAATATACCTCGATTGGGCTAATATACCTCGATTGGGCTAATCAATCTGAATATTTTCAGTAGTAAAAAATTAAAACATTCTCAAAATTATTCTTTTGAGCAAAATCGCATCAGTTCTTTATAAAAGAAGTTATGTTTACAAAAGAAACATACCTGAAAAGTGAATAGTTACTGAGAAAATATACCTCCATTTTTCTGAATATATTGGGTGAGATTTCTCGAAATCTAAAAAGTTTTCAGGCATAGTTGCTTTTTAAATATTATTTCTTGATATAAAAGCTGGTGCGAATTTGCACTCAAATATGATTTGGAGGAAAAAGGAACTTTTTTGTGAATAAAAAAGTCGGATTGATTAGCCCGATCGAGGTACATTAGCTTGATCGAGGTATATTAACTCGATCGGTACCTTTCCCCAACCTGTTTCTTGGGTAGTGACTTGTCATCAGAAACTTGAGCACACGTGTTGATGTATTGAAATTTGTACCTTATAGAAACTAATGTGGACAATACAGTATATGGATATTTGGAAGGGTAAAAAGTGGGTAACTTTTCACATAATACAGTATGTTGAGGGGTTCTGGGTCGCCTGTTTTGGGGATTCCGGGTCGCACATAACTGTTTATTTTGAAATGAGAACTAATTTTCATAATTAGTCATTATTTTATAATTCCATTTTGATAGTTTTCTTTGTAGAAAAATACCAAATGTCATTTTGCATCTTAAATAAGTGAAAATTTAGGTTTGATTCTGAATATCCAAGTCGACCCGGAACACCCAAATGTACTGTAGGTGCTTTAATGTAATTTTTATGTTGTCTGCAAAAACTGTCTGCAATGCATGTCTGTGACTAAGTGACATCGACCGCTGTGTCTGGCCTCTATTAGTCCTACTTACAAGACTGTGATACTCTTTTTTATGCTGCTGATGCACCAGAGTCTTGATGTCGTGCACCATTTTGGTAAAGAGGTCTTTACGCATCACGATTTTAACGGAAACTAAAACAGGGAAATCACATTAATTTCAGCAAAGACAGCGAGTAAGATTACATGGGAGCAATGGATAATATATTAAATTATTATTGACTTACCTTTATTGTTATATAAAGTCCAACACTTTGTGTAATCCTTGTACATGTACAGTATTATCATGATTATCTGACCACAATGGATTCACCTGTGGAATTTAGCGATACGAAAAACCTGAGTTTTAATTTGGATCATTAAATCTCATACAAATTACATATTTGATCAACAAATCTATAATTGTAATCTAATAATAATTTAATTTGACAATACAAAGGTAAGAAAATGATGTTTGTTTAAAAAACAGGCCAAATAAATATGATTTATACAAGGCCAAATCCCTCTTTGCCATTTAAGAGAACAACGCTATTGATATTTTTCTATGACATAGATGATTAATTATATGTATTTATTTTTAGTAAAAGAGGCTTTCCCAGTGGAATTTTCTGAGGAATGTATGCATCAGAATCCTGAATTTGTGAAGCTTCTCAATGAACTGAGTCAGCATGTCTGTCCAACAGGAGTGTCTAAACAAGTACAGACAGACCTTCATCAGGTAAGTCAGCATGTCTGTCCATCAGGAGTGTCTAAACAAGTACAGTCAGACCTTCACCAAGTAAGTCAGCATTTCTGTCCAACAGGAGTGTCTAAACAATTACAGACAGACCTCATTAGGTAAAGTTATGTACATGTATATCTGCCCATGTGGAGTTTCTAGACAATAGCAGAGTCATCTTATAGATAAGTCAGGAATTGTTCTCACCAAGAGTCTGTAAACTAAAACAGTATAGACAGACCTACAAGATCAGGTAAGTCGGCATGTCTGCTCCTTAGGAGACTATTAAAAGTAGAGATAGACCAACATCAGGTTAATACAGATACAGATACAGAATCTTTATTTTGTGTCGAATATTTTAACTACAAACATAAGCTCAGAAGAGCTTGTATTTCGACAAACAAATATATAAAACTGTACAAAGTAACAACAGACTAAAAAGCATGCACACAAACACAAAGCAGACATATAGAAAATATCACAAATAATTAAAAAAAAAAAAAAAAAAGCCATAAAGCTCTAACTAAAAGGCATGCACCAACAAGCAAACTAAAAAAGACTACATCTAGAGCATGCAGCAACATAAATGAAACATGCTAAAAGAAAATGCATAGAATGCAAGCAGAAAGCAAAATAAAGCAGACTGGCGCAAGCATGATATCACATCGAGCACAATGTCTAAGCAGCATAGCACTAAGATATCACAGATAGCAACTTATTAAAACACAGAAAAACAAACTATAATTGAACTAAAATACTCATTTGCAAGCTGAACAATTACATATGGGGCCTTCCCAGGTCTGGAGCAGCCTCACGAAGGACTTGTAAGAGTCAGCTTTACGGATTTCGTTCGGAAGACTGTTCCAGATCCGGGGGGCCTCATATCGAAAAGAGTTTAAGCCATACCTGGTGGAGTTAACCTGTGGCTGATATGCTTGCATCCGTCTCCTGGAATTATAAGATTGTGGTTTAAAATTTAAAAGATCTTGAATATAAGATGGAGACTCTTTATGTAAGATCTTAAATGCTTCTTTAGCAATGAGCTGTAACCTATTGACATGAAGCAAAGAAGATTCAGTGAAACGGAGCAAATCTAAAAAAGATGAGTCATAATAGTCTAAAACAAAACGTAGGGCCCTTTCTTGTATCCTTTCTATTTTCAGTGAACTACGTTTACTGCAAAAGTGCCATACAATAGGGCAATAATTAAAATTTGAAAGTATAAAAGATTTATAAATGATCATTCTGCCTTGTTTGATTAAAAACCTGCCAATTCTTTTCAATACACTCAGTTATGCCTTGAGGCTTTTTTACATAGTTGACTAATATGGCCATCAAATTTGAGTAAAAAATCAATATCTACACCTAAAAGATTCACATTATCTTCACATTGAATTTTGGCATCACAAATTTTAAAAGATTTGATACAACTGTTGGCCTTCTTCCCTAAGCAAATTGCCTGAAATTTATCAGGATTGGCCTTCATTCCATTATCTTTAAACCATGTGATTAAAACTTCACTCTCTTCCTCTAAAACAGATTTCAAAATATCACAGTCAGAATGTTCATAGGAAAGAGTGTTATCATCTGCAGAATTATATAACACAGATTGCTTGATGAAATAAAAGATGTCATTTATAAAAACATTAAAAAATAGGGGGCCAAGTATGGACCCCTGGGGCACACCTTTCAAGATGGTCTCCCACGTGCTGGTGGTGGACCCGAGTTTGATTTTTTGCAGACGATTCCCAAGGTAACTACCAAGGAGCTCCACCGCCTCCCCCGACACTCCATATGCCTTAAACTTAACAAGAAGTAAGTCATGGGGGAGGCAGTCAACGCCTTGGACAGATCCATGAGAATCGCCGCAACACCTTTATGTTCATCAAGGGCCCTTTTCCAGTCCTCAATCAGCCACAGCAGAGTAGTCTGGCAACCAAAGCCACGTCTGGATGCAGTCAAGAATGGACTGAAAATAGTACCAAAATGTACAGACAGTTGGTCATGCATTACTCTTTCAAACAGTTTTGATATGGTAGGGAGAATACTTACTGGCCTGTAGTTTTGTTTGTCCATAGGGTCCTTTTTCTTATAAATAGGGATTACTTGAGCCAGTTTCAGGTTGGACGGAAAACTACGAGTGTCAAGTCCATAGTTTATAAGGTCAGCTAGTGGTTGAGAGATGCTAGAAGATAAGGATTTAAGGAATCTAGGTGAAATACCATCTACACCTGTTGCTTTCTTCATATGCAAGTTTGAGATCGATTTAGCAACAGTATCCTGGATTTACATGCTGAAAGTGGAAGGATTCTGATGAAACTTGGGAATTTTCATGGATTCTTGTGATACTAGGGTGAGAATCCATAGGGAACCTATCACTGGAGCCTATGTCCTTTGCAACATTTGCAAAGTAGTTATTGAAAATGTTGCAAACATCATTTTTGTCAGAGACAATCCTATCTTCCTCACAGAGGATGATATTAGAATCATCCTTACTGCCCTTCTTTGACAAAAAAGGCATTATAAGTCGGCCAGAAGTCTTTTGACTTTGGCCACCACTACACCTTTCAAAGAAGTAGCACCCGAGAGATTGCCGTTTAAGTTTAGTAACAAAGTTCCGTTGTTTACAGTAGTTTTCCCAGTTTTGTGGGGATCTATTTTTCATGAATTTGTTTCTAAGCATTCTTTTTTTATACACAGCCCTGCGTACATTGTAGTTCTCCATTCATAAAGGGGGGCTTGTTAGCTTTTGATCGCTTCTCCTTAACAGGAGCATGTTCATCAATAATTTCTTTGAGTAAAACCTCATGTGCCCAGTAAACATCATCTGGGTCGTCAAATATATATGCAACTTGGAATGGGATTTTATTTACATCGTCATTAAAATCATTTTCATTAAAATCTTTTAAGCTTCTTAATTTTACCTTTTCATTAGGTACATAAGGGGCCTTGCCCTTATGCCCTGTTTACATGACGAGTTTAATGCGCATTAAATCGAATTTAATGCGCATTAGATTTTAGCTGCGTTCACACGGAGAATCTAATGCGCATTAGTTTAATTCGCATTAGATTTAATGCGCATTAGATTTTGCCATGTGAACGCAAAGCGAATCTAATTTGCATTTAATCTGGCGCAATGCGTATATGATTTACTAGAATTCTACAGTACATTTCCATCATAACTGGGCACTTTTAATCACCCTTGGACCTCGAAACATAGAATAAGAGGTAAAAATACTTGATTTCATTCACAATGAACCCTCTAAGTAACTGTACTGCGTCTCTTAACTTACGTAGAGTAACATTAACATGTATTATGACGTCATTTTATCTCACAATGACGTCATGCAATGCATGCATAAGCCCAACTTCAAAGAGGTAACTTATTATGAGCAAAACAACATACAGGCATGCATTCGACCCATTTACTATCTCAGTGCAAATGTACCAAAATCTAATGCTTATTAGAATGTGTCGTGTGAACGCAATGCGAATCTAATTCGCATTAGAATAAAGCGCATCAAATCTAATGCGAATTAGATTTAATGCGCACTCGTGTGAACTGGGCATTAATTACAATACCTATCAGATTATGACAATCTGAGACACCACAATCAAAATTTATAGGCGATTGTAAATACTGTGGTTGATTTGTCAGTATAACATCTATTAATGATGGTTTACCTACTTTAGTATGACAAGTTTCGGCCTTAATCATGTTAGTGAAATCAAATGTATCACATATGTCAGCAAGTGTGCTACCACTCTGTTGATCAAGTAGGTTATAATTCAGATCACCTATTACCAACAAGTTGTTAATCAGTATGTCCTCAAATCAGGAAAAGACAGATCTACATTACTTAAGTCAGCATATCTCTATCATATAAAGAATGAAAAGATTTCCAAGAAAGCTATTTTTCAAAGAGTTTATTTTAAGGTATCCGTTGTACAAATAAATTCAAGTGTATTATATAGTTAGAATCATTGAATATTTTTACCTAAATATACCTTATACAGCATAAAAAATGGTGTCTATCATCAAAGGTTGACATGCCAACCTTCGCTCAATCCACGGAAACTATTGAGACACTGCCGAAGATTACCGAGATAATATTAACACTGTTTAAATGGACGAGACGTCCTCGAGATCTCCATTTGTACACTGGATACGTTAAAGCATTGAAAAATTTGAGATTGATTTTGAAATGTAAAGTGTACTTTGAAATGTAAAGATGATAGTCACAATTACTGAATGTATACCAGTGTGTGAGATTGACAATTGACATTCCGTCTACAGTGAATTTAGATCCAATAGACTACAGCAATTTACTGTAGACCAAAATAAGAATAACCCCAAAAATCTAATCTTTTATGCATGTCATTGGATAAAACAATTTACTTTTGTCAAAAATAGAATCATAGGCAATGATTCAAAATCCATAGAAATTCTCATTATAAATTTTATGTGACTTTGATTCTGAAAATTCCTATAGACAAATTGGTCTGTGACTTTTTTGATTGCTATAGACCGATCCAATTTACTGTAGAAAGGCCATCAGGCCACTGTTTATTTCGTACACTGTACAGTATACGCAGAATCATTCACTGTGCTTCTTTTGCGCTCTGTATCCTACAGCGAAAGTTTGCCTCAGCGAATATAAATACCAAAGGCGTATCTCAATGAAACCAGAAATTAGCAAAGAAAGTACCAGTGAATGATTCTTACTTATACACTATACAAAATATAGTGTACTATAGATTTTATACTTTCAGGCAGAGAAGGAGCTACGCTATGAGAAACATCCCTGGTTGATGAATCATATCTTATATACAGAGCTGGAGAAGCTGTTACTGGAAGCAGAGATAGAGGTGTTGGAAGGAGCGGAGCCTCAGCATGGTAAACAGGTATAAGTACCACTGGGGTTTGTAGAATCATATCTTATATACAGAGCTAGAGAAGCTGTTACTGGAAGCAGAGATAGAGGTGTTGGAAGGAGCAGAACCGAGCAGAACCTCAGCATGGTAAACAGGTATAAGTACCAGGGGTTTGTAGAATCATATCTTATATACAGAGCTGGAGAAGCTGTTATTGGAAGCAGAGATAGAGATGTTGGAAGGAGCAGAACCTCAGCATGGTAAACAGGTATAAGTACCAGGGGTTTGTAGAATTGTATCTTATATACAGAGCTAGAGAAACTGTTGTTGGAAGCAGAGATAGAGATGTTGGAAGGATTGGAACCTCAGCATGGTAAACAGGTATAAGTACCAGGGGTTTGTAGAATTGTATCTTATATACAGAGCTAAAGAGGCTGTTACTGGAAGTAGAGATAGAGGTGTTGGAAGGAGCAGAACCTCAGCATGGTAAACAGGTATAAGTACCAGGGGTTTGTAGAATCATATCTTATATACAGCTAGATAAGCTGTTATTGGAATCAGAGATAGAGGTGTTGGAAGGAGCAGAACCTCAGCATGGTAAACAGGTATAAGTACCAGGGGTTTGTAGAATTGTATCTTATATACAGAGCTAGAGAAGCTGTTACTGGAAGCAGAGATAGAGGTGTTGGAAGGAGCAGAACCTCAGCATGGTAAACAGGTATAAGTACCAGGGGTTTGTAGAATCATATCTTATATACAGAGCTAGAGAGGCTGTTACTGGAAGCAGAGAAAGAGGTGTTGGAAGGAGCAGAACCTCAGCATGGTAAACAGGTATAAGTACCACTGGGGTTTGTAGAATCATATCTTATATACAGAGCTAGAGAGGCTGTTACTGGAAGCAGAGAAGAGGTGTTGGAAGGAGCAGAACCTCAGCATGGTAAACAGGTATAAGTACCAGGGGTTTGTAGAATCATATCTTATATACAGAGCTAGATAAGCTGTCATTGGAATCAGAGATAGAGGTGTTGGAAGGAGCAGAACATCAGCATGGTAAACAGGTATAAGTACCAGAGGTTTAGAATCATATCTTATATACAGAACTAGAGAAGCTGTTACTGGAAGCAGAGATAGAGGTGTTGGAAGGAGCAGAACCTCAGCATGGTAAACAGGTATAAGTACCAGGGGTTTGTAGAATCATATCTTATATACAGAGCTAGAGAGGCTGTTACTGGAAGCAGAGAAAGAGGTGTTGGAAGGAGCAGAACCTCAGCATGGTAAACAGGTATAAGTACTAGGGGTTTGTAGATTCGTATCTTATATACAGAGCTAGAGAAACTGTTGTTGGAAGCAGAGAAAGAGATGTTGGAAGGAGCGGAGCCTCAGCATGGTAAACAGGTATAAGTACCAGAGGTTTAGAATCATATCTTATATACAGAACTAGAGAAGCTGTTACTGGAAGCAGAGATAGAGGTGTTGGAAGGAGCAGAACCTCAGCATGGTAAACAGGTATAAGTACCAGGGGTTTGTAGAATCATATCTTATATACAGAGCTAGAGAGGCTGTTACTGGAAGCAGAGAAAGAGGTGTTGGAAGGAGCAGAACCTCAGCATGGTAAACAGGTATAAGTACTAGGGGTTTGTAGATTCGTATCTTATATACAGAGCTAGAGAAACTGTTGTTGGAAGCAGAGAAAGAGATGTTGGAAGGAGCGGAGCCTCAGCATGGTAAACAGGTATAAGTACCAGAGGTTTAGAATCATATCTTATATACAGAACTAGAGAAGCTGTTACTGGAAGCAGAGATAGAGGTGTTGGAAGGAGCAGAACCTCAGCATGGTAAACAGGTATAAGTAACAGGGGTTTGTAGACTTCAGTAACTCACAGGATAATTTATAATTTGATGCTTTGAAGTTTAAAAGCTTTTCTGCTACTTTTAAATTTGTAAATGATAGTTTCTCAGATTGCAGTATTGTGCACAAAATATTCCTAAGATTGTGAAATTTAGTAATATCAGTCTACAGTCTTTATTTTGGTTATAGATATGTTAAAAAGTTGTAGTAAAATCTTTGAAATTAGAAGTTCAGACTGTACCTCTAAATGCATGGACTATGAGCATGATGAGTAGAGCAACAAGTGCAGACAGACAAGGGGTTGTTGGTAGCAATCAATGTTTGTTGATTAAGGTAAATTGTACCTCTGGTCCAAAATCAGGGAAAATTATGCATGGATACCCCATATTTTCTTTTCATATCATTGCATATTGGATAAAGCTAATACAGGTTTCAAATACATGTATATTTTTGGTTAAAAAATGTTTCTACAATGTAAAAAATGTGATTTTTAGCTCACCTCGACAAAGTAGTGGGGGGCTTATGCTATCATCCCGTCGTCGCCGTCGGCGTCCATCAACATTCCCGCCAAACTATAAGTCCTACATCAACCAAAGTTGCATGGATGATGCATCTGAGGATGCTTACAACAATGCATGGTACGGAGGCTGCATCTGACCTACATTTCATGCTTGAGTGAGCAGGTTAGGTAAATGGGACATGTCCATTCCTACCTTACTATATGTCCTAGGTCATCCAAAGTTGTGTGGTTGATGTATCTAAGGATGCTTACAACAATGTATGGTACAGAGGCTGCATCTGACCTACATTTCATGCTTGAGTGACCAGGTTTAGTAAAATGGGACAGGTCCATTCCTGCCTTTCTGTAAGTCCTACATCAACCAATCTTGTGTGGATGATGCATCTACCCACATTCCATGGTTGAGAAGTCAGGTTAAGTAAAATGGGTAAAATGGGACAGGTCCATTTTTGGCCTATTTTAAGTCCTAGATCAATAAAAAAAAACTTGTGTGGGTGATGTATCTGAGGATGCTTACTGCAATGCACTGTACAGATGCTGCATCTGACCTATACTTCACGCTTAATTGACCAGGTATGGTAAAATTAGAATCTTCATTACCAGCCTTCTTTGAATTTTTTATCAACCAAACTTATGTTGATGATGCATCTGGAAATACTTTGTACAATGAAGGTACAGATGCTGGTCATGGGACAATGATGCCGTCAAGGTGAGCGCTGTCATCTCTGATGACCCTTTGTTTTTGTTTTTCCATAGGGTGTAATGTTAAAGTTGGGTTAATTTGAATTTATAAACGATAAAGATATCCGTACAATCTAGGGTCTTTTTGAAAATATTTTATAAAAGGTTCAAAGATGATAAGCATGAAAATTCCAAAAATCGTGATCATAGGGAGAATATAAGCTCCTATGACCAGAGGTACGAGCTACCTTAATATGTCTTTTTTAGCATGAATGATTTGGATTTATATACAATAGCTAATAGTAACTCGCAAAGTGCTACATGTACAAAATTAAGGCTTCTTGGTAATGAATTTTTTGTTCAATAAAGACTATGTATGTTAAAAGTTTACCAGTATGAAGAAGACTGAAATACACTTGTATATATTTCTTTTAATTTAGTTTTACTCGATGCTGCAAGACCATTTCACAACTATTAAGACTGGGGACTACCTGAACTGCTGTCCTGACCCAGGGTCAAAGGTCAGACTTCTAGGTTTGACCCCAGAGGTCATCTTGGAACAGAATACTCACATGCAGGTACTTTTTGATAAATATACATTCTCAGTGGATTATAGGTGGACCATAAAGCAGATTCTTCTGTAAGTTCCTATGAATCCTAAATGTAATTAAACATCAATATATGTTGGGGAATATTAGACTGGTAAGATAAGGTAGATGGATTCTTAATATACTTGGTCTCATTCATAGTATTAATCAGTAGACATTAACAAGAAAAGGTACATGTAT
This sequence comes from Pinctada imbricata, assembly GCA_033119305.1. Lineage (NCBI taxonomy): Eukaryota > Metazoa > Mollusca > Bivalvia > Pterioida > Pteriidae > Pinctada > Pinctada imbricata. The sequence continues at coordinate 6,921,577 of VSWD01000012.1, read as the reverse complement.
AAGTTACATATTTTGATCAGTGTAATAAAAGCTCAACTCTCAATATGCTTTACCTGCGTTGAGGTATAAAAGAACCTGCAGAAGGTCGTGTCAGGGTCAAAATCTATTTGACCATCTAAAAAATCATATGTTATTAACATATCAATAAGTTATTGGTGCTTCTTAATGTACACAAGGTATTTATCCTCTATCAGAGGATATCTATGCAGATAACGCATTAGAGTTGAGTTTGACAATAGTTCAACATTATGTTTCTCCTTTGTCTTATATTGTAGAATCTCCCATACATTGAGCAGAAGTTGATACCACTTATAGAGGAGCAACTCAGTAAAAAATGTGACAAATTACTTGATTACTACAACTCTACACATGATGATATAGGTATGTGTGCGTTAATTTTTATCTTGTCATTACTGTATAGTTTTACTAGGAAATTTTCGCCTGAGGGTAATTTCGCGAATTTCGTGATTGAATTATTATCGCGAAAATAACCTCAGCATCAAAATTACAACCAGTATGAAAGAATAATAGAATCTAGCACCACTCTCAGTTCCGGATAGAAAAATATCAGTCGAGGGTGGGATTGATCAAGTGCCAAACTGAGTCGTTAGTCAAGGTTGGGACGTTGATCATTCCACCCGAGACTGATATTTTTCTGTCCGGAACTGAAATGTGGTGCTTGATTATTTTTCTCGCACATTGAAACCTTTAAAGTCCTCTTGTTTAAGCATCAGAATGACTGAACGCCACGCTAAATGTATGTGCACGTAAAATAATGTATGTCAGTTTGTCTTTGACGTCATAAAGGAATAATCAAAAGTGCCAGATCAGGGATGCCAGATTGAATTCTCCAGCACTGCTGAAAGGGGGAATCAGCGTATCCAATATGCGAGAATTAAGGACATACTCCTGATTTCGTCAAAATTACCCGTACGCATACTGTTGCATTGGCCATTTCACAAAAATTTCCCCCAGCGAAAATAACCTCCTTTATAGTATTTCCATGCATTGTAATTGTGAAGGCATCAAGTGTTTACTTGGTCCATTACCCATCCATTTGACACTAAATCACACTTTTCATACTATAAATTCATGAAATATGGGTACTGCTCAGGAGGTGAAAGAATTGATAGTCCTTTTCATGCTGATGTTCATTTGGAACATTTCGTCTCTTTATGTGACGGTTTTGCCCACCAGCACGATTAAATAAGGTTACACTGCTTTAGATCATAGCATGCGCTGTTACAGATAACATTATTTTGTAAAAGGCTTCAATATTGGTTTTCAAGATGATATTTCAATAAAAGCTCAGTACATGTATATATTGAAACAAATCCGGAGAGGGCAACACTAGACAGTAATGTTAATGCATGTAGGTTAGAGATGAAGGTCCGTGTTAGATAAAAAAATACACTTCAAATACTGGGTTCAATATGATACATGTACCTTATGAATCAAGCTAAATATATGAAAATGGATAAGCATGTAAATTTACTGTCTAAAAGGGATGACACCTATTAGGGTCAAATATGTCAAGGTCACTCTTTCTTTAATCGATTGTTGGTTTAAACAATATTTATTCATTCAGTTACAATTCGTTAATGCATTAGAATATTTTGATTTAGGATTGAATAACAAGAAGAGAATTTTAAAAGTGATAGTCTTTGATTGTTGTTGTTAGAGTCAAACTGATACACCAGGGAAAATGCCATACAATACATGTATACAAACATCCTCTATATTTCATTTGTCTGTATCATGATCAACCATAACATTACATTTGTGTATTACAGGCAGTGATTTGACGGTAGGACAAGGCTCTCAGCTGCCCAATGTTATCGAGGTGTATAGACAAAAAATTGATGATGAAAGAGAACAACTTAAAAAAGAACTACGTAGACAGGATGCACAGTTCAAAGCTTACTATGCGGTGAGAAGATAGTTTTAATTCTCTGTTGACTCTGTGTTTTTGATTGAATAAAAAAAATATTGCATGGAAGAATTTAGAATGCACAGTTCAAAGCTTATTTTGCCATAAGAAGATCATTTCATTACTCTGTTGACTATGTTTGTGAATAATGAAAAAAAAAATTAAGATATTGAATCAAAGAATTTGAAATGGTATTAATATTTTTACACAGAATTTAAAAACTTCTTAATGCATTTATGGTATTAGCATTTGCTCAATTTTCAGACTCTTCTTGATTCAATGCACTTACTTGAGGAGCTAGTATCAAAGTACCGATTACGTAACCAGTCCCAGCACGACTCTGTCATGGCAGAATGGATGATGATGAAGTTTGATGGATTTTGTTTGAAAATAAGGTGAGAGCTACTTGAATCTGAATCTACAATGTACATGTACATGTATATCTTGCATGTATTATCCCTCAGACTGATGGCAGTGGTGTGCTGTCTTACTATGACATCATGGTAGGTCACTTAATTTTTTTTTAAGCTTGATAAAATCTTATTACATTCTCGTAGCTAACAAAGGTAGGTATTCCCTACACAGCCACTTTGGGGTAGATGTGTTGCAGATACAAAATCTATACCTTATATTACCGGTAACCTTCTGATTGTATGATTTGTGTGATCGAAATGCCGCTGTGACAAAATAGATAAGGCAATCTTTGGAAATAATCAAAATTATGCTGTCATTTCAATTCTAAATATAGTTTGGGTAATTTGGTCCATTTAGAAATTTATGAAATATTTTAAAAATGATTTATGTAAACTTTACAAACCTTTGTGAGGACAAACTTTGAAATTGCTTTTAAAAGAGCTGTATACATGTTTAATGTGCGCTAAAATATAAAGAAAATAAGATGTTGGAATAGCAAATAATATAAAAGCAATTGTACTTTTTCAGGGTTTTAGAACTGGAAATAATGATAGAGACCTACACATTCGAAACAACCAAAGCTCTACAGAAAATCAGGTAAGAATGTAACTGAATAATATCAAGTTTATAAAAATTTTTCTCAATAACTATTATTATTATGCTGGAATTTTTTTTTATGCCCCTGTTGGCATCTTTTGTTATGTCATGATACATGAGCTTGCTTACAGATCAAATATTGGCAGTTGGCAATCCTTCTATTGTCTCCTGAGTAATGACAAGAACCACTCAATATCTACAAATTTTGGCCTTTTCATATCAATTATTATTCTTTGGTTGTCGTACATGCATATTTGAAATCATTTTCCCAGGAGTTTTCAAGATAGAGGGATGACTAATTTGTAAACTGTTGTTGATATTTCATCCAATATGAGATACACCAGAGTGAAGAAAAACTTGCATGGACAATTTGGTCATTGAGTACCTTACATAATGGAATTACACATTTCATTATTTGCATGATATATATTTGATACAATAAACATAGCCAATTGATCCTTGTCAGATGCTTCTTGAAAAACTTACTTCATAAAAAAAACATTGTACCTGCAACATATTGTAATGGCTACTTGTCTCTTTTACACTCAGGGATCACCTAGATGTAGCATTGGCCGAGGCCACCAAGAAGCGTACACAGTTACAGAAGTTACTAGAGACTTACCAGTCAGTGGGTATGGGGTTTGATGACCTGGTAAAGGAATACGGACGACTGAAGGAGGAGGTCGAGAATAAACAATGGGCATTGTCCGAACTCAAACAAAGTGAATCAAGTGCTGATGGTCAGACATAGTGAATTAATACATAGGATTTATAGCAAAGGGAGTTTTGTTCTGATTGTCAATCAATACATATGCTTGAGAATAACAAGCAATAACTACTGTTTCTTTGTATACAAATATCGTACTCTGTACCAGCATTGTCGTAGAAATCGTATACAAGGTACATGTATGTTAATTTGCCCATAAAGAAAATAGATGTTACGAGTCAAGTATAATACATCTGATACATGTGCTTAGCAAAATTTCAGGAATGTGTTCATACCTGTAATGTGACATTATTTAAGGAATTGTAAAGCAATTTCTAAAGATAGTATTGATAATGTCTGTTTGTCATTTGACAAGGTTTCTGGTTGAAGCAGAAGCTTGGCAATTTAGAGGGGCAGAAACATGATACTGCAGCTGATATTATTTAAGTTTTAATCATTTAAAGACTTTTGGTGAGCTTTGCCTTGGATGTTTTCCTACTTTCTGAAATAAAGCTCGTAAGTTTTGTCAATATCATTACCATAAGGATATAGCTTTGATATTTCACGTGTAAATTGTACGTATCCGGAACTTTCACTTTCGACAAGTGGCCTTCAACTTTGACTATGTCAAAACTATAAATTATGAGTATCAAAAGTTAAAAACATAAAGTTTGGCTAAATCTTTTGATTGGACTTACGTATTTCATAAGCAGTTTCTCCATAAACAGAACTTTCATTGAGTTACATTGCTTTTGATCTTGTGACCTGGACCTACATCGTTCACTAATGATGAAAAATCCTGCCATACTGTCTTTAGAGATTTCTTGTAATTGTAAGTTTCTTTTTTGTTCCATAGGTATCGCTTAAAAAGCTGAAAAAATGCTTCTAACACTTTATTTTGTGTAGTTCACTATCAAAAGCATTTTATGTTCAACACGTATTGTAAAGCAGATTCCAGACTGGACTTGCATGAAATATATATGTCAGAGTTTTGTAGATGCTATAATACATGTACTGAGATTCTCTATCTATTGTACATATTAAAAAAATGAAGGGAAAAATTATCTTTTGTTCTGAATATTCAATCATGCGGAAAAGTTGAGATTGCCTAAAGTGTCTACCTGATTCTAAGAATTTATTTACAGTGTCAGTGCCTAATAGGCTGTGTCAATGCTGTGTGTTATTTCACAATGTCGACAAAAAATTACTGTATTATTAATTGCTTCTGTGCAGTGCCAATGTCTTCAATAAATGCAAATAGTGGTTTGATGGGTCATTTGATATAATGTCATAATGGATAAGTCTGCCAACAGGTCTGAAGTTGGAAAGATGTAGGTGCGGTAACCTGCCATTTCGGCCTTACATGTATTTTCAAAGTTGTTCATATATCCATAATATTTTAGTTCATAAAATGTCAACTGTATGGTGAATCCCAATTAGGAAATCTTGTTTTGATTTCACAGTTCTATTCTGAATAATTAGTCGCTCAGAACGTCTAAAAACATCGAATCATTGAAAATATCAATAGATGAGCGAAATTTTGACACAAATATAAGAAATTAAGTAATGATCCAGGCCTTGCCCACGATAAGTTTTGTAGCAATCGATGGTTTTTGGATCGGCCTTTTAATTTGCATTAAATATTTCGTGGGCGAGGCCTGGAGCTTGGATGTATTTTGAGGATTTGTGTGTAAAATATGATGATTTTCCTTTGTTTTGCGTCATTCAGGGCAAATAACGTCAGAATGTGACGTCATACATCTCGTGTGTGACGTTACAAGGGCTCAAAATTATGACGCCGTATTTTCTCAGACATTCAACATTGCAAAAAATTATTATAATTAATTTATTCATCAAAAGCATTGTTTGTCAAAATTAATAGGGCGAATATGAGGGGTTAGCGCACCTAGTCCTTTGGCGATCCAACAATTATAATGACCGTTCTTTACCTAGATTTTATATGACAGACACTGGTCATACATCACATCATTCGACCAAATTTTTCATTGTAATGCCATATTTGATTTAATTGTCTTCATGTCTTGTCAAGTTTCTTATTGTGACATTACTGTGAAAATGTCACCAATTTCTGTGATATTTGGCATCTGGCAGACTGAACTTCCGGAAGCTATTAACTTTAGTCTTAAGAAATATCTAACAAACCATGACATACCATGAGCTACCCAGAGCAAAGTATGAACTAATTCTAAATATGCATGTAGTTCTGACAATGTGAGGGTCAAGTGAAATAACATGAAAATTAGATTTAAGAAAATGAGCCTAAGTCAGGAATAATGATAATGGACTATGTGAAAATGACATTCTCTCCATCTATGAAATTATTATTGCATGACCTACTGGAATCGTAGAAAAGGAAGAAAATCTTTTAATGCAAGGACTGTATGGAAGTTGATGTTGTTTCTATTTCATACTTAAACATTTGGTGGTGCTTTGAAATATTAGCATAATAGGAAACCATGAACTGACACTTTGTATAAGGAATAGAACCATTTTTAAAGATGAAGTCATTATACTGGTAAAATTTAACGGTATTAAAAAAACTAAAGGTAAAAAAAGTTTAACCTTCTTGAACCATAATGAGTAGAGCTTCCATATTTCACTTGTGGTAGTCTGTAGATTCCTTACAACAAGACCGCTCATAACCTTGACTTTTGACCTAGTGACCTTGACCTTGAAATTTGGCATTCTTTTCAAAAACTTAAAACTTAACTATATCTCTTTCATCAAAAGCATAATGGTTTTCATATACCACATGTAGATTTCTTGTGACAAGGTGATTCATTTCAGACTGTGACCTTGAAACATGAGACAAGCTTTATTAGTCCCCTACCAGCAATGCCGAAGGGGACTCTTAAGCCACCGTTCCACTGCAATCCCGCTGTACCTACGACCATTCCCGACCAAAATTTTAACAAGAGCGGGTAAAACTTTCCCGACCTTTTCATGTTTTTCTTGACATCACGCTCTATTCCCGACCGATTCCCGATCAATTTATGACCGATTAACGTTTCATCGCGGACTTACTCACGCTTTACCCGCTCTACTCACGATCATATTGCCGACCAAGTCCCGTTCTATATGATCAAACTCCGATCTATTCCCGACCAAAACCCGATCTATTCCCGATGCAATTCCGATCTGTTCCCGATGCATTCCCGCTCAAAACATAATTTCTAACTTAAACTGATCTCATTTTTCATCCAATGATCGAATCGACCGAGAAGAAGCATATATTTCTCGTTTTACCAAGCCTTACCAAAAAGTGTCGCGATCAAAATTTAAAAAATGCCTTACTTAAAATGTGGCATTGCATAGCCAAGAATCGTCGCCGCGACATTTTAGTAATAAGTATTTTGAAAAAATCAATATCAGTGCGAGAAAATGAATGAAATATGCACAGATCCTATTTGAAGCGTCGTTTGGTCGTAAATTTGTCATATAGAGCGTGAATAGGTCGCTAGATGGTCATGAAAAGGTCTTGGTAAGATCAGCAAACATTGAATCTGTAGTGAATAGATCGTGGTAAGAGCGTAGAATAGACGGGTAAAGATCGGGAACAGGGCGTAATTAAAGCGTATCTTATGCGTGAAGAAAGCGGGGTTTAGTTAAATGGCGATCAGACCACGCTCAAGCCACGCTCTTTCCCGACCAGGACACGATTAACATAGGCTGTACCCACGACTATCCCGACCAAGCGCCGACTATTTCACGACCACAAAGAGAGCGGGAAAGTTTCCCGTATTCTTTCAACCGGTTGAAAGAATACGGGAAACTTTTCCCGACCTTTAAAGCGTTCCCGCTCCAATACCGATCAATTTTGGACCAACATACGCTGTACCAGACCAAGATACGACTAAGAGCCGTTCTCTCCCGACCTGGCAATTTTCGAGGTCGGGAATGAACGTAGTGGTACAGCGGGATTGCAGTGGAACGGGGGATTTAGTTTCCTCTCAGTCTGTCCCATTTTCAGTTTTCCGGACTTTTTTTCGCTGTTGTTGCATAAATTGAACTCATTTTTGGTATGTGGATATATCTCAATGTGGTACAGATCAACTTTGAGTGTGCTTTTGATTGACTTATTTTTACAAGATTATGGCCCTTGGACTTAGCTAATTTTATGAAAATTTCAGTTTTCCAGACTTTTCTTCGGTTCTGTTGCAAATAATGCACTGATTTTTGGTATATGAATACATCTCGGTGTGATACAGACCGACTTTGAGTTTGGTTTCCATTTGCCTATTTTTACAAGAGTTATGGCCCTTGGACTTAGCAAATTGCATGAAATTTTCAGTTGGGTTAGGGTTAGGGTTAACCCTAACCCAAATTTTCAGTTTTCTGGACATTTTCATGCCTGTTATTGCAGATAATGAACTGATTTTTTGTATGTGAATAGTGTGATGCAGATCAAGTTCGAGTTTAATTTAGAGTGACTAATTTTCACAAGAGTTATGGCCCTTGTACTTAGCAAATTAGCAAAAATTCAGTTTCCCAGACTTTTCTTGGCTGTTGTTGCAGATAATGAACAGTCTGATGAACAGAGATGCATGGCCATGCAAGACAAAAATTTTTGCCACCGGTAGGGGACTTAAATATCGCACAGCGATCATTTCATTTTTTATGATTAAAATGTATATAGGGCCGGGATAGATCTCGAACTCTCATAACTGACGGTGTATGATATATTTACCTATTAATATGAATCAAGGCAAAGCCTTTTTGTGCGAGCGGAGAGGAAATAAATATGATTACATATTAAATAATTTTAGACTATGACGGTTTATCCTATCTTACAAAACTTTAAATTCTGTTTGATGATTGCAAAAAAAAAAGGCAGAATATAATAAGGCGAGTGGAAGCACAGAGGCATTTGTAAAATTGGTCTAGACCAGCAGATGAACATTTTAAGGGGGGGGGGGCGGCTTGAAATATGGTTCTTTGTACGTTCCTGTTTTGGCCTAGACCGCGGGCAAATATTAGATTAGGTTGAGGGGGGGATTCCAGTCAAATTTACAGAAAAATATGAGCAAACACAAAAGGTGTATGATTTTGATAAACCATTAAACCATTGAAACCTTATATCAACGATCTAGTTTAAAGAGCTCAGCCAGAACTGGTCAGACCAAGAATTTATAAACAGACCTGGTTATATTTCCTACGTGATTTTTTTTTATTTCAAGCCATTTTAATTTTGTAATAAAACGGTTAAATGAAAATAAATAACTCATTGCATATCGCCCAAAAGAAAAAAAAAAAAAACATCTCGCCGATGTCCGATACATTTCAATAAAGAAAACCACTTAATATCGGACATCAAAATTATAATTTTGGAGAAATGTTCGGATGCCTCAAAATACTATCGTAAAATCCGAGAAGTGTTCTGGATTGAGAAACTTAATAACGTGAAGCCATCCGGATTGAACACAAAATCGCCCATGGGAATACTTTGGCCAGATTATTGACCTTTTTAGAAGCGTTTACGTCAAGCAAAATACGTCCATTTGAGGAAAATCTTACAACGTCAAAGTGACATTAAGAATTTGGCGCGATGACGTCAATGACGTCATAGAAGCTTATGCACAGTAAACAAAATACTCAAACGGAGATGTCGGCTTTCCTAAAAAGATTCCGCGGTTACGCCGAGTTGTCGATGCTATTTTGTAATCTGCTTTACGAAAAATTATGTCAATAAATTTAACTTATAAACAAAAATTGAGTATAAAATATATGTATACTCGGAGTCGAAAAAAAATTAAATGGCAATATTCAGCATCTCCGCAGCAACTCTGTCTGCGAGGGGACGAAAATTTTTGAAAGCATAGTAGTACATTCTCATTCTTTGATTCTGATTTTGATTCTGCATATTTTCTCAATAAGGTAAGTGTATACGCGTTACCATAAGGGCGAGCTTCGCTCGCAAAGGCCCTTTGGGCCTTTGCAGCGAGCTCTGCTCGCTATTAATACTACAGTCATAGCTAAAGGTACATTTCAAAAAAAAAAATTTAACTTTGCTTTTATTTCTTAAGCATTAATGAATAAGGGCATGATTAAGATTAGGAGAGGGAAATCTCCTTGTCAATAGATTATGAAATGAATTAGATTACTTGAAAATTTCATGAAGTTTGAAAAACGCGCCAACGCGCATTGAATTTTTGACGTAAAACTTGAGTTGTCTATCTTGATGGAACTCTCCCTGTCAACAAAACCGACGTGTAAACCGGAGTTGTAATGAATGTAGCTATTTGCAATGGCGTAAGGTCCCCTATGCAAAAAAATAGATTTATCGGTTATAATACAATACTGAGGGGACCTTACGCCATTGACTTTCTATATGGACCATAATAAAGAGGGGACCTTACGCCATTGACTTTCGTGTTGACCATAGTAAAGAGGGAACCTTACGACATTGAATTTAATAAAAAGGGATCCTTACGCTTTTGACTTTTCATAATTGTCAATTGGAGGAGGGGGCGACAGAACTGGGCGAAGAATATCAGAAAGGGATGAGGGGGGGGGGGAGGAAAGGGGCGGAAAAGGGAGAAAAGGGTGGGAGGTGGTAGGAGGAGAGGAGGGGACCTTACGCCATTGACTTTCTACATGGACCATAATAATGAGGGGAACCTAACGTCATTGACTTTCTATATGGACCATAATAAAGAGGGGACCTTACGCCATTGACTTTCTTTATGGACCATAATAAAGAGGGGACCTTACGCCATTGACTTTCTCTATGTATTATAATACAGAGGGGACCTTACGCCATTGACTTTCTATATGGACCATAATAAAGAGGGGACCTTAAACCATTGACTTTCTACATGGACCATAATAAAGAGGGGACCTTACGCCATTGACTTTCTCTATGTGTATTATAATACAGAGGGGACCTTACGCCATTGACTTTCTATATGGACCATAATAAAGAGGGGACCTTACGCCATTGACTATCTCTATGTACATGTATTATAATACAGAGGGGACCTTACGCCATTGACATTCTATATTGATTATAATACAGAGGGGACCTTACGCCATTGACTTTCTACATAGACCATAATAAAGAGGGGACCTTACGCCATTGACTTTCTCTATGTACTATAATACAGAGGGGACCTTACGCCATTGACTTTCTATATGGACCATAATAAAGAGGGGACCTTACACCATTGACTTTCTCTATGTATTATAATACAGAGGGGACCGTACGCCATTGACTTTCTATATGGACCATAATAAAGAGGGGACCTTACGCCATTGACTTTCTCTATGTATTATAATACAGAGGGGACCTTACGCCATTGACATTCTATATGGATTATATTACAGGAGGGGACCTTACGCCATTGACTTTCTGTATGGATTATAATACAGAGGGGACCTTACGCCATTGACTTTCCATATGGATTATAATACAGAGGGGACCTTACACCATTGACTTTCTACATGGACCATAATAAAGAGGGGACCTTACGCCATTGACTTTCTCTATGTAATAAAATACAGAGGGGACCTTACGCCATTGACTTTCTATATTGACCATAATAAAGAGGGGACCTTACGCCATTGACTTTCTTTATGTATTATAATACAGAGGGGACCTTACGCCATTGACTGCCTATATGGACCATAATAAAGAGGGGACCTTACGCCATTGACTTTCTCTATGTATTATAATACAGAGGGGACCTTACGCCATTGACATTCTATATGGATTATAATACAGAGGGGACCTTACACCATTGACTTTCTGTATGGATTATAATACAGAGGGGACCTTACGCCATTGACTTTCCATATGGATTATAATACAGAGGGGACCTTACACCATTGACTTTCTACATGGACCATAATAAAGAGGGTACCTTACGCCATTGACTTTCTCTATGTATTATAATACAGAGGGGACCTTACGCCATTGACTGTCTATACGGACCATAATAAAGAGGGGACCTTACGCCATTGACTTTCTCTATGTATTATAATACAGAGGGGACCTTACGCCATTGACATTCTATATGGATTATAATACAGAGGGGACCTTACGCCATTGACTTTCTACATGGACCATAATAAAGAGGGGACCTTACGCCATTGACTTTCTCTAAGTATTATAATACAGAGGGGACCTTACGCCATTGACTTTCTACATGGACCATAATAAAGAGGGGACCTTACACCATTGACTTTCTCTATGTATTATAATACAGAGGGGACCTTACGCCATTCACTTTCTATATTGACCATAATAAAGAGGGGACCTTACGCCATTGACTTTCTCTATGTATTATAATACAGAGGGGACCTTACGGCATTGACTTTCCATATGGATTATAATACAGAGGGGACCTTACACCATTGACTTTCTACATGGACCATAATAAAGAGGGTACCTTACGCCATTGACTTTCTCTATGTATTATAATACAGAGGGGACCTTACGCCATTGACTGTCTATATGGACCATAATAAAGAGGGGACCTTACGCCATTGACTTTCTCTATGTATTATAATACAGAGGGGACCTTACGCCATTGACATTCTATATGGATTATAATACAGAGGGGACCTTACGCCATTGACTTTCTACATGGACCATAATAAAGAGGGGACCTTACGCCATTGACTTTCTCTAAGTATTATAATACAGAGGGGACCTTACGCCATTGACTTTCTACATGGACCATAATAAAGAGGGGACCTTACACCATTGACTTTCTCTATGTATTATAATACAGAGGGGACCTTACGCCATTGACATTCTATATGGATTATATTACAGGAGGGGACCTTACGCCATTGACTTTCTGTATGGATTATAATACAGAGGGGACCTTACGCCATTGACTTTCCATATGGATTATAATACAGAGGGGACCTTACACCATTGACTTTCTACATGGACCATAATAAAGAGGGGACCTTACGCCATTGACTTTCTCTATGTAATATAATACAGAGGGGACCTTACGCCATTGACTTTCTATATGGACCATAATAAAGAGGGGACCTTACGCCATTGACTTTCTTTATGTATTATAATACAGAGGGGACCTTACGCCATTGACTGCCTATATGGACCATAATAAAGAGGGGACCTTACGCCATTGACTTTCTCTATGTATTATAATACAGAGGGGACCTTACGCCATTGACTTTCTATATGGACCATAATAAAGAGGGGACCTTAAACCATTGACTTTCTACATGGACCATAATAAAGAGGGGACCTTACGCCATTGACTTTCTCTATGTGTATTATAATACAGAGGGGACCTTACGCCATTGACTTTCTATATGGACCATAATAAAGAGGGGACCTTACGCCATTGACTATCTCTATGTATATGTATTATAATACAGAGGGGACCTTACGCCATTGACATTCTATATTGATTATAATACAGAGGGGACCTTACGCCATTGACTTTCTCTATGTACTATAATACAGAGGGGACCTTACGCCATTGACTTTCTATATGGACCATAATAAAGAGGGGACCTTACACCATTGACTTTCTCTATGTATTATAATACAGAGGGGACCTTACGCCATTGACTTTCTATATGGACCATAATAAAGAGGGGACCTTACGCCATTGACTTTCTCTATGTATTATAATACAGAGGGGACCTTACGCCATTGACATTCTATATGGATTATATTACAGGAGGGGACCTTACGCCATTGACTTTCTGTATGGATTATAATACAGAGGGGACCTTACGCCATTGACTTTCCATATGGATTATAATACAGAGGGGACCTTACACCATTGACTTTCTACATGGACCATAATAAAGAGGGGACCTTACGCCATTGACTTTCTCTATGTAATATAATACAGAGGGGACCTTACGCCATTGACTTTCTATATGGACCATAATAAAGAGGGTACCTTACGCCATTGACTTTCTTTATGTATTATAATACAGAGGGGACCTTACGCCATTGACTGCCTATATGGACCATAATAAAGAGGGGACCTTACGCCATTGACTTTCTCTATGTATTATAATACAGAGGGGACCTTACGCCATTGACATTCTATATGGATTATAATACAGAGGGGACCTTACGCCATTGACTTTCTATGTTCACAATAATACAGAGGGGAACATAACACTATTAACGAAATCTGTATGGTCCTTAATACAGAGTGGACCTTACACCATTGACTTACTATATGGACCATAATACAGATGGTAACTTACACCATTGAATTTCTACACGGACCATAATACAGAAGGGACCTTACACCATTGACTTTCTATATGGACAATAATACAATGGGGACCTTACACCCTTGACTACTATATGAATCATAATACAAAGGGGTCCTTACTCCATTGTCTTTCTATATGAATCATAGTACAGAGGGGACCTTACACCATTGACTTTATATAAGAACTGTAATACAGAGGGGACCTTACACCATTATGTTTCATGGAAGAAGAAATAGATTCTATCACTTTCTACTGAGACATTAAAAGTTACACTCTATGCTGTCCCACGACTCTGATGGTCACATGAACACCTCACTCTGTGACAAACGTGACGACTTAAGTTTCAGCATCACAAACTTTCCTTTTCTGAGTAGCAACATTCTTTCAGCGCCTGCTTATGGCGTGTTAATATGCCAGATAAAGTACACAATATATAGATTTTGATAGATGCAAGCAGGAGATGCTGACTCTTTCTGGGCACCTGGTCTCACTCTCATGTAATGGGAGTTCGCTTCTTTCCATGTAGTGGAAGCGCAGGGATCACTTTGTCCGTTGTCCGTCTGTCAGTCCGTCCGTCCGTCTGTCTGTCACACTTTGGGTGTCACACCCCATAACTTTTCATCGGTAAGTGATAGGGCTTTGATATTTCACATGTGTATTTCCTGTGATGAGACCTTTTTACACATACCATAATTTTTGACCTAGTGACCTTGACCTAGATATTTGTCCTACTTTTCAAAAAATTAATATTGGCTATATCATTTGATTGGTAAGTGATAGGGATTTTATAATTCACATGTGTATTCCTTTTCATAAGACCTTTGTACAGATACCAAATTCTTTTTACATAGTGACCTTGACCTAGATAGTTGACCTACTTTTCCAAAAAAAAACCATTTGCTATATCTTTTGATTGGTAAGTGATAGGGATTTTATAATTCACATGTGTATTTCCTGTGACATAACCTTACAACATGTATCATAAATTTTGACCTAGTGACCTTGACCTAGATATTTGACCTACTTTTCCAAACAATTAACATTGGCTATAACTTTTGATTGGTAAGTGATATGAATTTTATAATTAAAATGTGTATTCCTTTTCATAAGACCTTATTACAGATACCAATTTTTTTTTACCTAGTGACCTTGACCTAGGTATTTGACTTACATTTGAAAAAAAAATTAAGAATGGCTATATGTTCTTTTTTATAAGTGACACGGCTTTGATATTTCAAACATGTATTTCTTGTGATGAGTCCTTTCTTTTATTCCCAAAAATTTGTACCCAGTGACTTCACCTAGATGATTGACCTTTTCTGAGAGTAACAGATTGACCATAGCTTTTAATTGATAAGTAAGAGGTTTTATATTTCACATGCGACTTCATTTGACAAGACTTTCCCACTGATAAATGTACAAATATTGAACCAAGTGACCTAGACCTACATATTTTATCAACTTTTTAAAAATAGGTCGCTTCGCAGGAGACACAAGCATCTCTTGGATTGCTATTTTTGTTTGTTTGCTTTGGTTCCTGTTTTATCCTGATTTGTATGGCCCGGTTTATGATTTTCTGAATCATCCTTTTATTACTGTATTTTGGGATATGGTCATTGTCCATATTTGTCATTTGTATCGTGGATATGATCCCGCTGTCAATGAACGGACACTCGAGATGGTACTTGACCAATCTACAGCCTTGTGTCAGCACATTTGTAAGAATTGCGCTCTGATTAAATGTGACGATGGGAATCCAAGCCGGGTCCTTTCCAAACTTCTTTAGAGAAGACTGGGCCCGATAGCTCCTCTGAATGTCAGTCGGACTCCTCGTGTAAAAAAAAGCATGAGCTAGCTGCAGCCGGCAGAGCACGGACTGTACCGGTATTACGTACGGGCCCCTAACCCCATCCATTTATATACTAGTATTAATCTGCGTTGCTTTGGCCTCTGCATATAACTGTCTTGTTTGTGTGGTCATCAAACAGTGAGGAGGTTGTTTTACACTACAATTTTGCGTTCTTCGAGATATTTTGGCAAATGCAAACGTGGGAGGGTTGTGCGCACGTAATCTGGATAACCACACCATTTCTGCAACTTGCGTAACAAATGACCGTCCTAAGTCGGCACCGGTTACCCATTGGTCTCGTTTTACACTACAATTTTGCGTTCTTCGAGATATTTTGGTAACTGCAAACGTGGGAGGGTTGTGCGCACGTAATCTTGATAACCACACCATTTCTGCTACTTGCGTATTAAATGGCCGTCCTAAGTCGGCACCGGTTACCTGTTGGTCTCTTTGGTTTATGTGTAGATTTTGTGTTTCATGTTTCTGTGTCGGGTGCTCGTCTTTGTGTTTTTGCATGGGCGTTTTCCTGTTGGTACTGCAACAGAGTCATGTTGGAGATCCCCTCCCTCCTTTCATATGGATGCTGATACCGAGTCTTCTTGAATACCCAATCATTACTTTTGTTGCGTGAAGTAACAAATGTATTTAGTCAATATAGAAAGAATTTGGAGTATAAGGGTACCCTCAGTATTACAGTCAATATGGAAAGGAAATGTCAAAATGTATCCTCTGAACAATAATCGTCCATATAAAAAGTCAATGCCATAAGCCCCCCTCTATATTACTGTCCTTCTAGAAAGTCAATATAAGTGTCCATATAAGAAATCAATGGCGTAAGGTCCCCTATCTATTTAAGATTATTGGAAGTCGATGACGTAATGTCCCTCTGTAAATTTTTTCAATGGCGTAAGGTCCCCTCCGTATTACTGCATATCGAAACAGAAGTCAATGGCGTTAGGTCCCCTCTGCTCAGTTCAGTTTGATAGGCGTACCGTCAGAGATAAGCTGTATGTTGGAATTTTGACCTATGCAACGGACCCACCGAAGCAGTGAGGGTTCTTTTACGTTCCTACGCCTATCCGAGACAGGGGACCCCCGTTTTATAGTCCCTTCAGAAAGACTAGGCTGGGGTTACTTGTCTATATACAAGGTGTAGGCCCACATCACCTGGCGAGGCTCGAAGTTGGTAATCGTCCCTTCACCTGGCGCTCGTCGGATTCGAACCTGTCATTCTCATGCTTCACTGACCACGACGTACTTAACGCTTTACCAACTTAACTAATTGTCCAGACAAGGTCGGAAGGTCCCTCTGTTATGGGGGTGGGGAGAGAGAGACAAGGAGGTACCACTTCTCCCCTTTCTCGTCCCTTTTCGACCTTAGGAAGTCAATGGCGTAAAGTTCCTCTCGTAAAATTGTCCGTATAAAAAGTCAATGACGTAAGTTCCCCTCTGTATTATAATCCATAGAGAAAGTCAATGGTGTAAGGTCCCCTCTGTATATTATTGTCCATAAAGAAAGTCAATGGTGTAAGGTCCCCTCTGTATATTATTGTCCATAAAGAAAGTCAATGTTGTAAGGTCCCCTCTGTATATTATTGTCCATAAAAAAAACTCAATGGTGTAAGGTCCCCTCTGTATATAATTGTCCATAAAGAAAGTCAATGGTGTAAGGTCCCCTCTGTATATTATTGTCCATAAAGAAAGTCAATGGTGTAAGGTCCCCTCTGTATATAATTGTCCATATAGAAAGACAAAAGCGTAAGGTTCCCTCTGTATATAATTGTCCATATAGAAAGTCAATGGTGTAAGGTCCCCTCTGTTATAATTGTCCATATAGGAAAACAATGGCGTAAGGTCCCCTCTGTATTATAATCCATATAGAAAGTAAATGGCGTAAGGTCCCCTCTTTATTATAATCCATAAAGAAAGTCAATGGTGTAAGGTCCCCTCTGTATATTATTGTCCATAAAGAAAGTCAATGGTGTAAGGTCCCCTCTGTATATTATTGTTCATAAAGAAAGTCAATGGTGTAAGGTCCCCTCTGTATATAATTGTCCATATAGAAAGTCAATGGCGTAAGGTCCCCTCTTTATAATTGTCCATATAGAAAGACAATGGCGTAAGGTTCCCTCTGTATATAATTGTTCATATAGGAAGTCAATGGTGTAAGGTCCCCTCTGTTATAATTGTCCATATAGGAAGACAATGGCATAAGGTCCCCTCTGTATTATAATCCATATAGAAAGTAAATGGCGTAAGGTCCCCTATTTATTATAATCCATAAAGAAAGTCAATGGTGTAAGGTCCCCTCTGTATAGTATTGTCCATAAAGAAAGTCAATGGCGTAAGGTCCCCTCTGTTATAATTGTCCATATAGGAAGACAATGGCGTAAGGTCCCCTCTGTATATTATTGTCCATATAGGAAGTCAATGGCGTAAGGTCCCCTCTGTATATAATTGTCCATATAAAAAGACAATGGCGTAAAGTCCTCTCTGTTTATAATTGTCCATATAGAAAGTCAATGGCGTAAGGTCCCCTCTGTATAATTGTCCATATAGAAAGTCAATGGCGTAAGTTCCCCTCTGTTAGAAAGGTCCCCTCTGTATAAAACATGTGTCATAATCCTGTGATCCCCTCCTCCCATCTTGCACCCATTATTCCCCTCTGTCGCCCCTCCTCTTATTGTCAATGCATTCAATAGCATATAAGGATCCCCTTTTCTTTAAGTCAATGGTGTAAGGTTCCCTCTGTATTATAATCCATATAGAAAGTCAATGGCGTAAGGTCCCCTCTGTATTATAATCCATATAGAAAGTCAATGGCGTAAGGTCCCCTCTTTATTATGGTCCATGTAGAAAGTCAATGGTGTAAGGTCCCCTCTGTATTATAATCCATATAGAAAGTCAATGGCGTAAGGTCCCCTCTTTATTATGGTTGATGTAGAAAGTCAATGGCGTAAGGTCCCTTCCTCTCTTCCTCCCATCCTTTTCTCCCTTCTCCGCCCCTTTCCTTCCCCTCCCTCATCCCTTTCTCATATCTTCCGCCCAGTTCTGTCGCCCCCGCCTCCAATTATGAAAAGTGAAAAGCGTAAGGATCCCTTTTTAATAAATTCAATGTCGTAAGGTTCCCTCTTTACTATGGTCAACGCGAAAGTCAATGGCGTAAGGTCCCCTCTTTATTATGGTCCATATAGAAAGTCAATGGCGTAAGGTCTCCTCTATATTATGATACATAGAGAAAGTCAATGGCGTAAGGTCCCCTTGTTTTATGGTCCGCATAGAAAATCAATGGCGTAAGGTCCCCTCTGTATTATAATCCATATAGAAAGTCAATAGCGTGAGGTCCCCTCTGTATTATAATCCATATAGAAAGTCAATGGCGTAAGGTCCCCTCTTTATTATGGTCCATGTAGAAAGTCAACGGTGTAAGGTCCCTCTGTATTATAATCCATATAGAAAGTCAATGGCGTAAGGTCCCCTCTCTATTATAATCCATATAGAAAGTCAATGGTGTAAGGTCCCCTCTTTATTATGGTCCATATAGAAAGTCAATGGCGTAAGGTCCCCTCTGTATTATAATACATAGAGAAAGTCAATGGCGTAAGGTCCCCTCTTTATTATGGTCCATATAGAAAGTCAATGGCGTAAGGTCCCCTCTGTATTATAATACATAGAGAAAGTCAATGGCGTAAGGTCCCCTCTTTATTATGGTCCATGTAGAAAGTCAATGGCGCAAGGTCCCCCCTGTATTATAATCCATATAGAATGTCAATGGCGTAAGGTCCCCTCTGTATTATGGTCCACATAGAGAAAGTCAATGGCGTAAGGTCCCCCTCTGTATTATAATCCATATAGAAAGTCAATGGCATAAGGTCCCCTCTGTATTATAATCCATATAGAAAGTCAATGGCGTAAGGTCCCCTCTTTATTATGGTCCATATAGAAAGTCAATGGCGTAAGGTCCCCTCTGTATTATAATACATAGAGAAAGTCAATGGCGTAAGGTCCCCTCTGTATTATAATCCATATAGAAAGTCAATGGCATAAGGTCCCCTCTGTATTATAATCCATATATAAAGTCAATGGCGTAAGGTCCCCTCTTTATTATGGTCCATGTAGAAAGTCAATGGTGTAAGGTCCCCTCTGTATTATAATCCATATAGAAAGTCAATGGCGTAAGGTCCCCTCTGTATTATAATCCATATAGAAAGTCAATAGTGTAAGGTCCCCTCTTTATTATGGTCCATATAGAAAGTCAATGGCGTAAGGTCCCCTCTGTATTATAATACATAGAGAAAGTCAATGGCGTAAGGTCCCCTCTTTATTATGGTCCATATAGAAAGTCAATGGCGTAAGGTCCCCTCTGTATATAATACATAGAGAAAGTCAATGGCGTAAGGTCCCCTCTTTATTATGGTCCATGTAGAAAGTCAATGGCGCAAGGTCCCCCCTGTATTATAATCCATATAGAATGTCAATGGCGTAAGGTCCCCTCTGTATTATGGTCCACATAGAGAAAGTCAATGGCGTAAGTTCCCCCTCTGTATTATAATCCATATAGAAAGTCAATGGCATAAGGTCCCCTCTGTATTATAATCCATATAGAAAGTCAATGGCGTAAGGTCCCCTCTTTATTATGGTCCATGTAGAAAGTCAATGGCGTAAGGTCCCCTCTGTATTATAATACATAGAGAAAGTCAATGGCGTAAGGTCCCCTCTGTATTATGGTCCATATAGAAAGACAATGGCGTAAGGTCCCCTCTGTATTATAATACATAGAGAAAGTCAATGGCGTAAGTTCCCCTCTTTATTATGGTCCATGTAGAAAGTCAATGGCGCAAGGTCCCCCCTGTATTATAATCCATATAGAATGTCAATGGCGTAAGGTCCCCTCTGTATTATGGTCCACATAGAGAAAGTCAATGGCGTAAGGTCCCCCTCTGTATTATAATCCATAAAGAAAGTCAATGGCGTAAGGTTCCCTCTGTATTATAATCCATATAGAAAGTCAATGGTGTAAGGTCCCCTCTTTATTATGGTCCATATAGAAAGTCAATGGCGTAAGGTCCCCTCTGTATTATAATACATAGAGAAAGTCAATGTCGTAACGTCCCCTCTTTATTATGGTCCATATAGAAAGTCAATGGCGTAAGGTCCCCTCTGTATTATAATACATAGAGAAAGTCAATGGCGTAAGGTCCCCTCTTTATTATGGTCCATGTAGAAAGTCAATGGCGCAAGGTCCCCCCTGTATTATAATACATATAGAATGTCAATGGCGTAAGGTCCCCTCTGTATTATAATACATAGAGAAAGTCAATGGCGTAAAGTCCCCTCTGTATTATAATCCATATAGAAAGTCAATGGCATAAGGTCCCCTCTGTATTATAATCCATATATAAAGTCAATGGCGTAAGGTCCCCTCTTTATTATGGTCCATGTAGAAAGTCAATGGTGTAAGGTCCCCTATGTATTATAATCCATATAGAAAGTCAATGGCGTAAGGTCCCCTCTGTATTATAATCCATATAGAAAGTCAATGGTGTAAGGTCCCCTCTTTATTATGGTCCATATAGAAAGTCAATGGCGTAAGGTCCCCTCTGTATTATAATACATAGAGAAAGTCAATGACATAAGGTCCCCTCTTTATTATGGTCCATATAGAAAGTCAATGGCGTAAGGTCCCCTCTGTATTATAATACATAGAGAAAGTCAATGGCGTAAGGTCCCCTCTTTATTATGGTCCATGTAGAAAGTCGATGGCGCAAGATCCCCCCTGTATTATAATCCATATAGAATGTCAATGGCGTAAGGTCCCCTCTGTATTATGGTCCACATAGAGAAAGTCAATGGCGTAAGGTCCCCTCTGTATTATAATCCATATAGAAAGTCAATGGTGTAAGGTCCCCTCTTTATTATGGTCCATATAGAAAGTCAATGGCGTAAGGTCCCCTCTGTATTATAATACATAGAGAAAGTCAATGGCATAAGGTCCCCTCTTTATTATGGTCCATATAGAAAGTCAATGGCGTAAGGTCCCCTCTGTATTATAATACATAGAGAAAGTCAATGGCGTAAGGTCCCCTCTTTATTATGGTCCATGTAGAAAGTCAATGGCGCAAGGTCCCCCTGTATTATAATGCATATAGAATGTCAATGGCGTAAGGCCCCCTCTGTATTATGGTCCACATAGAGAAAGTCAATGGCGTAAGGTCCCCCTCTGTATTATAATCCATATAGAAAGTCAATGGCATAAGGTCCCCTCTGTATTATAATCCATATAGAAAGTCAATGGCGTAAGGTCCCCTCTTTATTATGGTCCATGTAGAAAGTCAATGGCGTAAGGTCCCCTCTGTATTATAATCCATATAGAAAGTCAATGGCGTAAGGTCCCCTCTGTATTATAATCCATAAAGAAAGTCTATGGCGTAAGGTCCCCTCTTTATTATGGTCCATATAGAAAGTCAATGACGTAAGGTTCCCCTCTGTATTATGATAAATAGAGTAAGTAAATGGCGTAAGGTCCCCGCTATATTATGGTCCATATAGAAAGTCAATGGCGTAAGGTCCCCTCATTATTATGGTTGATGTAGAAAGTCAATGGCGTAAGGTCACCTCCTCTCTTCCTACCACCTCCCACCCTTTTCTCCCTTCTCCGCCCCTTTCCTTCCCCTCCCTCATCCCTTCCTGATATCATTCGCCCAGTTCTGTCGCCCCCTCCTCCAATTATGAAAAGTCAAAAGCGTAAGGATCCCTTTTTATTAAATTCAATGTCGTAAGGTTCCCTCTTTACTATGGTTAACACGAAAGTCAATGGCGTAAGGTCCCCTCAGTATTGTATTATAACCGATAAATCTATTTTTTTGCATAGGGGACCTTACGCCATTGTATTTAGCAAAATCGAGTTGGAATCAGCATGCGAAAATAAAGCCTCTGTAACTTATCAGCATAAACTCTTCCCAATATGGTAAACCATTAGATCGCTTCGATAATGCATGTCCAGTTCTTGACGAAAAATATTTTTGTCATTTCGAATTTCCTCTGACTTCAATATCCTTTTCAGTGATGATGCGCTATTTTCTTACCAAAGTTCATTTGTGTGAATCCCAGACCAGGACAGGTGATTTATTGTCAGACACACTTCTGTTATTCAGCTTGAGGAGAATTAAACTTTTAAAACTTTGGGCCTAAGTTTCTTGGAATTTTCAGCAGCATAATTATTGTCAAAAGGAGTTCATCATGGTCAAATTCCCTCCAAACTCCGCAGTGCGGCGTCTTATAATTAATATAGGCTATAAGGACTAACATTTCTTTTTCTTTCAGAATATTGCCCTTGCCCCATCCTCATTGCCATTAGTTGGTGGGTCTTCCTCCTTCTCCT
The DNA here is from genome assembly GCA_033119305.1 of Pinctada imbricata. Taxonomy (NCBI): domain Eukaryota; kingdom Metazoa; phylum Mollusca; class Bivalvia; order Pterioida; family Pteriidae; genus Pinctada; species Pinctada imbricata. Next base: position 6,898,458 of record VSWD01000012.1, on the reverse strand, counting down.
TCTCGTCCTTACTAGTCAATAAATAGCTCACATGGCTCACAAAAGCTACTGTCTGTGCAGCTCACTTCAGAAATCGGAAAATTGAATTTATGGCTCCTTTTTCGTACTACTACCCGTTTAAGATGCATAAAGGGGGGATAGAACTCAGACTCTCATAACTAACAATGCATGAACCAATATGACGCTCACAGTCAAAGAAAATAGTTTTAGATGGGGAAGGCATGTGCTTTTCTTTGTTAATTTTAGCATGACGTTGTTGACGTTCTCCATAGACTCAATGATAAACATCGGCAACATCATTAACATAGAAAACGCCCCATCCAAAATTATTTTCTGTCACTTTGAGAGAAGTAGTCATGTATTGGTCGCACAAACATATAAGTAATATGAATCAAGGAAAAGCCCTATGTAAGAGCGGAGGAAAAAGACACCAGAAATTTTATAAAACCTTGATCTCAAAATCGAAAACATTACAAAATCATAACCTTGGGTCTCCAGGACTCCCTCACCACTGGTCAAGCTGGACCTCCCCTTCCCATTGCCAAAAAATAATAAAAAAAAAAAATCTGGATCCGTCCCATGTTCTTTACACAGACGTAGATCATTAGCGAGGGAGTCTGAAATCCCTCCCCTTTCCTCTCTAATGACATTAAAATCAATTGAAAAAAATCAAATCTTTCTTCTTTACCAAATAATTATTTCGATCATATCTATCTTGTTTGTATGATACACTGAAAAGGGTTAGAAAATCGCGGCTGTTTTGTGTTACTTTTCCTTCTTGCATTACTACAATCATGTACCATTCTTGCACGTGAAAATAGGCGCACTGCTACAATGACGTCACATATAGAGGAATAAAGACGTCAAGTATACTGCAGAGTTTCGTACCGTTGTGTCGTCATTAGTGATAAAGATGGCGGATTAGTTGCTGCTGAATTTCTGATTTTCAGACGAATAATTCGGCGAGATTCACTTAGTTTTATTGCACCATAAAATAGAAGAATTCTATCCATTGTGAATTTGTCCAGGTATGTTATCCTGCTCTGTCGTTTAAGGGAATCGAGTCACTATTACCCGTATCCGCGGTACTGTAACCATACTTTTTCAGCTCCAAGTATGTATATCTTTTGCTTGTGCATTTTCCCATGCTTAGGTATATGCGTTAGGCCAAACAAAAAAATATGTTTGTTTCCTGTAACATGCCAAAAATTGAGAGGGTCGGTAGGTAGGAAAATCTTTTTTTTTTTTTTTTTGTTTTTTTTTTTTGGTCAGAGGGCAGATGCAATTTAGAAACTGTTAAGTCTTCACCTACAAGAGGGAGGGAACTAAAAATGATAAGTCGAGGATTTTTTGGTGACATTTTGTTGAGTCCCATCATTTATAATTTCATTTATTGATTCTGGAACTCAACTTACTGCTTTTTAAGATGTTTGTTATTAGAGATTGCGTGGGTGGTGTACATAGCTGCAGCCATTATTGTGGGTATAATGTACATAAGCTGAAGCTTGAGCAGCATGATTAAATTTTAAAATGACTATTATACATACATACTCTTTGGGGTGGAGGAGGATAGATGAGGTTGGTAGGGGTCTCTGGTGACTATCACCTTTCTTTTTGAGCTAATATGTATTATTCTATAAACTATAAATAGCGACTCTCTTTGCATGATTGGCTGATAAGGTCATCGACGCTCCTAAAAAAATCACCGTATACCACGGTTTAAAAACAGACTGGTATTACCCTCACTTAGTTCTGCAAATGGCGTCGTTATTTATAGTGAATCATATATGAAATTATAGAATAAAACAGTTATGGACTTTTAACTCAGTATATATGATGTCATATTGACTCACTATGAAAATATTGACCTTGGCTTTGTCTCGGTCAATATTTTCATCATGTTCATAGTGAGTCAATATCACATCATATATACTTAGTGAAAAGTCCATAATTGTATAATGCACATAGTAAACCCCTCCCTCTGCATTCCAAAACAATATTATAATTATTGTTATCTGAACATACAGTAACTGTAACCCCATTCCATGAATAGTTTCTTGATCACTGCAAGTACATTTGTAATGGACTGCAATTGAGTCTTTAGTTAATCCAAATATTAAGTTATCAGTCATCTTTTATGATTGTGAAATCCATGACAGGTTGTGGAAATTTGAATAATCATATATTTTTTACAGGGGGGGGGGAGGGTTGCGTTACATAAAGCAAGAAAAGAAGAACCCCCCCCCCCCCCCCCGGAAGTCCACACTTGTCTTGGTTGTGGAAATTATGTGCGATTAAAAAAACGCTAATTTTCCTGCAAATTGCAGTATCATTGGGAAGGCCATTCACCATGCAACATAAAAAATGGTCTATAAAATCGGCAACTCGCTGGGCCCTGGTGCGCATTATTCTACGAATCGTACGATGTCCATTTTCGGTTTTTTAATCTATAGAAAAGTTCTGACCACTCGTATTTATGTTGCAATGTAGCAGTAGCGTGTGGATCTCAGCTAGCTGCTTACTGTATATGGTCAGTCAGAAGTACAAATTCGTTTGTTCCGCTCACCCGAAAGGTTCTTTGCTATTATGATACAATATTGATTTTTCTCCGACGTTCTTTTTTATCCTCGTTTAAATCTCCAACTTATCTACGTAAAGGTACTAACTTCTTGTGTATGCGTTCGTCTGTAAAATTATCATGTCACTGACTGATTAATTTTACATGGTCATTTGGAGTTTGTACAGAAATGTCAATGATTGCAGTAAACCCCCCCCCCCCCCTTCTTCCCTAGTATCAAAAAAGCTGCCCATACGTGGACACGAAAAATACAGGATCGGTGGCTAAGTTTGGTCTTGGTTGTTCTGCGATATGTGCAAAAAAATGTACTGTAAATTATTCATTGGAAATGGTAAATATGGAATTTTCACGACTTAAAAAACTTGCTAACGTCTGATTTACATACATCGTATATGCAAAGCTATTCGAAAATTGATCATTTTTTGGAATGGCCCTTTCGTGAAGAAAGATTACCCATTGTTTATGAGAATGGCCTATTGATGAAGGGGCCAGTCCCATTAAGCAAGTTTGCCTTCCCAATCACGGAACAAATTGCATGACATCCAATTTTCCTTCTTTCTAAAATAATCCGTCTTTATAAACTTTTAAAAAGTCGTCTGCTCTTCATCGGTTATGTCCAGGTTACAATACACTATACATGTAACGTGAGAAGATAATCACTTTAATCCTTTCGAATTCTCAACACTTGGTCACTCATGTGAAACGGATTAAATCTACCTGGTGGTCAGGTGTGAACTACATGTACTCACTGTAGTGATTTACAACAAGAGGCGCTATGTACGTATTATGATCAAGGCTTGTCTGAAAGAAAATATAAAGGGAACGGGAGGCTTCCAAAGACGAGTCTGGGTTGCACGACTTGCATTAATTTTAAGGATTTTTGGTTCTTTTTAGGCAGTGTAGGGAAAATGGTGAAAAAAAATCAGAGTCGGCACGATTTTTGACGGTCGGTCGGGTTACAGGAAACAAACAACTTTTTTTGTTTGGCCTTACCATAAATGCGAGCTTCACTCGCAAAGGCCCTACAATAGGCTAATGTTATCTGATTTGATTTGATTTGATTATTTCACCATCAACAAGTCCACATATCCCAAATCTGGATCCAATATAGACCCTTTGATGTTAATGTCCGTTCAGTTCACTTTTTGTCTCTTTGGTGCATGGAAATTGGTTTGGAATTTTCTTCAAGAAGGTATTGAGTTGGAACCCTTCGACATTATTTGTAGGACGATTTTGCCACCAGAACAATTAAATGATGTGATCTGTGATGGTGTACGCTACTATTTGGAGCGGAATGACATAATTGTTCTTGTGGGCAAATTATCGTCCTTGGAAGAGACAAAAGTGAACCAAATGAACATTAGTGTGAAAGGGTCCATGAGACACGTCCAGGATCTCACTTCCGAATCTTGGTCCAAAGAGACAGAGTTACGAGTCTGTCAGCTCTTGTACTGCTGCTCTTTCCTCTGATTGGCTGAGTGCCTGCCTTGAATATTATCATGACCCTAGCTTGGCATATCCTTACCTGGTGTCACTGGAACAAGTACATTATACATGTATGCAGTCAAGTAGCTTAGTAACCTACTAAAATTTCAAATTACATGAGAAAGAGAGAAATACACATACAAGCAACAACTTATCTAAGCTCTGTTCAGCAATTGGAAAATCATGAAATTTTCTTCTTTGCAGCCTCCATTTTTTAGAAGAATTAATTGATACTATCTTTGATTTCTCATTACCATTACGATTATTACCGAAATCAGGCATCAATTTTGATAGGGTGTTTTCAGTGTTAATTTTCTACGATCAGATGATCAGTTATGCATGGAATCAGTAGTAAATGTAACAAACACCATGGCCAAATTATATACAGAAAACATCCTATGTAAAATGGTAGATCTATCAGATGATGAATATCTTAATGAAAACTAATAACATTCATAAATTTATAATTTTGTATTTTTCAATACAGGATTATTCTAAGTTTTTGGATGAGAACTTTGATGCCAAGGAATGGGTGAATGCAGCATTCCGCAACCAGAAAGAACCTACTGCCTCAAAAGATGTAAGTGTGTGTGTATTATATATTAGTGGTGGGGGTATTTATTCTTTGTGTACTCTTTTTGTACTGTAGCCCCTGTGCTTGAATTAAAAAACAACAACAACATACTGATGTTTTTATTTTAATAATACATAAGTATTAATGTTACAATTATATGTATCTTGCAGCAATATGCCACAACACTGGTCATGAAGCTACAGATGTTCATACAGGTGGGACTATATTAAATAATATTATAAAATAGTTTCGTGAAGATGTTAAGCTCATTATTATATAGCAAATATTTTGCCCAGAACTTCTAGATGATTTGTTTTGATTTTGTAATTTATTAATGTTTCCTTACATGTGGCCTGCCTATCTGTCTGACAGCCATCTAGATTCAGGTTTCTAACCTTATTTGTGCACTTTATATATTTAGTCAGTATGTGTTGACCTACTTTTGGTCCAATTATGACTTGATTAATTACCCCCGCTATTGTTTATACTATGAGGGGGGTAACAATACTAACAAAAGTTATTTTTTTCTTATTCTATAAAATGGTAAATCTCTCTACAAATGAAGTACAAGAAGATGTAACTATTATTTAACCATTTATAAAGTCTATTACATGTACTTGTAATTTTTCTTTTATATTTACATGATTGAATTTTCAGGAAGTTAACAATGTTGTAGAAGATTCAAGTCAACAAGCCATTCAGAATTTGCCAAGGTACAGTGACTTGTTATGCTAAAAATTCAATGTTCAGTTTTCCAAGAAATGAATAATTGTCATCAATTATAATTTTTCTGAGCAAACTAAACTTCTCCTTTAAGCTATGTTTTCTATATTCTGTATGTACATGATTGGAGATTTGTGATATGGGTATGCTCCAGCTGTCTTTTTATATTTTTTTTTGTCCAAATGAATATACTGGTACAGTTTATTAGGTAAACAGAGAGCAGTTTTACATGACTTACTGTAATCCATGTGAAATGAATAACAATACATACATGTATACTAAATTTTTTCACCAATGGAATAAATTATGAATCAATGTTACATACTGAGTCTGTATACGTAGAATCATTCGCGATGTAATAACCTTCGCTCCTTTTGCTGCCAGCTTCATATTGTGATAGTTTGTCTCAGCGAATTTGAATACCATATGCATAACTCAATACTAGCAGACATGTATCCGCAAATCATAATGTCCATACACAAAGATCTGCTTTTGTAAAACTGTGATAAAAAGTATCAGCGAATGATTCTACTTATACAGTGTGCAAAAATAAAATGTAAGATTATGAGAGAGATACTATACCTGTACTTACAGATTTCTGTGTATTTTAGGGTTATAAGGGAGTTAGATGCTGTTAAACAGGAAGCTGCCCTGTTACAAGATCAGATGAAGATGGTTAAAGAAGACATACAGAAGGTAAGGCATCCTCTTCTGTCCTGGTCACAAAATCCAGAGCACCATGTTTTGATGATTTTCTCCTAAATATACTGTTGTCATCTTATTAACTGATACACAATTTATAGAAATCTCTTAGTCTCTTAGTCGTAACAAAAAATGCCAGCCTTTTGGTTGTGCGTAGCTTACATAAAGAATAAGGACAGAAAATTAAATGTCTGTGGGGAGTATCTATAGTAAAAATGACTAATATGCTTGACGTCACTGTCTACTATGGAGACATTGTTTATTATTATAAATAATTGGAAATTCCTATGAGGGTAGAATAAACTTCAGTACTCTGGAACAGGTTAGGAGGAAGAGAGTGTTGATGTGTAATGAATCTTGTTTGAAAATGTGGAATATATTCCTTCAATTTTAAGTCAATCTATAGTATTAAATACTGCGAAATCATTATATCTCATGGGGGCTCAATTTCCGTGGTTTACATAGATAGCCTCATCCACGAATTTACATCCCCATCGAATAAAAGTACATATTTAGCAAGGATATTGAAACAACTTTTAACGACATTATTTTTTGTAGGTAGAACATGATACATCTAAAGTCCTATGCAGATGTTGTTAAAACTGGATTCTATAAAATCTAGAATGACCATGGCTGCAGAGGCATTACAGGTATGTACATGTGTTAGTACATGTATACTGTCTGTCTGTCTGGTGTCATCCCGATTGTCCCACATTTATATAAAAAAGGTATAAAAGTCATGTGGGACGATCGGGATATGGTGTGCAAATTAATTAGGTAATTGCGGCAATTATTTCTTTGAAAGATCAAAGGGTTTAAGTTAAAGTCTGATTCATGATTTCTTGAAATTTTAAACATGTTGACTGAAAATGTATGCAACGTGTACATTAATGTAAATGCAGGAGACGTATAAATGCGAATTGTGCAAAATTTCAGAAAAAAGGACATTTCAGAACCTCTTTCCAAATGCAAAAGCTAAAAGTTAAATGCATTCGCAAATTTTGCATTGAAAATAGTGTTTATACAAGTACATTTATTTGCCTAAGATGTATAAGTCTTTGGATCACTAACATCTATCTTATTGTGAAGAATGTTTTACCCTCTTAAACCTCTTTCAGGTTGAAAAAAAAAAGAAAAAAAGTTTCTTCCGGGGGATTTTTTTTCAATGAAATGAAAACAGGAAGCAATGTTATATGCACATATATAGTGGAATGAAAAAAAAAACTATTTCGAATGAATAAAGTTTGATGCCATAGTTCGTATTTAAATGGGTTTTTGAAAAGAGTGTATTTATGGAAAAAAGTTTTAATCTTTCATCCTCTGAGGCCTACAGTATAGTTCATAATTATTCTTTCATGACTTGTAAGTTCAAAAACGGTTTTTTCAACCCCCCCCCCCCCCCAAAAAAAATTATGAAAATATTCTGATCGCCGAGCGATCGATATAAGTTCACTACCGGCATAAATCTGTGTCCTGCAACTCTGCATAGATCGCTTCAATTGATATATGTGTTAGAAAAAGTTTGGAAAATGACAATTCCTTAAATTTGCTAAATCAAAGGACCATAACTTTTATAAAAAATATGTCAATCAAAACCCAATTTGATCTGTATCACTGTACGATGTATTCATATACCATAAAATATTCCAAGTCAGGAAGACTGAAAATTTCACGAAATGTGTTTGTCAAAGGGTAATTACTCCTGCAAAAATAGGTCAATGAAAACTAAACTCAAATTTGGTTTGTATCTCCTTAAGATGCATTCACGGTTGTAGAGGAGATGTCAAAATGCACCAGCCAATCAGAGACCTCGACGGCCATATTTGTTGAATGATCGACAAACCCCCCCCCCAATTTTGGTAGTTGAATTTGAGTACTTTCGTGATATTATGTGCATCGGTGGTTGGGGAGTTGTCCAAAATGTAAATGTTTACGCCTGACGCACACGGGAAGACGGACTGACGTCGCGCTCACTTGAGCTTTGCATTATACATGTATTTATCGATAGAAGATACATATTTTCATGATTAAATCAATATTTTCACGTTAGATGACATGTTTGGAGAGAGGAAAACAAAAACAAAAGACTGATATTTCCCTTTATATTGGCATAATACATATGAATTTCGCTTAATCACAAATTCATGGAGATTTCTTTGAAATTCACTGTCTATGTATTAGCAACATTTGAAATATTTTAAGTTTATCTCAATTTTATCATGTTAAATCAATAAAAGTACCATAATTCTATGCAACCGGGGGGTTCATTGTTTGCGTAAGTTAAAAATAATCAAATAAGGGGAAAAAATGATGATATACAGAAGAAAATAATTTTTATCATATCTATCATGTTATTTCATTTTTATCACTGATAGAATAAAACATACTATAAACTGAGTGTTTGTATTGAAATTATGCATGTGTTTATTTAGGAAATGTAGGACGATCGGGATATGATTTTTTCTAAATGTGGGACAATCGGGATTAAACCGTCTGTCTGTATGTCTTTCTGTTTGAGTATTAATTATCTTTATGTTAAGTACACTCTCTGAGTATATACAATGTAGACTGTCTTTGTGTTGGTCTAAGTGTATCTATGGTTTCATGCGTTTTCCATGTGATGCAATTGTATATTCTGTGTGAAATTCCAGTGGTAATAGTAATAGTATTTTGTGAGCATAATTCTTCTTGAAGCATAATTTTTTAGGTTTACTTTCATCCCAATTTATGAGAAAATCATGATAGATCTACTTTCTTCAGAACAGGGTTTAAAACTTTAAACTGTTTAAAAGTATTTGAATTTGTTATGTATCAAGTACCGTACTGTCAGGTAAATTAATTTTTATGGAATGCAGTGCGAAATGTTTTGTAATATGTTATAATGAATTACATATTGCTATAGGAGGCTGACAATTGGACGACACTGAGTGCTGACGTAGAGGATGTGTTCCTATCACAAGATGTACAGGCTGTAAGATATTATACTCGTTTTCTTCCATGTCAGAGACTAACCTTTAAAAATGAGTTCGACAGAAAGATTATGAAAATAATTCTTTTGTACATGTAAGTAGGCAGATTGATGAACAATATGAAATTGACACACAGTTTACAAAACTGTATTAGTAATCACTATATGTATTCCTGAATTATCCATATCAATAATGCTTATCAATTATGCTTGTGTTTATAATTTTCAGATTAATGTGTTTATCATTTTCAGATAACGTCAAAGTTGACAGGGATGCAGAATAGCCTGGTATAGTGTTACATCTATTAAATTTTATCTTGATCGTTAGTCTTTAATGACAAGCTAAGCTCTGAGTAAAAGTTTATGTATGCATTGTCTGTCTGACAATACTTCATATTCCATAATGGCATTTAAGATACTATTCAAAAAAATCAGTTTTACCGAAATCTGTCAAATTTTGACGATTCAGCTGCATTAGGCAAGAAGGACCTTAAAAAACATTTTTAAGAATAAAAAAATCAGTATCAGTGAATATACACATAATATGTACATCTATGCAGATTATTAAAATAGATGGAATATATTTGTCGTACAGTTGATGTTAGTAGATACACCTGACTATGCGGAGAGATGTCAGCATTTAGAGAAGTTGAAGAATCGTTTAGAGGCCATACTTAGTCCACAGCTCGTGGCCGCATTCAACTCTCAGTCAGGTGGAGTCGGCACAGACGTATACAAAAATCTTTCTGGTATAGAGAGGTTACCACAGCTATACAAGTACTATCATAAATGTCATAAGGTAAGGCTATACTTGGAGAAAAATCTTGTATAATCATGAGGTAACGTTACAATATACAAATGTACATGTAAGTATAATATACAATGAAAATAAAGTTCTATGAAAGAAAGCTTTAGACATTTGGTGGAATCAAAAGCCTTAGTCTACTTTCAAGATTGTACTAAAAGGGAAAATTGTGCCTTTGTATGACAGAAGTATATTGCTATATTGCACTATTTATTCTTGATTTGGAACTTTGTGTCTGAATGTAAATACAATATATACTTGTATGTATATAATATTATTTTGTTTTTACAGTCCAACCTGCTGAATAGCTGGAAGGAGTTGGTAGCGTCAGATAAGCTATTAATAGACTGGCTGTCAGAATTCTATGATCATCTGTCATCTACATGGCACAGTCAGGTATTGTTACAATAATGTATATTTAACTAACCAGTTTGCTAGATATAGATAGTGTCCATGTTAAACATTTTATGTACAGTTACCAATATTACTGCAGTTCATATAAAATTGTCATGATTGAACATGTGCATTTATGTTTGATGAAAAAAATATGCATGTACATGTAGTACTACGCTGTAAGCACATCTTTGAGATATCACATACAGTCATGTAAATTTACTTTCAGATAAAATGGTGTCAGCAGGTGTTTTGTGACCCAGTTCCAATTGTTTGTGACCTAATTACAGAGACGTTACAGACGTTAGATCCCTCTCTGTCATCTTGTGTGGGGACATTTATACAAAGTAAAGATACACTATCTGCTCTATGTGATCTCAAACAGGTAGGCAGAGTGGTACAAAGGTTATACTCATTAGAGGAATCTATTTGTATGTAGACAAAACTCATGTACTATGTATTTATACATTGAAAACAACATTGAACAGGAGTAAAATTCAAAATTCAGTCTTTTTCGATTTTACAATCCTACAGTACATTTCAATTTGTGCAGGCATTGGACATAAAAGCATTGTTACGTCTTTAAATTCCTTTGAAAACGTCATACATGTATATGTAACCCTGTTACCCTGAATTTCATGCTGGTTTCCATAAAATTTTATAACGTTGCAATGCGTTGATGTCAGATACCTGCACAAATGGGAAGTAATTCTCTATTTCGAAAAAGACCGAATTCTCTCATCACAGCTTTGAATTTACCATTGAGACATGAGGCTGGATATCCCAGTTATAAATTTGCCTACAGACAAATTTTGTTTGCAGCGATTTGTACATATGATTTGTTTCACCTTACCTTGATAGTGCCTAAAATGTATTGAGTACTTAAATAAAACAGAAGCAAAACGGGGGAAAAAATATCTCTGTATAAAATAGTAAAGTGATATCAGTATCTGTATATCACTATGAAAAACTTATGACATTTTTATTGCAAAAACTGTGAAATACAAGTTTCTAGATTTTAAAGTGAAAATAGAAGTGAGTTACTAACTCTGCAACTCTAGCTACATGTACATGATTTTGTCACAAGGTATCAGAGAGGTTTGCTAATGGTATCGAGCATGCAGTGGAATCTCATATGAAAGGTAATGAAATTATGCATTATTTCTTACAGTACAAAAAATGTATATCTATTGTAAAATTGACAAAATCTGAACTTGATAGAAATTTAATTAAATTGTTGTGGTGGAAGTGTTATACATGAAAACATGTAACTGACAAGAAACACCAAATTTCACCTAACTGTATTCAAGTGACACTAATTTTAGCACTGAGCATGTGAACAGTTTTGGAAAGAATGATCCATGGTCATTGTCATTCATCACTATAAGATTTTATTCTCTCATTTAGCTGACAATACACAGCATGTGAACAGTTTGGACAAACTGATAACTGAGATCTACAGTCCATACAGACCTTATATAGCCAAGTATAAAGCTTTGGAGGAGGTAGCACTAGCTAAGGATCTGGATAAAATCAAACTGGTAAGGAAAAGATATTCAATATGTTCTGTTTGACCTATTTTAATACTAAAAAGTCCATTTACATGTAAATATATGTTCAGTTGATTTTTGGTATCACATGCATAATCACACCAGAGTCATTATGCAAGATCATTTTCAGGTCTGACTTTTGATGAACTACTCAGTTACATACACATGAAAATGATAATAAAAGGTTGAGAAGAGTCCTAAGATACTTGATTTTTCTTTGCATATCACCTTTTTTGTGTGGCAAAATTAAGATTAAAGGAAAATTATGGTTAACTCCAATGTTCAGTATCAAAAACTTTAAAGTATTGATAAATTCTTACTGTAAGAATTATCAGATATTTTTGACAGAGCTTTTTGTGTTTTACAGGATCATGAGGAAGTATTTGAGACAGTACAGTTACTATCAGCCAGTGTCAGTAAGCTGTTTGCTGCAGCCAAACAGGTAAATATACTATATAAAACAGACAAAACACAGGTCATATACAATGTAAAACACACCAAACACAGGTCATATATAATAGATCATATCATGAGGAAGTACTTTAGACAGTAAAGTTATTATCAGCCAGCGTCAGTAAGCTGTTGTCTGCTGCTAAACAGGTCATATATAAATACAATATAAAACACACCAAACACAGGTCATATACAATAGGTCTTATCATGAAGAGGTATTTTAGACAGAACAGTTACATATACTCTCAACGAATGTTAGTAAGCAGTTTGCTGCAGCCAAACAGGTCATACATGTATATAAGATATAAATCACCAAACACAGGTCATACTGTATATGCAGTATAAAACACACAAAAGACAATATGAAACATTTAAGGAGGTATTGAACACTTGGACGCCAAATTCAATTTTTCTAAAAATTTCTGAAGTTATATATTTCTTGTCTGTCCTTGACTATACAAACTTACATTTGATTCTATCCACAGGAAAATTTTTTACGAGACTTTGAAATATGCATTAATCGATGTTTTCGTGAATTTCTTGATAACGTCATAATATTGAAAGTGTCATTCCAGTTCTCATAAAGCTATTGGAAATTAATTTTGAATTAACTTCCAAAATATCCATAAATATATTGCACTTACATATGGAAAAGATAAAATGAATTGTGTTTTAAACACAGGCAGGATACTTGAATAAAAGATGACACTGTCGCTAAAAAAAAAAATGCAATTTCGAGCCAATTTACCCTAGTTGCTAGTTAATTATTAGGAATCCTGTGGATGAATCTTTGTCAAAAACTACCAAAATTATCAAGAATGGCCAGAGATGATTTCATGATTAAATTGGAAAAATTGAATTTAGGATTAAAATATTACAAGGCTTTTTATTTTCCAATTTTTTCTTCCAAAATAGTCCATTTTCAATGAAGTGACATCCGCTTTCCTGTAACGTAAATTTGTAAACGAATATACTGTGATGAAGATTTAATTTTCTATTTTATACATGCCAAGTTTCAATGCAATACGTTTAGTAATAATGTTTTTATTGCATTTTGAACGCGAAGGTTTGTGACACCATTTTTCCAAATAATGTCGAAATGATGTCGTGGTTTGCTCATTGATAAAACTCCCAAAGTTTAAAAAAAAAAAATTTCGAAAATCGCCATAATTTCCTCAAATGACGCCAGAAATTATTCAAACTTTATCAGGATACTCTAATGCGTATATCAATCAGAGTATCAAAGGTTTTAAGGAGTTAAGACTGTACTTTTCCTAGGAAGTGAGAAAACAAATAATGCCGCCGCCATCTTGGTGTTCAAACCCTCCTTAAGTACAAAGTACAAGTACAAAACTAAGATATGAAAGCAAAAATATTTAATACCTTTTAATAAATCCTAATGCAGTTAATAAAAAAAAAAATTCAGATGTCGTAATATTTATAAAAATTTTTTCAGTATGATGTTTAGCATCCAACCATAGAATATGCTTGTATCTTCCGAAATGGAAGTAACAGGATGTGACGATTCTACCGAATTGAAGCGACAGGTGTTGCATGTAAGCAGGAAATTCTTACTCTTCCTGGGCACCTGGTCTCACTCCCATATCGGCAGTTCGCTTCTTTTCATGTGATGGAGGTTTTCTTTGTTTGCTTTGGTTCCATTTTACCCTGATTTTGTATGCCTTTGGTTAATGATTTTCTGAATTATTGATTTTGTACTGTGTATTGGGATATGGTCATTATCCATATTTGTCATTGCATGTATAAAGAAAATGAATTTGATATGTACATGTGCATAATGAGTATTAATTTTACATTTTCCCAGGCAAACCAGAGATGTTTAGATATAACAGATGGATGTGGTTATGTCTTTATGATGGAAGCTCTCAAGGTATAGTATACAACATCCATTTTGTTTCTCTTGATAATGTCTCCTAGATTTTATGTTTGAAAGAACGTATAAAAAAAGCCTGTACTTTATTTTCTGAACTAACATCAAAATATTTTCATCATTTATTCCTATTAAAGGAATGTTCAGATACTAATATTTGACGAAAAATGACTCATTCTATTACTGCAAAATAATTTTGTAGTTGATCTTATCCTTAATTACCATTGACCTGATTCAATGATTGTAAGCATGGCGTTTCAATTGAATTACAGACATACTTCAGCTCGTATTGCAGAGAATTCCGTAGAGTTCTGACAAACATCAAAGAAAAATGTCGAACCAGTCGGAGAAAGGGAGAGGATGAAGACTGGACACATTTCCAACATTCACTAAGGATTATTCAAACATGTGGTAAACAGTATACATGTATATATAGAATATTTCATGTAAATTGAAGTGTTTGTGAAACAGATTGAGATACAACAAGACATTTCCAAAATGTTCATGCTCTTGAGGTTGCATATAGTTTTTCAGCTATTTTGTCTGTCTGTGGTAGAAAGTAAAACTTTTGATTGATATGTGATAGGGTTTTTATATTCCACATAATTATTCCTTTGAAAAGACCTTTCTCTTTATACCAATATGTTCAACTTAGTGGCTTTGACCTTGAAGGGGATGTGGGAGGGTTTGGTACATGTAGATAAATAGGGCCAACTACTGGGGGAAAACAATGCTCTTTAAAACTGTTAAGTTTTCTATTTATTTCCAAAGGAAAAAGACTTGTTTTGACCCAAGTATCAGCAATATTATGCAAAGCAGATCTAGTATAACTTCAGGTTTTGATGGGATCCTGTATAGGTGTCAAGTTTATGACAAACGAAAAAATCTCAAAATTTCAAATTTCAAAATTCATCTTTTTCAGTTAGGGACTTGCCGACCTGCCTAGTAAAATCAGGCTTTACATCTTTAAAGTTCTATTTCTCTGTAAACCCACTATAAATAAATAAAATGAAATCAAGGATGTTTGCTGAGATAATTTACTAATAAGATAATATAAGTTGTTTCAAGAAAAACAATAATTTTCAAGTATATAACTCACAATGCATGTGAAGCGACATGTTATCAGTGTACACTGCACAGTGTACTAAAACGGAAAACACCTGCTCTCTATTTAGCGCTGTGTGCGTGAATTGGCTGTACTACCACATGTACCAGGTCTGAAAATAGCGAATTCAGGATCGGAAGAATTTTATCTTCAAAACGATATGCAAAACTTTAAGATACGAGAAAAAATTTATTTCAAATTTTTGGACCTACCTTTATTAGATTATTGAAAGTTTCGGTCCTAATTTGATAAAGCAATGTATAATCGTGAATACTGAGATTATTACAAAGTGGTAACTTCATTGTTACATGTACATGTATCTAGGCATTCAATATTCAATTTTAGAAAACTTACTTGTACTGCAAATGTGTATTTACCTTTACAGGTGACTTAATCATGCACATGGAGGAGTTAGACAGTAGTATAGTATCCAGTATGTTACATTCTATAGCTCACTACACAAATCCTGGTTCACCTGTCAAAGAGATGGGAAAACTAAGGTAGGTTATCTTCCTCTTGTACACATGTAGCTCTGTGGTTTTTTTTTTCACATTTCTGAGATCCTTTAACCAATTAATTCTTTGAGTATTGCTGTGGATTTTGTGTCGAACTTAAGCATTACTAAACAGGCCAAAATCATTGTGTAAAATCTAGTACTATGTACATGTACATGTATTTTCAGTAAATATACATGTATGTTGTAATGCAGGTGTTCTGAGGTTTTTGCAAAATTACGAAGTCTTGAAAAAAAGCTTTAATTATCAAATATTTTCCCTCTTTTGTTTCAGGTTCTTTGGTAAAGTATCAGCATTACATGCTGAGGCAGCCTTATACCTGACTAAAAAAGATGACATAGAGGCATTAGAAAGTTTGGTGGTTAAACTAGAGGAAGGTAAATTACATAGATGTATATTTAAATTAAACAGAATATGAAGGGTATAACATAGTAATACAAATGTCATACTGTAAACATTAGTTTTGCTGGGGGGAAATTTTGCAATTATAACTTACATAAAGACGTTTTGGTTGGATCAAATATTCGCGATAAAAACATATCTTCCATTTTACTTGTTTTAAGAATGTAGCAGGGTTATTTTGCATGGGAGAAATTTTTGCGAACTCCATTTCTTGATTTACGAAACATGCGAAAATTCTGCAACCAAAATATTTCCACGTTTACAGTATTTCCATTTTTGCGAAGTAGAAATCTAATTCATATTAAAAAATGTTAGAGTGTTCATGCATAAGAATTGATGAGATGTCACTGCAAATTTAATGTTTGATTTATCATTAGCTGTTTTAAAATAACTAATTGTTTTGAAAAATTGCATAATCCAATTTTATTCAGGAGAGCCTCTCTAACGTGTCAGTAAAATGTGATTTAGTTTTGTATTGGTCGCAAATAATTTACAAAATTTGAAAATGGCATCTTATCAAATTTTCA
Organism: Pinctada imbricata; assembly: GCA_033119305.1. Classification (NCBI taxonomy): domain Eukaryota; kingdom Metazoa; phylum Mollusca; class Bivalvia; order Pterioida; family Pteriidae; genus Pinctada; species Pinctada imbricata. Next base: position 6,881,787 of record VSWD01000012.1, on the reverse strand, counting down.
TATAAGTTTAGACCAATATACATGTACTTACTCCAAAAGGTTCCAGTAAGGCAGGATTTGCTTTTCAACATTAAAGTGCTAAATGTTCTAAAATAAATGAAGTATTTAAAATAAATTTTAAATACATACAACCTCCTCATTACAGGTGACACCCCATCAGTACTGGAGGATACTATGAAGGAACTTTGTAGGTTGAGTGAGGACGTCCATAGATTCTCATTTGACATTGTTTTTTCACCACTCAAAGCCTACCTACTGGAAGTCTCTACCATGGAGGTATAGTATGTGTGACAATTATAGTGAAAAGACAGCACTTGTTTGACATTGTCTTTTCACCCCTCAGAAGTCTCTACTATGGAGGTATAGTACAGTATGTGTGGTAATTACAGTGAAGAGACGGCAAATGTGAATAGCAGAAGTTCTAATTCTATTACTCGCTGTAGATGGTAACAATGATCATTTCATACATTGCCTCCTGCTAATAAGACTTTCACACACTTTTTCAATTTGAACTAAAAAGAAGAATCAAGCTTTGAAAAAGGCCCATTATTCCTTCAGACAAATACATGTTCATGTAACTATCATATCTGATTTAAAAGCTCCAGTGAGTATGATTTTAATGTACATGTATCATAAGTCTAAGTGTAAGAGAGGTGCTATAAGAATACTCAAGTGTGATATCTGGAGCAATTTACAAACATTAAGAAGGGTATACATGTAGTAAGTCATCCCATCTGAAGCAACTGTCTTGGCCTAACTACTGAATATACATGTAGTAACTGCTGAGAATCTAGGCAATGATAAGAAATGCAATATATTGATGTATTAAAGATGTTTCTTGTATGCCTAGATTTGTATAAGTATTTAATTATTTTTCAGATTTGGACATCAAAGAGTGCCGGTGGTGCCTTAACCTCAGATTTACCTACGTTTAGCTTGTCTCCGCAAGAATATATAACAAAGGTAAACATTTACTGAGTTATGTTACTTAGTTGAATTCTCAAGATAGTCAGTTGAATTTTCATGGAAGAATGTTGAAATTCAAGGTAAAAATTCATTGATAACAATTACGATGCTTATGTATTTTATAAGTAGAGTTTATTGAGGAAATAGTAACTTAGCTTTGATCATACACCTACGAGATGAATTGGATGTAAACCCATAAGCATATACTGTAAACATGCTAATTTTTGCTGGGGGGAAATCTGGCGATCTAGAAGTTATAGATGTTGAATTGATTTTTAGCTCACCCCACGAAGAGAGAGGGAGCTTATGCTATCACCCTGTTGTCGGCATCGGCACTAGTATGTTAAGAAGTTTTATTTCTCTATTATAAGTGCTAGGAAGTTCAAACTTGCACAGATGATGCGTCTTTAAAGCAGTTGACTCCTGACGATTTTGAATTCACTGCGCAACGCGAACTATCGTATACCGGTCGGAATGACGTAAAGTGTAAGAAACATGGACAGGAGGCTTATAAACAAAATTTATATATGTTTAATCAAATAACAAAAAGAAAAACATAATGATACATAATGAATCAATTTTCGTTGCTGTAAACCCCCTGGCTGCGACAACCTTGTTCAAATAACGTTATGTCACGATGAGAATTTTTGACGTCACGCGGCAAAAATAATGTTCGTCCTTCCCGCCAAGTGTAAATGAGCCGTTACGCTGCAGAACTTGGATTGCTACATGATCTATTTGATTTTTCTGTAAGCCCTGTCAATTTAGAAGGTAATTTAAAATTTGATACATATGCTTTTAAAGGGTATATTTGGGATTTTTAATGTTCAATAACAACTGGAAAATATACCCCGAGAGACGCCAAATTATCTAAAACGCAACGAAACATGTAAAATAGACCTGCACTAGAAAAGAACCCGCGCCAGTGCGGAAAAGATTTACATAGATGCACCATGTATGACTCTCATATGCAGTAGTTGTACAGAGGAATTCTGTTCAAATTTATATGAAATTAATTTGAAATAATATGATTTCCATCAAATTACGGACCGTCATCTCAATATGTCATCTCAATATGTCAGAATAAAAAAAAACAAACGAATTTACGACTACGCAAGATTTGCAAATCATAGGTATAAAACGATAAATTTCAATTCAAAAAAGATGCATACATGTATATATAAATATTTACTACCTCTTAGTTCATATAAATGTCAAATGCATCAATTTCCATTCTTTAATCAATTACAGTCACGAAAATTGGTCCTAAATGGCTGAGATGCAAAGGGTTTCTGGGGGGGGGCTTCGCAACGTAGTTCCCCTACCAAGGCTCCGCCCTGGACCTCGGCGGTCCCCAGACCCCTCGCCAATTTTAACCCCCCCCCCCATTCAAGAGATGGATCCACCAATGTTTCCTTAGTAAGATTATTGGAAGAATTAAAGTAAGGCTCATGAAAGTAAATAAAAGTGTCAAAAAATGAAATATGAGAAAGTCTCCACATCTAATTTTGGAACATGTCATGGAAAATGTATAACATTGGAAAATACAGAGTATAAAAGAAAATGCATATTTCATACTATTTATGCTATTAGGGAGTCTACTCAGACCGAGCCAAAAATAAGGTTGGAGCAAGAAGATCTCTAAGAAAATCCGCCTTCTACGGGATCGAACGTAGACTATTCAGAATGAATGTCTGGATGAGTGGATGTATGTATGTATGTCCGACGCTTTATCGTCTCATCTATAATACCTTGTTCTCGAACGTTCTCTTGTAAGAATGTACGCCGTAAATTTCAGAAAACGAATATGGAGTCAATAGTATAATAACAAATACAAAATTTTAAAGTATCCTATTGTTATTTATTTCCGGCGATAAAGAAAAACGATTTTAACAAAAGATGATTACATGTACATCAAAACCTCTACTGGTCAGCGATCGGTAATGTAAAAACATATCCTTTCAGAAGGAAGCTTGATTTTGGAGTTTAAATTTTATTCAGAGAAGTAAGATTTATTATCAATTTAAAAGATGAATACATTTAAAAAACTTAATGATTCGTATAACGGACTAAGATGATTGGGGATTCACCCCTCCCCCTACACTACTGCGTAAAAAGAATGTAAAAACACAAACTCTTCCATCATTTCAAATGACACAAATTAAAAAAAAAAATGATACAGATAAAATCAAACTTCGAAGAAATGACGAAAGAAAGCAAAACTAACTTCGAAGAAATCTTCATTACGCATTCGCGTAACCAATATTTGGAAAAATGAAAGGGAACTGGGAAACTGCCGAAACTCCAAGTGATTATGATCGTTATTTTTTTTTTTTTTTTTTTATTTCGTTTATTTTTTTATTCTTTTTTTTTATTTTTTATTTTTTTGTTATGAGAGGGGCTCCACAAAAAGTAGAGAGAGAGAGACAGAGATTACATAAGAAATATTTAATTTTTTCGTTAATTCGCTCAAATTTTGAAAATGTTGTGGTAGAAAAAAAAATCTTTTGTTGACGCAGATTTTGTCTCAAGTTCACCTCATTTACACTCTTATCTTGTCTTTCTAATCATCTGTACAAGACATCAGCATATCCTCCACCTTCACATAAATTTGCAAATGACAGATTATATGTTTATTTTGTGTCGGAATGAAAAATCATTTTTGTAACAAGTATAAATCATCCATTTTCGATCACCTTTTGGTATTCGGTTACCGAAGAAAGTAACTTTGCTCTGTGATCAGAGAGCTCCTTTATATAATTCTGCATGTTGTATCCTTGGTCCGTCCTCATTTCTCATTTATTCCGAATTTCAAGTTTATACATGTATACTTTTACTAAGAATGCACAAACGGATGCGTAAAAAAAAAGAAAGAAAGAAAAACGTAAAAAAGAAGAAGAAAGAAGCGACTGTAAGTCGAAAAAAAATCTTCTTTCCGCCTAGCATGCGGTACAAGGAGGAATTCGCTCGTGATTCACTTATTATTCTTGATTTTTTTCCCGTCATTAACGACGAAATGAAATGAAAATATACATGTACACGTTTACAAAATAATGTGTTAAAAAAAAAATGATCAATATAAATGTCCCCGGACAAGCATTATCATAGACCCACCTTTCATGTTTTGTTGGTGTCAGTATTTGCCAAGAAAAAAATTCATCTTTGTGCAAATGTTCATATCTCGTTCCTTGAATCTATTTAGAGGTACGCAAATATTATTAATTTAATTATTTCCATAGTGTCTGTATAACGCCTATACAAACGTTATGACGTCATTAACGTCGAGCGCTGTTGTGTTAGGCCTGTTCAAATATTACGTTGCCAGTTTTGAAATTGAACGTCAACAATGCTTTAATTTCGTCAATTGCAAAGTTAACCAGATACTTAAATAGTTATTTGATTAAACCAAGTGTACATATGAATATATCTTAAGATAAGGATTAAGAGACAGAAAATTATGTAGCAAACATGTCAAAATCGAAAAGAAAAAATGAAATCTAAAGTAGATGAAGGGGCAGTCAGAGGAAAGTCTATCTGTATTTCATGTTTTGGGTGGTAAGCCTACATTATTTCCATTGCAGTCAATATGCCTTATATGTAGGAACGTAAATAATGAATGTCAAAGCAAATTTAATTCTTATTCATCTTTTTATTATTCGGAAAGGCCAAAACTTTGGTAGAAAAACATTGAAGTCAGAGGAAACTCTGTCCATATCTTCTCTTTTTGCGAGGCGACCTTATAATTTTTTTGTAAAAATGTAATGTACTAAAGACATCAATCATGGGTTAGTTATTACTTTGAAAGTGACATCACTCCTTGTTGCACATATTTTGACAATTATTCACCCTACACTGAGTATGCTCAAAGCCATATTTTACATTTCTGTGATGCTAATTTTAAGGGTCCTTAAGTATGAAAAAAATTTTAGATTTTCTCCTCTTTTATATAATTTTTTTTTTCTAACTACACTATGCTTTAAAAAAAGTTAAAAAAAATTAATTAATTAACAAATTGAGTAATTTTCTATACAGCTTTAGAATATAACACCATTCTTAGTTATCTGAGTACTGTATTTGACAGTGGATAAAGGTGCCTACTTTGTAAGCTATTTACCTTAAAATACTTCTGACAATCAAAATAAAATTTTTCATGAGAGCAATGTTCAGTTACTAAAGATAAGAAAAATAACAATTTTATATTTATGACATCACTCGTAATATGAGAACCCAACGTCCTTAAGAGTAGATCACAAATCTATGTTCAAATGTAGGTCATGGCCTATATTTTCCGCTTGAGTGCACATGTTAGGAAGATTTGGGTATCAATGTTAAGAAGTTTTATTTCTTCATTATAAGTGCCAAGAAGTTCAAACTTGCACAGATGATGTGTCTTTAAGAGTAGATCACAAATCTATGTTCAAGTGTAGGTCATGACCTATATTTTCCGCTTGCGTGCACATATTAGGAAGATTTTGATATCAATGGTAAGAAGTTTTATTTCTCTATTTTAAATGCTAGGAAGTTCAAACTTGCACAGTTTGTGCATCTCTATGAGTAGATCACAGATCTACAATTAAATGTAGGTCATGATCTATATTTTCCCCTTAAGTGCATACGTTAGGGAGATTTGGTTATCAATAGAGTACACCCATTCATGCAAAATTTGGGCCAATAAATGAAATACTCTACTTTTCTTTTCTATTTTATTTTTGTGTGGTATCATTTTTTTTGGTTCACAGTAGGACAGGTTTTCAAATTTAAATGTGTAATCTTTGACTCCTTTCTGTTTGCTGCCATGAAAGAAAGCTGCCATGAGGTGAGCTTTGTAATCTTTGATCACACTATGTTTTGTATCTGAGAAGGTCTGTGATTCAGGTCAAGACAAGTCTAGTTTCGTATAACCTATTTTTAGAATTCCTGTTAATACACATATTTATTAAATTGCTTTTGTATATGCATTCATCTTTTGGTGTAAGTACAGATTAAGTTTAGTTTCATGTTAAATTGAAGCATTATAGGCAGAGTTGCAGGACATAGGTTTATGCCGGTAGGTTACTTATTGCTCGGCGATTCACAACAGGTTTATGCCGGTAGGGGACTTATATTGCTCGGCAATTCATAACTTTATTTATGTCTTGTTTAGATTGGTCAGTATATGATGACCCTTCCTCAACATCTAGAGCCGTTCACCATGCAGGACAACCCAGCTGTACTAGTGGCATTAAAACACGGCAAGCTACCCTACACAGATGAAACTGGTAAGTAATGTAAAAACAAATCTTGGAAAATCTCAATACAGTAGTCTTAGATGTAGTACAATTTTATTTGCATGCGTGTACATTGTATCACATTATTGAAATGAAAATTTTAGTAATTTTGAAATATCCGTCTAGGAAAATGAGATGTACTGCATATTCATTACTCAGATGTGCGAACGTTCCTCTTTATGATCCACAGAGCTACCTGAGCACCCAGCAGATTTATGGTTAGAGTCGATAGCTCGAGGTTCAATGCATTTGTATGGGGAACAGATCCTAAAAATCCCAGAGTTAACTCCTCATGCCTCAAAACAACTCATCACTGATGTTGGTAAGGCTTATACTGACTCAGATAATCAAACAGAGTGTGTCTGTAAAGCTAACTTTGTAAAATGAGCTTTTGGTTGAAGTGAAGAAAGCTCTTTTGAAAATGCATTAGATATGGACATGTAGATGGCAGGTCAGCAGCCATACACTCTGTCGCCACATCTAGCTCGATGCCGTGATTTTATATCAAACTCCGATATACATGTAACATAACTTTTAATGGAGATCTTCATTGATAGTGCATGTAACATCAAAGACATTATCCAGTCTTGCTGTAGTTCTTTTGACATACATTGTACACTGGATCTCATATATTCCTCTTAAAGAGATTTACCTTGATTTTACATAAAATGTATCATGAATTTTTTCTGCTGTATTCATGTAATGAATTTTTTCTGCCATAAACTTAACATTTTTCTGTCCTACAGATTACCTGTGCAATGTACTCGATGATCTAGGCCTCCACGCCTCAGACAATCTAACGAACATACTGGACCTGCTCAAAGTAACGCCAGACGATTACGCCGACGTAGCAGAGAATAAACCTCAAAGACTGGCTCATGCTATCAGTGCCATGAGGAATATTGAATTGTGATTGGTCAAGATATATTTGAATTTGAATGAAAGTGTCTGAGGATTGAGTCATTTTGTTCTGCAGGAATGAAAGATATCTTCTCAGTTATGAACACTGTTAGAAGTAACGAACATACATGTACATGTATGAGAGGGATTTAATTTCACGATATGGATTGACGGAGGTCATGTACATACAGCAATTGAATCCATAAAATTTGTAAGAATGTGTGTGTTGACTGTAATTCATGTCATTCAGGTCCATGTACGTGTATTTATTTTTATTTATATATTTACTACAAATGTATCATGTTTTAGTGCATATAACATGTAAGTGGGACCAGATGTTTAACATTTGAAGAATATTATTTACATGTACATTTATGTATACCTATGAAGTAAATTCATTAATTTAAACATAGGTAATCACAGATTACAAAGCTCACCTCGTGACAGCAAAATTCAATTCAAACATATTTCTTAGTACATGTATATTGGCTTTTAAAGGCAAAACCACTCAAGCAGAAAAAGTAGGTCAAGGTCATTTTATGAAAGTTTGATCAAAGATACATCCAATATGCAAGTTTGGTACATGTAGCAGTTATACTTTGCTCAATATTGGCCTTTAAAGGCAAAATCACTCAAGCGGAAAAAGTAGGTCAAGATCATTTTATGAAAGATTGATCAAAGATACATCCAATATGCAAGTTTGGTACATGTATCACTTATACTTTGCTCAATATTGGCTTTTAAAGGCAAAATCACTCAAGCGGAAAAAGTAGGTCAAGGTCATTTTATGAAAGTTTGATCAAAGATACATCCAATATGCAAGTTTGGTACATGTATCACTTATACTTTGCTCAATATTGGCTTTTAAAGGCAAAATCACTCAAGCGGAAAAAGTAGGTCGAGGTCATTTTATGAAAGTTTGATCAAAGATACATCCAATATGCAAGTTTGGAACATCTAGCACTTATACTTTGCTCAATATTGGCTTTTAAAGGCAAAATCACTCAAGCGGAAAAAGTAGGTCAAGGTCATTTTATGAAAGTTTGATCAAAGATACATCCAATATGCAAGTTTGGTACATGTAGCACTTATACTTTGCTCAATATTGGCTTTTAAAAGCGAAATCACTCAAGTGGAAAAAGTAGGTCAGATGCTTCATCCGATGCATGGGTCCATCTCGGCATCCAAAGATGAATCACTTGTGCAAGTTTGGTTACTGTAGCATTAGTACTTTGTTAGATACTGAGCTACCCCAAACTTCTTATCCAAATCACTCAAGTGAAAATGTAGGTCAGATGCTGCATCCGGTGCATGGGTTCACCTCAGCATCCAAAGATGAATCACTTATGCAAGTTTGGTTACTGTAGCATTAGTACTTTGTCAGATACTGAGCTACCCCAAACTTCTTAACCAAGTTACTCAAGCGGAAAATGTAGGTCAGATGCTGCATCCGATGCATGGGTTCACCTCAGCATCCAAAGATGAATCACTTGTGCAAGTTTGGTTACTGTAGCATCAGTACTTTGTCAGATACTGAGCTACCCAAAACTTCTTAACCAAGTCACTCAATTGGAAAATGTAGGTCAGATGCTGCATCCGATGCATGGGTTCACCTCAGCATCCAAAGATGAATCACTTGTGCAAGTTTGGTTACTGTAGCATTAGTACTTTGTCAGATACTGAGCTACCCCAAACTTCTTAACCAAGTCACTCAAGCGGAAAATGTAGGTCAGATGCTGCATCCGATGCATGGGTTCACCTCAGCATCCAAAGATGAATCACTTGTGCCAGTTTGGTTACTGTAGCATCAGTACTTTGTCAGATACTGAGCTACCCCAAACTTCTTAACCAAGTCACTCAAGCGGAAAATGAAGGTCAGATGCTGCATACGATGCATGGGTTCACCTCAGCATCCAAAGATGAATCACTTGTGCCAGTTTGGTTACTGTAGCATTAGTACTTTGTCAGATACTGAGCTACCCCAAACTTCTTAACCAAGTCTCTCAAGCGGAAAATGTAGGTCAGATGCTGCATTTGATGCATGGGTTCACCTCAGCATCCAAAGATGAATCACTTGTGCCAGTTTGGTTACTGTAGCATCAGTACTTTGTCAGATACTGAGCTACCCCAAACTTCTTAACCAAGTCACTCAAGCGGAAAATGTAGGTCAGATGCTGCATCCGATGCATGGGTTCACCTCAGCATCCAAAGATGAATCACTTGTGCCAGTTTGGTTACTGTAGCATTAGTACTTTGTCAGATACTGAGCTACCCCAAACTTCTTAACCAAGTCACTCAAGCGGAAAATGTAGGTCAGATGCTGCATCCGATGCATGGGTTCACCTCAGCATCCAAAGATGAATCACTTGTGCAAGTTTGGTTACTGTAGCATCAGTACTTTGTCAGATACTGAGCTACCCCAAACTTCTTAACCAAGTCACTCAAGCGGAAAATGAAGGTCAGATGCTGCATACGATGCATGGGTTCACCTCAGCATCCAAAGATGAATCACTTGTGCCAGTTTGGTTACTGTAGCATTAGTACTTTGTCAGATACTGAGCTACCCCAAACTTCTTAACCAAGTCTCTCAAGCGGAAAATGTAGGTCAGATGCTGCATCCGATGCATGGGTTCACCTCAGCATCCAAAGATGAATCACTTGTGCCAGTTTGGTTACTGTAGCATCAGTACTTTGTCAGATACTGAGCTACCCCAAACTTCTTAACCAAGTCACTCAATTGGAAAATGTAGGTCAGATGCTGCATCCGATGCATGGGTTCACCTCAGCATCCAAAGATGAATCACTTGTGCCAGTTTGGTTACTGTAGCATTAGTACTTTGTCAGATACTGAGCTACCCCAAACTTCTTAACCAAGTCACTCAAGCGGAAAATGTAGGTCAGATGCTGCATCCGATGCATGGGTTCACCTCAGCATCCAAAGATGAATCACTTGTGCAAGTTTGGTTACTGTAGCATCAGTACTTTGTCAGATACTGAGCTACCCCAAACTTCTTAACCAAGTCACTCAAGCGGAAAATGAAGGTCAGATGCTGCATACGATGCATGGGTTCACCTCAGCATCCAAAGATGAATCACTTGTGCCAGTTTGGTTACTGTAGCATTAGTACTTTGTCAGATACTGAGCTACCCCAAACTTCTTAACCAAGTCTCTCAAGCGGAAAATGTAGGTCAGATGCTGCATCCGATGCATGGGTTCACCTCAGCATCCAAAGATGAATCACTTGTGCCAGTTTGGTTACTGTAGCATTAGTACTTTGTCAGATACTGAGCTACCCCAAACTTCTTAACCGGACGCGGACGCGGACACGGACGCGGACACGGACGCGGACGCGGACGCGGACGCGGACGCGGACGCGGACGCGGACGCGGACGCGTGGGGTTATAGCATAAGCTCACTCAACTTCGTCGAGGTGAGCTAAAAATGATGATTTTATGTTGTCCTTTACATACAACATGTAACACTTTTAGAAGATACATGTATTAGAAACTCCTTGAAAATTGATTTTCACCATGGAACATGAGCAGTGTTATGGGTAAATACATGTAGATATGTCCTCTACTTGCCCAGTGGCTTAATGCTTTGATCAGGAACTTTCCATGTGAATGTGAGGCAGATTCAGATGGCAATCACTTTGTTTGGATATACTCATTGGTTGGGCTTTAGGATCACTGACGAGGGTTCTATACCCGAAACGTGCATGTCTGGTCTATCTGTAAATTTGACCTGTTTTGATGATGTGATCTCTTTGAAGAATATTACATTTGTCTGATGTCCATCGGGTAGTGATACTGTCACATTTATAAATGTGCAACTATATGTATATACCATACATACATGTACATAAACCAAACTTAAAGAAAAGTCAACACCCATGACAATGATACATTTTTGGATGTACAAGGTTATATTTTCCAAGAAATGTGCACTGAATAATTTAAACTTTTCCATTCAGATGAGTATTTCTTAGTTATGTACGAGAATCCTTCATATACTGTACATAGTACACACACATGTATGTGTCTAATATTGTTATGAAATCAACAAAATATGTACATTAACTGACATTCTTTAATTAATATAACAAGTTTGAAAAACCCACACTCTCAATCAAAGCACTTTTCTGATAAACACAACATATAAAGTTAAATCAGGAACAAAAAATCAAAACGACACGAAAAGAGAAAAAAAGAAATGATTCTTGTGTACATAAAAACAGTCAAAGCAATCTTAACAGTACATACACACAGAACATACAAAATCATGCATCACTGGTCATTATATAAGTACACACGTCATAGTACATTGAACATAACTTTTATAATAACATGTATATGACAATAATGGGTAATGATAATCTCATCTTTATTTTTACCTGAAGCTTCTAGTGTAGGCTCTTTCTTAGAATACACATATTACAAGGAGTTTGAAAGTGCCATATTTCGGAAAAGGTGTCAACTTTAGAAAGAGTATTGTAGCTTAAATAGGTACTCTTAGTTCAGAAAAGTTATCAGAAAGTTTGTCACAACTAAATTTGTAGAGCACTAATATTCAACATCTGGGGTGCACAGTTCAAACCCCGGTTGAGTCTTGAATGTATTGGGGTTTTAATCGTCTTGTGCCTTCTATTCTAAGTTTACATGAATGGCAAGTGTACACTGTGTGCAATTGCACTATAAGGCTATTAAAGTATAGACAACTTAAGTTAACTACAAACATGTATAATCAGACATAAGACTTTTTTCTAGATTACAAGAGAGAAGTTAAAGGCACCGTTAAGCAGTATTCACTGTTGCTAAATAAAAGGCACAATATTTTACGATCACATTTACTCTTAAACGGTGTGTTCCCTTACTGTAAATTACAAAATCAGTTGTTAGTGCTCACAAAATACAGACTTGGAATCAACATTTATACATTGGAATTACTAGTAGTTCTCTAACTTTCGAATATAAAATTATGAGAATATCCAATCCATTTTAACAAGTAGCAAAGCATCAATTTTGTCACAATGAAACACAAGTAATACACATTCAAAATAACAGCTTTAGGGTGAATGAGTTTTGGAGTGAGAAAGCTGTAATGAACTTGTGTGAAAAAATAAGGGAATGATAAGCGAGATTGCATATATAAAGCATGATATAAAGTTATGTTAACAGAGTGTGACATTCCAAATAAATCATTCCAAATTATGCTTTGACTCTGAATATCTAATTCTATAGAGTGTGAGAATGACGGTAATTACCATCCATAATAACTTCAATGTCTGACAGGACAAAACGTGAACACCTTTGTGAATAACAACAATTCTTTTTTCTAAAACTACATAAATGCCATGTTATTTTTCAGGGTAATTTATTTCTAGAGGTATTTGTATTAAATGGGCATAAATACATGACACCACTAGTGATGCGACTTTAATGCGAAATAATGATTCAATATAAAATCTTCCTTGCTACTTTTGAATCAGATCCATTCATGTCATTGTATAAATTATGACTAACGCTACACAAACGTGAGCAAGTCCATTTCCTGAGCTCAAATAATTGTGAGAATAATTTTGAATGCAATAACACTCGACCAATTTATAGTATCTACTAATTAATGGAGACTAGGGCATAAATGTAAGTGTTCTTTATAATCTCCGAATTTAATTTGTAATTCAAATTCTAAATGACCAAACACAAAACCCCAAAAAACCTACATGTACCTATAACAAATAAAAGCAATATGGAATTCACAAGAATACATGTTATATTAATTAATTAATGTGCTATCCTCTAATGTGTATCGTACAAGAACATATTTTAAAACTTTGAATTAACACTGAATGTAGATGTTAGTGACTTCAGTATTGTGCATGACAAGAATTACATGACAATGTGAATATTTAGTTGCCATAGAATGAGCTGTAACAGTTGGGATACAATAAAATGAGAAATCATAAACATATAGTACACATAAAAGGAAATGAAAATTAAATATTTCATCGTCATAATGGAAGACACATTAATATCAATCATGCAGTTTTTCCAACATGAAATACAAAGGTAGATTGTTTTATATTACATTAAACACTCTGGTTTATCCTTCAATCAAGCCGTCATTAATATCATAAGTAACATTGAATGAAAAATAATTACTTTGGTTTCGTTTTAAGGCAAACATCATGAAGGCCATTTCATACATGGCACAAATCTCACCGGTTGTTAAGGGTTTTGCATCAGCAGATGACATTGGTTAATAAAGCCAACAAAACTGTACTATGAAATGCACATTTTTGGGAATTTTGGAGATGTAACTTAACATTTATTATCTTTTGATAAATACAAGCTAAAATGAAAATAAAAAAGGAAAACAAAGAAGCTGATAACAAACTTATTTGAAGCTTTACAAACACAACAAATAAATTATACATCTGTATAGGAATTAATTCATTATTCAACAGTTTGAAAACAAATATGCACCAAAGAACCTGGTATCTTTGTAGATTCTGTCATCAGTATACCTTACAATCAGAATTTTTAAACATGTCTGGTACAGACCATTTCGGCCCCAAATTATCTAAATTGATTAGAGCCCTGAAGGTTCAACAAAAGGTTATTCAAAATCTTTAGAGGATCTTGACAAGTGCTTAAGTCTAACTAATCATATTTCGGACATGTCTATAATATTTTAGGCTATAAATCAGATTTGGCAAAAATTTAACAGTCTTATACCAGTGGAGATATAAACACTTAAGAGTCCCCATCGAGATTCTAAAAGTCCCCAAAAGTAAATTCAAAATGATTTGAAAATAATCTACTTTCACTTATCAATTGCAATCAGCTTTTTACCACAACAGTTTTTATATAATTGATGACTTCTTGATTCTTTAGAATTTGTAAGTGTTCTGCATCGTCAAATTCTTTATGGTATACAGGTTGTTTCTGCTGTCTTACCCATCGAGTACAAGCCCTCAGGGACCTTATATTTACCGTACCGTCACCGTTGTCCGGAATAACTTTTGGCTGTGAATCGTGCCAAGTTTTATTTGTAAAAACCAGAGTACCTGGGGTGCTTATATTGTGACCATGTAAACAATGCACCTCAACATTAGGTGGTGTGATGTCGTAGATTAGGTCTTTTGTGTCTTTCCACATGAGATATCCATCATTAAATCCTATATCTTCGAAGAACTCCTTGTAATTTGCCACGGTATAATTCTTAAGTGAGCCAACCACCAACACTTCAGTGTCATTCCAAAGCTTGGAGGACGGCATAAGCCAGGCAGAGCTCGGAATGCTCCGTTGAAACGGTCGTAAAGTCAGAGGGTTGACAAAAAAAACGTTAAGCCTGTCGCCTGTACAGAAAATGGAGATAGATTTAAGATATCTAAACGTTAATTTTTCTAGATATTGTTGTATATGCATTAACTACATCAAAGTTACAGAAAAGGATTGGTCTCATTGGATTTGCCGATAAAAATTTGTTTGGTCTGATAAAAGCTGACTCTATTACTATTATTTGGACCAATATAATTCTCTAAATGTCTGATATTTCATGGTAGTTTTCAATTACTCTCCTACATGTAATTTTCCAAAAGTGTGTTTAGCGTTGAAAGATCATACATCATTCCATTATTAAGATTAGTAGCATCTCTAACCTGAAGCAAAGAGCCTTAACGGCTTGACTGCTCCACCCCATACACCTGACAGTCCAATATGAGAGTGTATGAACTTGTCTTTCCAGGATTGTGGCATTTTGTTATAGAAGTAAAGCATTGTGGGATTACCCATACTGTGACCCAAGATGGCCACCTTTGAGTTATTATTGACCCTGTAAGTCTCCTCCACTAGATCTCGTAATTTCGTATAGAATTCACCAAATTCATCTGAAACACATTTTTCAAACATTTATATTAGATATTGAACTTGATGTTGGGATACAACATGTACAAATAATTCAAAGGAGAAAATAAATTTGATATTGGATTCAATATTGGAATATAAATCATTCAGAAGAGGTAAATTTCACGAACTACAGGTGACAGAATTCATAATTATAAAATTAGAAACTAGGATGTACAAAAATTCAACTATATGGACAAAGTCTATCAGCAACAGGAATTAATGCTAATGAGGAAGACAATTATTATCTTCAAAGGGAAATTATCCATGCTAGGAGGAAGCTATAATACTAGCATTGGGAAATTTGGACCTACTTGGAGCTTTCCTGAAGTCGTATGGAGCACCCTCTCACAGGATACATTCCTCACATAGCCCCAAGATACCATAGCTTCAACGATCGGAGCAAAATAACTACCTGAAAAAGACAAAGAGTGACAATGATAAGATATATATACATTTGTAATCGAAAAGAAATATTGAAATACTTAACTTATTTGCGTAATACCGGTATATGTCATAATAAAATTAAAACCTTTATCTGGTTTGTATCTATTCATATACTTTAATATGTGTGTTCAAAGAGTGAAATCCATGAATCTAAATTCAACACTTTTCCAAAGACTAAGTCATGACTTTTAAGCTTTGACTTTCAACATATTCAAGAAGTGTTCTAATTTGACCCATTTGTAATTTACAAATTTGTTTGTTTTTAGTTTAAAAGAATGAGAGAAATAATACTCATTCATAGTTTACACTTTGAATATAGTTTACACTGTAAGATAAATGTACCATCTATTTTAACATCAAGGTCCGAAAATCATACAGAAACCTTTGGCAAAACTCATGGTTTTGAGAACTTGGGTCTTTTCGAGATAGAGGGTTACTTCCCATCTGTGCAGGTATCTGACGTCAACAGCATTGTGACGTCATCAAATTCTATGGAAACAAGCATGAAAGTCACGGAAAGACGGGCGACATATATGACGTTTTCAAAGGAATTTAATGATGTCACAATGCTTTTACGTCAGATATTATCCGTAAACAATCAAATCGTTTGAACAAAATTCCACGATTTCAAAAATACATACGAACAGTCAGACATAGGACAAAGGGGGAAGGCATGGATGGAGAAAGGGGCAGTTGTGACGGAGAAATAGATGGCAGTGACGAAGAAAGATTCGGTAGCGGATGTGTCAATTTTGTCAGAGGTATCGGTTTCTTTCTTAATGACAGAATCACATTGATTTTCAGTGATTCTAGACAGCTTTTCTTAAATACGAGCCTGTCCACTGTGTCCGGTGAATGCACGAAGTTTACCGTCTCCACTGCTTGACTACGTGAAGGGTTCTCCAATAGTTTGATAATTAAACTATTCATTTTTTAGCGCAATAAAGATACTTATGAATGGTGTACACTTTTAGAAATTATGTAAACTTTTACAGCCAGAAAACGACAACGGCCCCGTGTACATGTGTAAACATTTCACCCCAATAGTTTATCGTACAAAAGGTACATGTAAAAGGACTTGGGCTATGATACGCAATAACGTGATATGGCCCAGATTTTATGATTTAGTCAACAGATTTTTTATCCTGCTGTTTCCAGCGGTATTTTTTATATTTCAAGCGTTTTTCTTTATATAATCTATTATGATATATCGTTAAATACCGGTATTTCATTTTCATTGTTCATATCGCGATATATTATCGCCAAGGTCATATCACAATATACCGTTATACCTGTATATTGCACACCTCTACGTATATTTCAGTTGGATCCAGCCATTCCTCTGTCCGTGTGTCACCCCATCCCTCTGTTATGATCTCTACACCAGGGGAGTTTGATGTTTGTACTTACCGTATGATATTTCTGTAGGATCCAGCCATTCCACTGTCCGTGTGTCACCCCATCCCTTTGTAATGATCTCTACTCCAGGGGAGTTTGATGTTGTGTGGGTCACCTTGTTGTATATCAATCTGTAAAAAAGAAAATATGAGTAATTATAATGGAAAAAGGTATAATCTCACTCAGAACAATATCATGCACACATTTACCATACGTTCATAGATATTGAGACTGTTTGGCATTTTCTCAAACCCTGCCATTCTGATCTCATAGACCTTAAGCAGCCACATTTTTTAAATTACATGTAATAGTTTCAAATTAAATATTATTCAGGTTACTTTCATCTATATGCATCTTTTTTTTAGTTGAACTAATTTTGTTTTAAATTTGAATCAAACGGTATCAATACATGTACTATGGTGAATGCTATTGTACTTGAAAAGTAGGTCAAACTTCAAGGTCAAGGTCACTAGATTAAAATTTAAGGTCTCAAACAAAAGGTCTTGTTACAAGGAATTCACATGTAAAATATAAAAGCCCTAATCCGTAGGGTAAAAGAGATATACTGAAGGTAAAAGTTTTTTCTTAAATGTATGTCAAACTTCAAACAGAATGTACCCTAGATCAAAGGTCAAGGTAAAAATAAATTACAGAGATTAATCTACAATTTGATCTTAATGGGTCCTTTGGACGCAATGAAACTTGGCCAATGGGTCCCCAGCCAAAACAATGGGTCCCAGCAGAAATTAATGCGTCCCAATTTCTACAAATCTTCTTTTTTCGCGGCGTTTTAAGTTCGCGAATACAAGTGAGCTGACCTGCTCGCGGCGTTTTATGTCCTTGAGATCGTTATATGTTTCACAAAAAATGTCTAATTCTTCAACTTCAATCTAATTTTGCCGAAATAAGTATATTGATTGTTTATTTAGTCAGCGATACTTCGTATATGTGTATAGTAAACCGTTTTCCAAACAAACCAATTCTATACGGTTTAATTGTCATCATTGTCATTACAAAGACGGTACGCTGATGGTGTGAATTAAACGATTTCATTAGATTGATTCATAATGTCATGTAAAGTTTACAGTGGAGGAATTTTTCATAAATATATATATCTGTATCCAAATGATATAAATAAGTAAGACTCGTGTCGGACTGCATATTACTTTTAATTTAAAAATAAAAAAATGTTGCTCCGCAATGATTTCTCATACGATAACACAGATCTGTCTAAGGTTTAAAAGAGCTGTCAAAATATGAACAAGAGACGTTTACATCTTATTTCTCGACTTTGAACAAAATGAGTTAAAACGGACGCATTATACGAAAGTGAACAATGCGCACTGTGGGACGCAGCGATCGGAAATCAATGGGTCCTGGGCGATTTTTATGCGTCAGAGACGCAGGACGCAGAGGTAGATTAATCCCTGAATTATCACACTGGGTTCATTTCATGATGGTCCATTGTCGTGTAAAGTTACTTGTCAGTATATTCAACATAGTTTCCCTATTAGCTAAAACACCAATTTTGTATTTCATTTCCTAAGGTCAAGGTCAAAATTTTTTTGTTGTCACAATGTAAAGTAAAAAATTGCTATCGAAACAGTTCCCTTCCAACATATTAATACAAATGTTATTAAGTACCTCATATTATCCACAAAGCAGTCCAGTATACCCCATAATAATTCTTCTACATTGAGCCATAGACTGAAGTAATCTGTGGTTACTGTCTCACAGTAGATATGTGGTCTGTAGGTCTTGTTCAGCTTGGCATAAAATTGGGTACCTCCATCACCTGGTACTATAGGAATAATTGGAATATGACAAAAAGTTCTTGTTACAATCAAGCACCTCTTGTGTGGGCTATATATTACAAGATTCTTGTAAAACTAATTTTTTAAGTAATTTAAGGTTAGGGTTGCGACTACAGGGAGATAACTCTATTTTCATATCAAATAATATTTGAAACCGACATAAACGATTTTTGGTCATGTTGGTATAAGCTCAGATTGTTACATCATTTTAGAAAAAAATAATAATCCTTGAAACTTTCATTGCTGAATGGATATTTTGGGGGAAAATGCATATTTTTCAATGAAAAATCGTCGAAAATAGGGAAAAATTTGTCATTTTCTTATGAGCTCTGCTACCAAAGATTCAAACATCAGAGTATTTACTGTTTATTATACTCTTTAAAAGTGAGATAATTAGAAATTCTAACTTCAAGTAAATCTCCATGTTTTTGGGTCAAAATGCTGATTTTTTGCATAAATTATTGTGCTATTTATAGAAACAGTCATTTTGCTCAAAAACTAATTCGGGTACATATTGATTTGACTGCTTTACGATAAAGCAATACCATAGATATAAAATTGTGTAGCTGACGACCATCAAGCAATTAATAAAAATAATGAGTTGTTGCCATGGCAACCAGCAACATAGTTTTTATGAGAAAATACTTTCCTTAGAACTGATGATTTTATCAGAATTTCTTAAAATAGCATTTAATTCATCCATAAGCTATAAGAATCTTGAAAAATAAGGATATATATGAATTTTGAAATTTCATGCATTTCAGAGGTATGTAAAGTTATGATGTGGTATTCTCTAAAATGATAAAAATGTTAAAATAGGCCAAAAATTGACGTTCATAGCCAAAAAACGAGACGGACAAATTTTGATTTTTTGGTCTGAATAGTTCGAGGAGATGTTCCTCTACATATGAACCTATCCATCTTTCTTCTACCTCATTTCTATTAAAAGTCGCCACCCTGACCTTAATTAATATTGAAGTCATCATGGATAATACACTAATTTGCTATGGTGTAATTTGATAACTTCTGGCTTTTGAGAATTACGGAATTTAAATGTCATGTCAGAATATGTGCAGAGTAATTGCATAAATAATAAGAATTGAACCATGCAAAGCAATGTTTTCTATGAAATTTTTAAATTTCTCATTCAGTTGCATGTACATGTGAAGATAACATGTGTAAGAAAATGGGAAAAGTGTTGTTTTCCAATTTTGGTTTTGTATACATATACATTTTTAATTTTAATGCTGCACATACACAACCTACAGATTCAGCTGTGCGGTTTCACCAGAGCCTCTGGGACTACTGACTTATCCAATAGGAATTCTGAAGATCTTGCAGTTGACATGGATGGAGCATCCTGACAACCTGATTTTAGCCGCAATACACATTTCATAATCTAATTGAATCCATTGAAATTTACAAAAGACTGAATAATAAAACAACTCTCTCAGTTTCTGTTGCCATTGTAGTTAGGGCTGGGACGATATGGGTCTTGAGCGTATCGATACGTATCACGATATAGTGCCTACGATACGATATGTATCACGATATTTCTGATGTATATTGCTATAACGAAGATCCAGGCTGTATAGAATGAAACTCATGTATAACATTAAAATATTTTGATAAAGACTATATTTTTCTAGATCCTGGAATAATCAAGATTTAAAAAATCCCAAGCAATTAAATAAACTTTTCAAACTTTGAACAATAACATCAAAAGTTATTACTGATAGACAGAGGCTAGTTAGCTACAAGTAAAGCTACAAGAACAAATCTGTACCCTTTGCAATTATGTTTTCAACTTTTCACCTTAACATGTATTTTTACTCTTTTTTGTCTGTTCATTTTCTCATTAACAGCATCAACAAGACAAGCCATGAATTGGTAAATAAGAGGGCCTCGTGCATGAAAAGTTCATGAATTTATGTACCCCCCCCCCCCCTTCCTTTTATATCTCTCTTTTCAATTCTCCTTCCTATTTGAATAATCCTAGACTGATTTTTTTCATGAGGAAATCATATTATACTACAATATTGAAAGGATTACCGTATAATTGTTTTTTAAATGTGTTTGATTTTATTCGATGGATACATCCTGCACTTTGATTTTTTTAGGACAAACGGTTTTCCGTCTCTGTACGTTTTATTTTATGTACATGTATTAGCAAAATTTTGGGGATGAGTGAGAGAGAGAGCATGTGCGTAAACCACGTGGACGTAATGACTACTAATCTTTAATGATTTTATTCTCGAGTTAAAGTTGTCGCTGACGTGAATAGAAAATATAATAGATATATAAAGATTGTAGTAGACAGACATTTTTCCCCCTTCTTTTTTAAAAGGCTGTTTCCGACTTTCAATCAAGGATTGACACGAGTCGGTTTTATATTAAAAATTTTCGAAGTTAAGTAACTAGCACTACATACGATTCCAGAACTCTTTCTTTCAGATAAATAAATGAAATTATCTTAAATGGAAGAGATTTAGGTCGAACGCCAGTATATCTCATAAATCGATGATAAATGAATGGATCATGCACGCATGAATAGCTACTGGACATAAGTTATTTCATGCCGTTTTCACGTCGCTCTCACTCTCAGCCACTCAATCAGGTACTTTCTCTGGACAATAGTATCTTACAAAATTGTAAATATTAAGATCGTGTTAGATACGGATTCTGAAAACTTAACTTTCGCCGCTTTAAATTTTTTAGACGAACATGAGTTTGAATAAAAAAAATATCTGTAGGATTCCCGCTAGCCGCGGAAATGGACAACGACACGGATCAACAAAATATCCAAGTGCCATTGGTCGTTCCTGTGGCTAGATTCCCACAAACCACGTGCAGGCTGGACATGCGTATGCATTTCTAAAAAAAAAAATTTAGAAGCGCATACGCATATCCAGGCGATCTTTCCGCCTGTACCACAAACTATATGCATGGAAAATTGACTACTGCATACAATCCGGAGCAAACATAGGAAGATTATTCAAGAAATACATCTTTACCCTTTTAAGTCAGTATTGAGTCACACGTTTCAGTTAGCCCGAAGCTTCAATCGACGAAGTTTACGAGCGTGTTCATGCCTTTGAACGGAGTTTAAATTGGGTCTTGATATCGCGATATAGCTCCAACGTATCGATACGCGTATCGTGGAACACCGTATCGCGATTTATCGATATATCGATGTATCGTCCCAGCCCTAATTGTAGTACATGTACATGTTAACTAGCAATACCCAGCCTACATGAAATTTTTTTTTCAATGCATCGGACAAATGTGAGCCGACATAGGACTTTAGGTAACAAACACTCAGTTAATCAGACCGGTTGTAATTTTGAAAAGTAAATTTGCTCAAAGCTGGTATTGAACCAGGATTGTTGGCATGGAATGCCAGAGCGTAAATTTCAGAGTGAGCTAAAGAGTCAACCCCATAGCCCAGTCATTTAACACTCTGGTCTATCGGAGGATCGTAATTAGGACTGTCACAATTCACAGCAGTTCTCGATTCACCGCGTTTCTTGACGACGGTTTTATATACAATACGAGAAAAGGCCATATCGTTGATTTACAGTTCGTTTTCGGCCTTTAGTTTTATCTTTAAAAAATATACATCATGGCAACGCTCAACGATAAGTTGTCAAAGATAGCTTTAAAAGACGCTCCTGTGGCCTATGGAAGTTACGAATGACCTTAATAATTTGTTGTCGTTAAAATTGTTTAATTAAAATATCTGACAAATTACAGAAATGCCTTCACATCTATATTAAAAATAATGTATTGTGATACGAATTGTATCATGAGTAAATATTGCGATACATATGGTATTGGAACTTAGAGTATTGTGACAGCCCTAATCCTAATCCACAACATTTAAGCCTGATACTCAGCGATAGTCCTAAGGTCCAACAGTCCAATATGCACATTGCAAAGTGTGAATACCTAAATAGTATAAAATTTTTCTAACATTATTTACCTTTTAATACTATTTTAAGAGGTATTATTCAAATGCACGTGTGTGTGACGTATTTCATTTGTGAAACATAGGTGGCATGTGCTGTCAGAGGAAGTTCTAAGAGACAACTTACCAAGAACTACAGGTATGAGTTTTGCTGTGAAAGAGACTGATATTCCGACTAAAAAGAAGATAAACAATGATATTAGAACCGGTTTCATCCTTGGAAAACAAAATTTCTGACTGATGGAAGTTCCTCGTTTCACGTCGCTTGTTCACGATCGCGTGACTACTCGAAGAGCAACGGACACGGACAGAGTTCAAATTCCGGAACGATTCTGATTATGAAATCCAGCGAAAGAGGATGTTTTAATGTGAAAGTCCTTTCCTCAAGACTGTGGATAATTATATTAAATCAAAGATAAACCCATAGATTCTTGATATAAATTATATTCCGCAGTGTGACTGGATCAGTTATGCCCAGCCTGCAAAAATTCTGACCTTGACCTTTGGACACCTAAATCAAAAGGGCACATCCTTGACACATGCAAAACACATCTTGATGATTTCTGTCTGCAATATATACAAACTGTTACATGTATGATCTAGAGGCCATATTTTAGATACAATGTCTTGTGACCTTGACCTTCGCATGAACCCAAAATCTTTGATTCAAGGAGAACAAATACATTGTGTATTGTGATAGCAGGTTCCATAACACTCTCCGTTATGATCTGAAAATTATTTTATAATCATAAAAGTTCAATGTTCTGGACCTTTTGATTAATACATCTTTTACTCACAGGCAACATATTAATACTACCAACATGCATGGTTATTTTCATTGGGGAAATTTTTTGTGAAATGACCAGTGCAACAGTGGGAGTAATTTTGGTGATGTCAGAAGAATTCCCTGGGGGTGGGGCCCGTGGGGGGTGGTTGTTGGTTATTTTCGCGATAACAATTAATACAACTGCAAAAATTTCCACGTTATTTTACATTCTAATGCACTCTGTTTGTAACGCGCATTTTGATTGGTTGGGCGATGAAAAAACTGCAAGGGGATTCACGTTTCACTGCAGTTTTTGCTATGACGTCATACGTTCCCATAGCGACGTCGTTAAAAGCAGACGTTTTCTAGCACATTACTGACCATTTGCATTAGAATAGGGTTACCATACTGATGTTTTACAATAACTGACAGGGTATCGGCGAATCCCATGTCAGAAATATCCGTTTTACCGCTCGGCTGACGCCTCTCGGTAAAACTCAATTTCTGACAGGGGATTCGCCGATACCCTGTCAGTTTTTGTAAAACACACGCATGGTAACTCCTAAGTATATTAAGTTTCCTGTTTTGAACGTACGCTGTCTTCTCTTTTGACCATGACCTTACAGCCTTGAAAAACCATATAAGGCGACAGAAATTTAATTTTTAGTTTTATGGATTTCTTTTTTCAAAATAGGGTACCCGAGGAGGGAATAAAATGAAATAAAAATAAGTAAATTTCAACATTTCATAAGTTGTGCCACGATCATGATCTTAATTCAGCTTGTTTATCATGTTTTCAAAGCCGCATTCTCTAATACACTTACACGATAAAGATTATAAGTGAGAATGAAAAGTAATATAAGACTCTTTCATGGTCTTCTATGAAAGATACATCGGTTCCACCCGAGGGGTCTCAAAATCATGTAAAACCCGAGACTTGCCGAGGGTTTTGCAAAATTTTGAGACCCCGAGGGTGGAAACGATGTATCTTTCATAGAAGAACATGAAAGAGTATTTTTCTCTCATATCTAAGGGTCAAAACAAAACTGAAAGAAAAGGGACGAAATTTGAAAAAAATGTCAAGTTGATCTAATCGCAAAAATTTTGCGATATTCGAATTCAGCGCCCCCGAAAATGGTTTATTCTATAAGAATAGACTACGAATATTAGGCTTTTCAAAATAAAACACAAGAGTACATTGAAAAACGATCTTAAAATCGAAGTTTTATGGCGACGTCGCCGCTAGCTTGTTTGTTTTGCGGGCTGAAATCATGACGTCACAATAGCGTAAACAATCGAAACAATAGCGTCACGTGATATGTGATACAGCTGTCACATGATATGTGATACAGAAGTAGCTCATGTAGCTGTATTTCATGGGCCTACTCTGTAACACACGCGGGTATGAGAGAATAACCAGTAATTCGGACGAGCGGAAGAAAAAAAGTATAATCAGTTCATTTTATTTTTTTTCCAATTGTGATAAAATTAGGGTCGGCGGATCCGTAAAACTAAAAATTAAATTTCTGTCATCTAAAGGGTAACTTACCATTTGGAATCTCCTGTTAACTATTCTTATGCAAACCGACGTTCAGGGAAAACATGCCTTAAACCCGATGTTTTTCTAGGATTTTCACCATCATTTACAGTGTCATACGTTTTTGTAATTCATTTATGAAAGATACCGTGGCTAAAGGGAATTTACTCTGTTTATCAAATAGACAGAATATGGTTCATCTTCTCCCAATAAACATAGGTAATCTCACCTCGTGGCAGCAAAATTCAATTCAAACATATTTCTAAGTACATGTATATTGGCTTTTAAAAGTGGAAAAAGTATGTCAAGGTCATTTTATGAAAGTTTGATCAAAGATACATCCAATATGCAAGTTTGGTACATGTAGCACTTATTCTTTGCTCAATATTGGCTTTTAAAGGCAAAATCACTCAAGCAGAAAAAGTAGGTCAAGGTCATTTTATGAAAGTTTGATCAAAGATATATCCAATATGCAAGTTTGGTACATATGAGTTAAAGAAGATCCTGACGATAATCTCAACAGCACTCGCAACGAGCATCAATGGACCCCTAGCACTTATACTTTGCTCATTATTGGCTTTTAAAGGCAAAATCACTCAAGCAGAAAAAGTAGGTCAATGTCATTTTATGAAAGTTTGATCAAAGATATATCCAGTATGCAAGTTTGGTACATATGAGTTAAAGAAGATCCTGATGATAATCTCAACAGCACTCGCAACGAGCATCAATGGACCCCTAGCACTTATACTTTGCTCATTATTGGCTTTTAAAGGCAAAATCACTCAAGTGGAAAATGTAGGTCAGATGCATCATCCCATTCATTGGTTCACCTCAGCATCAAAAGATGAATATCTTGTGCAAGTTTGGTTACTGTAGCATCAGTACTTTTACTTTGCCAAATACTGAACCACCCCAAACTTCTGAACCGGACGTGGACATGCAGGGGTATAGCATAAGCTCATTCAACTTCGTCGAGGTGAGCTAAAAATATTTTTTGAAAGGTTTAATGTTTCATTGATATATACATTTGAATGATGGCAAAGCAGAATGTATCCCTCACAGCAACTTCTTTTTCTTACATTTCTACATCCCCAATGCCTAGCAGAGTAATTACCTGACCTATATTTATATTGCTCCTGCAAAACATGCCACAAGATTTCCATGCATCAACTGATCATTAAGAACACATTGCACTTGTGTTTTCAACAGAATTTGGTAATATATTTTCAGCAAAAGTAGAACTGCTCAAGAACAGGTACTGTATGTCACTCTTTGCAAGTTTGACCTTGAAATACACGTAGGTGACCTCTATCTTGCAAATGACTTTGACCTTCATTAATTGTTGACTCTCCTCATGCTTTGACCATTCCTGCAAGTTTGATGGCTCCAGGTATACTGCATATTAATCAATCAGATTACCAGACAGTAGGAAGACATCTTTGTCTTTCTTGCATTGCAGGCTACATACAAAACACAACCATTAGGGTTCAAATACCATGGGCAAAATCAAGTGCTTTGTCTAGTATTTCTTAAACAAAGGTTTTAAGATTTGGTTCATTGTTATCTTGTAGGCTTGATAATTTTTCTGTAGTATACATTTGTGTAAGGTTTGAAAATCCTACATTGATGATTTTATCCTCTATTCTGTTCATTAGGTTACAGACGCATACATGGAGAAGAAAATGTATGCATTGCACATGGCTGTAATGCTACACCCCCTAAGCAGAGATATTAAAAGTCTGATCCCAGAGAATTAAACTGAAAAGCACTTCCCAGAAAAGTAAGAAGGTTTCCTAAATCGTGACAAACTAATAGTAACTGTATATAGCCAGTGACATGCACTTGGATAAATAATGACAATAAAATTATATAAGGATGTAATTCATAAATTTAATAGCACTATATCAAGGATGCAGTCAACAAATGTAATAGCACTATATCTCCAAACATTAACTTACTTATGATGGAAGGACTGGGGAAAATGTACAATTTGTCATCTGCAGGAAAATCTCTGTAAAAAACATTCAATACAATCCATTGATCAGGAAGTTTGTATAAGGGAAAATATTAATAAGTGTTTCAGTGCAAGAACTTGTCATCATATAACACTTTAAATCAACATTAACATGCTGAATACATCAAACAATATCTGTATTGTACCACATTAACTTTCAGCATTTATAAGTACTGTATGCCTTACAGTTTACCACAAGTTCCAGGAAGTAAAATTGCTCTTGAAAAATGGTTACATATACTGTAAATTTCTCATACATGTGCAACTAAAATCGCAGAATTCATACAAGAAAGCTTTTGATTGTACATGTTGTTTCAATCCAAAATTTAAGTTGATGTTATAAAGTTCTCAGTAGCTGGAATACAATCCAAGTAAAGCTTATATCAAACATATGAGACAAAAATCTAAATTTAACAAAATTTTGTGAACCATAATAAATTCTTATCAATGAAAGTTCGAGGTTTCTCTATTTATTTTTCTTGTTAAAATACAAACAATTAAAAAATCGACTTGCAATGTTTACCTAGTAATGTCTGTTTGTGTGGGTACTATTCTCTGTTGATTTGGAAGGAATAGTGCCCGAGTGTAGGCGGACATTAATAGGTTTAGTGCATCACACGACTTAAATAGTTTTTTTAAAAGGACAGCTATTCAGATTTTTACAAGAAAGGGGCCACACCTACAACGCATTAGTCTCCAGCGACGTAACTCTGTAGAGCAATTGACCCTTCCGATTGCGGGAGAAAAATGCAAAATTTTGTGACGTCACAATGCTTTTAGGATGTGTTTACCTCGGACAAACAAGCTCCGAACCTCGGTGAAACATCGAAATTGCATTGTGACGTCATGGAATTTCTCAATTTTTTCCCGCGCTCGGAAGGGTCAATTGTGACCGGTCACCAGGCACCATTCTCTCATAGTCCCTCATGATCAACTAATGGAATTCCAAGGATTTATAATGGGATGCACTACTGCAATATATGACATGAAAACATACAGAAATCAGTGCTATATTTTCATTCAGACGTACAAGTACATATGTTATGTGAATGAACAATTAAATACACAATGCAAATTTGTAAATCCTTCATTCATGATTTATATTGACATCAACTTGTTCAAAAAGAATACAAATCAAACAGTACATGCAAACTTAGCAACAATGGAAAGAAAGAAAGAAAAGAGAAAAAAGAGATGAATTCACAAAATAAGGAGAGAAACTGAAAATGAGCTTTTTCTATGTTGTCAAATGGCAAGTTTTTTCATTGCGATATCAGGTATTGTTTGTTTCCTTTAAATTAATTGAACGAACATCACAAATATCCAGTAGACCGACTCTTCTTGATACTTCCCATCATCCATTGTTCACACGATGATTTGATGTATAAATATCGAGAGTGACTGCCATGTATCACACAGGCTTTCCTGGTCCAGCTATGATGTTTGCCTACTGTACACCCCCTTTCATGTTTCGTCTCGGTGTAAAACTGAACATACCAAATAATGTACTATTCCTGATAGAAGGTCCCACTGTGAAGGTCTTTTATACTTTGTACTAATCCTCGTCAGCGGCTTGTCCGTACACGTCAGGTATAGTTATCTCCCTTGCTACCATCATATCACTCTCCGAGATGTCAGAATCCACAGCCAACGACTTACCCTGTGTCAAAATAAAGTAAGTTGGTATTTCTCTCTGAATGAAGTACATGTACATACAATATTTAGATTGCTAGATATACATGTAAATCCAAACTTGATGCAAGATCATTTGAAAATTTATGCATGTTTTCTGCGCTCACCTTCCCGTGAACATTACCGTTTTCACCAAAGCGATGATATTTAATACATCGCTTTTGCATCTAAAGCTAGTTTATCACAATGAATTCCATGCATGGACAAGATTCAAAGAATTATTGCTTTATAATTTAATCAAATTTTGATCTTTCTTTAATTGTTATTCATATTTAAATGTACATGCTACTTCCAAGTTCGAATAAATCGAAGAAATCAATTGCTGGCACACTGTCTCTGTTTGACCTATAGTGATGAATCTCTCATCGCTTCATATTTGAAAAACAATGCATGAATGCATAAAGCATGACTGCAATAGGATTGCATAGTTTGACCACAATAAGGAATTGGTGTAAACATTCATTACGATATTACAATAAGGAATTGGTGTAAACATTCATTATGATATTACCTGATTGAAGAACTTTTCAAATTCTACTAGAGATACTTCAGAGCTGAACTGAGCTCTGAAATGTCGTCTAACAGGCTCATCTGTAGAGAAGTCTATAGGAGACCACTCACAGTACTTCCTCTTCTTGTTACTGAAACGATAACAATCATATTATTATTGTACTTACATACACGTATATAAATAGTAACAGGAAAACAGTATAAATCTTAGAATGCTAACATGCATAAAACCTACAATATTGGGCAATTTATGATTAATTTTGCTTTATTAATTCTAGAGGAAGAAATTAATTTTTTGCTAAGCTTTAATTTTGCAATTATGCATTACACTATTGAGATCTTTTTTGTTGAATTCACTGCATTCTTGGATTTAAGAAAAATTTGACTCAAAGTTAAAAAGCTTAATGTATATTTCTTTTACCAATCATTCCGCTTTTTACTGAAATACTTTTAATAGTCACTGTGGTCAGATAACGAGATTAAGAAACCATTGAATTGAGATTGCTGGATGAGCTTACAATGAATTACTCACAGAATTAAGCTGGATTCCCTTGCTATCAGATGATTGCAGACAATTTCCTTTTTATCTGTTTCTACATACACCTTGTTTCCGTTCACATCATCATCGTAAATCACTCGTAGTGTTCCAAGACCTACCACCTACAATATGCAAAGATTTTTTTTTACTGAAAAATCCTTATTACTTATGGCTCTAAAAGCAAATCAACACTGAATCAGTCTGATGTGTAACTAGTATGATATAGTTATATTTACATGAGTTAAAGAAGATCCTGACGATAATCTCAACAGCACTCACAATAGAGCACTATATTGAGCATCGACGGACCCCTAGCAAGCTAGAGGTGGGATCAGGTGCCCGGGAGGAGTAAGCATCCCCTGTTGGCTAGCCGCACCCGCCGTCGATGTTAATGCACGATGAAGAACACAGTATATAAATTGCATGCACTGCCTGACCTTATGTCTATATAGAAAGTGCTATGGCGACCATGTCAGGGAAATATATTCAAAACACTTACTGTCAAACCCCTCGCGGGGAACTTTTTTACGAGCTCCACACGGCAAAGGGCATAAGTGTGACACAAATGAGTTAAAGAAGATCCTGACGATAATCTCAACAGCACTCACAATAGAGAACTATATTGAGCATCGACGGACCCCTAGCAAGCTAGAAGTGGGATCAGGTGCCAGGGAGGAGTAAGCATCCCCTGTTGGCTAGCTGCACCCGCCGTCAATGTTAATGCACGATCAAGAACACAGTATGTACTAGAAGGAAAATATTTCATCTTGCAATAGCTATAGAAAGTTTTAACTTCACTAAATATGATTCTAAAATAATCATTCATATGTAAAGTACATGTGTTGTCATGGTTACCTTCCAGTCATCTTCACGAGAGAATAATGTGACTCGTTTCTCCATCAAAACCTCCTCCACATCTTCATAATCCTCTTCATCCTCCTCCTCATCGTCATCTTCCTCATCATCATCCTGATGTACCTCTGGCACCCTCTGTTCAGGTTTACCCTCCTCTCTGAACTGTGCCGTTTTCGTCTGTGTGACCTGAAGCCCGGGTGTCGTCTGTCCGACCTCCTGTACAGCTTTCGTTACGGTGGTCTGCTGCACAGGTTTGGTATCTACTGTGGATTGTGAAGGTTTAGCTGCAGGAGTTGACGCTGGTTCTGTTTTCTTTTCTTCTGAGGATTTGGGAGCTTCTTTATAAGTATTTTGTGAGCTGGTCACTTCTGTAAAGAAGGAATTTTCATCATCAGTTTCGAATGCTCAGTGGTTCATCAATTAGGGGTCAGAATGTTAGACCTTATTTTTTTTATGTTAGACTTTATTTTTGTACATTAGTCATCACATTCCCCTAATAGTTGGTACATAGGAAATGCTATACATTCAGAGGCTTCTTGATGACCTATTATAACTTATATGGAGGTGTTATTTTTTCTTTTTTTTACTGACCTTGACCTGTTTGTCTCTCTCTGAGATCTTGCTGGCATTCATGAATCTTATCCATGAAATCTTTGGCTAGTTCTGCCGTCTACAAAACATAACATACAAATGTAAGACATCTTCCAGCAGTACTATGTGAATTATGTCAAATACAAACTTCTTAGTTCCAACATTAAGTGATAATCAAATTCTTTTAGAAAATTAAATCATAAAATGAAAGTCACATAAGAATTCTGCAACCTGAATTCTGTATCCATATTAAGCTGAAGTTACAGATAGATGTATCTAACAGACAAGAAAACTGAATAATTTGTGCAAAGCAGAGGAGGAATTCACAGCAAAGACAAATATTGTGAATGTAAATGATATGAAATGGGCATGATACAAACCTTAAACCTGACGGCAAACTGTTCTATTTTAGGTTCTTCACTACTGAAATCTTGGGCAACCCAGCACCAGGATGTCTCGGATGTTTTTAATGGTTGGAAATCCATATCTGACGTTAGCCAGTGATTACACGCCAGTTTTAGCACCTGCTCTCTCCTAAGTAGAATTCTGTACTTTCCTGCACATAAAATTATTAAAAAAAATTTGAAACTTGAATTTCATGAAGTTAGAATTTGATTTATTTTCTTTTTTTTAACATGGAATACAGCATAAGATGGAAACTGAAATACATGTAAAACCTAGAAATTGATGAATCCATAAGATAATGGAAAAACATTCTACGTTCTATAAGACTCTGCATCTGAAAGTTTCTACCTGTCTCTTTCTGTTTTAGGATCTTCATTTCTCCAATGCCTTTCTCTTTCCACTGATTTGTGTCTTTATCAAATCGAAATAATTTTGCTCGATGACAAAACACTTTATCAAAGTCTTCCTCTCCTACAATATAAAGAAGACAAAATGAACAAAAATTCCCTCAAAACTGATAAGGAATGATACCTTAAATAACAGTCGAGCCAAAAATTTGTTGACCATGTACATGTTTTTCTTCTATTCAGTTCATCTAACGGGTAGGTCTTTATGCACAAGGTTATGTATGATACTGAAGATTACCTGATTTAACTTCCACTAATTCTGGTAGTTCTATGATACATGTAGGTTACCTGATTTGACTTCCACTCATTCTGGTAGTTCTATGATAGGTTACCTGACTTAACTTCCTCTAATTCTGGTAGTTCTATGATAGGTTACCAGATTTGACTTCTACTAATTCTGGTAGTTCTATGATAGGTTACCTGATTTAACTTCCACTAATTCTGGTAGTTCTATGATAGGTTACCTGATTTAACTTCCACTAATTCTGGTAGTTCTATGATAGGTTACCTGATTTAACTTCCACTAATTCTGGTAGTTCTATGATAGGTTACCTGATTTAACTTCCACTAATTCTGGCAGTTCTATGATAGGTTACCTGATTTAACTTCCACTAATTCTTGCAGTTCTATGATAGGTTACCTGATTTAACTTCCACTAATTCTGGTAGTTCTATGATAGGTTACCTGATTTAAGCTCCACTAATTCTGGTAGTTCTATGATAGGTTACCTGATTTAACGTCCACTAATTCTGGTAGTTCTATGATAGGTTACCTGATTTGACTTCCACTAATTCAGATAGTTCTATGATAGGTTACCTAATTTAAATTCCACTAATTCTGGTAGCTCTATGATAGGTTACCTGATTTAACTTTGACTAATTCTGGTAGTTCTATGATAGGTTACCTGATTTAACTTCCACTAATTCTGGTAGTTCTATGAAAGGTTACCTGATTTAACTTCCACTAATTCTGGTAGTTCTATGATAGGTTACCTGATTTAACATCCACTTATTCTGGTAATTCTATGATAGGTTACCTGATTTGACTTCCACTAATTCTGGTAGTTCTATGATAGGTTACCTGATTTAACTTTGACTAATTCTGGTAGTTCTATGATAGGTTACCTGATTTAACTTCCACTAATTCTGGTAGTTCTATGAAAGGTTACCTGATTTAACTTCCACTAATTCTGGTAGTTCTATGATAGGTTACCTGATTTAACATCCACTTATTCTGGTAATTCTATGAAAGGTTACCTGATTTGACTTCCACTAATTCTGGTAGTTCTATGATAGGTTACCTGATTTAACTTCCACTAATTCTGGTAGTTCTATGATAGGTTCAAACTGAGGATCATATTCCTGTTCTCCATCATCATCCTCATCTTCCTCCCCCTCCCTGGGGGTCCCAAACAGCTGCTGCCCCGCCCCACTCCAGCTAAATGGCCTGCTGTCATCTGGAAACAGATCAAACTGACATCTAACAACATGTACAGGTATATGTTTATAATTTGTATCTTCAAGAGAGAAAAGTAAAAGATCCCATCAGCTTTTCTCATTCCATTTAACCCGTAGAGTCATATACATGTAAGTATGTATCATTTAAGGGAATACAAACAGAACAGAAAATGTCAGAAAGTACTCTTTTCATACCTGTCAACTTTTTTTAGACCAAAGAGGGTCAATGACCCTCTTTGGGAAATGAAAAAGAGGGTCATAGCGCGCGAACCAAAATCGCGATCTTTTGCTTGTGTCATTATGAATAAAATTTACCCCCCCCCCCAAAAAAAATACATGTCAGGTCAATAAAGTTCATTTTACTGTAAGACATCTAAAGCATTTATTTAAAGTAATACTGCATAATCATGATATTGTAGTGCATGTGTAAAATTTTAGGACTTTATTAATTAAGGCCTGAAGGTTCATAGTTGAATTTGTTAGGCTAGATAATATATTTTTATTCAGTTACATGTATTGCTATATCATGATGAAGATTTTATGTGAAATGAACTCTACAATTTCACTGCTTCAATTGTTTTAAACACTATAAAAACATTCGTTCCTTTTCGTCTGCATAAATCTCTGTGTTTACGATCGTCTTCCCATTGACATTTCCATAATAATCCAAGCCCAGATTGTTAAAACAACACGAAAGTGGCTAATTACTTCCCATATCACTAAACAAACAACCCCATTTACCTGTAACTGCAGGTGTTTTAATGAAAAAGTCACAGCTGGAAATTTAAAGTCCCAAGTAATAGACGGAACCAAATCGGAATCGGGTGATTCCCGGGTCAGCAACGAAAAATCGGGTGAAAGGCATGACCCGCGCGGGGGATAAAAAATAATCGGGTCAAAGGGTAAAAAAGCGGGACTGACCCGCCGAAATCGTCATGTCTTTCACATACTTGCCATAATTTTTCGGAGTTTTGTCGTTGCAAAGAGGGACAAAAAGAGGGACAAATCATCAAAATGCGGGACAAATATAACGCCAATGAGGGACATAAAGAGGGACACTTTTAAGAGGTTGAACTTCAGATATTGCAATCCAAAATTGCACTAGATCATTGCCCTCTGCAAACGAAAGAACGTCAGAGTAAAAAATAAATCTTTATTAACGCGCGCCGTATACGTAGATGGTCCCTGGTCGGATGCATTTCTAAAAGTGGGGCTTCAGTGAACTTGTCTACCCTATTTAATTTTTCTCTGTGAAAGTTTTAAAAGTCTTTTACTCCATTGTTCACGTTTTATATTCACAACTTTCTGAACGTAAGTATTAAACATCTGCGCTGTTGCCTGCGTAGACGATTTAAATGAAATACACAATCGATAACTTAACGACTCGGGTATTGTAAAACGACACTAAGCAAACGTACTTTGATTGATACTGAGATTTTTTTTGACGTGATAATAATAAAGAGCATATTATAGTTACCTTTAGAGCGTTCCATGGTTGCCGTATTTTCTTTTTTTTAATTTTGTTTACAGATTTTACATCACGTTGTTTCTTCTCATAGAAATAAATTCATATCTTGGCTTACATAAATGATATCACTCAAACATCGTATAACTATTGCTTTATTTATTTCAATGCTCGAATTGTTTTGTGAGCTAAAAAAAATACCAACATGAGAAAGGCTGCATGAATGTATTTAGCGACGTTTGTGGGACAGCCGACCTTTAATCAACCTATTACTATCAAAACATAGGTCGATTATCGGCTGATTACTGTATATGGCTATATAGCGTAGATAATTGGAAACGCTTAAATAAACAATGAAAGTTTAAGAAAAGACGGAACGACTGAAATCGACAAAGAATAATATTACCATGATTACGTCGATTTTTTTTTTTTTTTTTTTTTTTTATGAAAGGTCAAAAATGCGGGATTTTCCGTGTCCCGGCCGGGACAGATATTTTCGGTCGAACATGCGGGACATTTTTTTCCCGGCCGGGTTTTTTGTCCCGGCCGGGACAATGGCAAGTATGCTTTCACCCGATTCTTCTTTGCTGACTCAGAAATCACCCGATTCCAATTTGGTTCCGTCTATTACTTGGGACTTAAAATTTCCAGCTGTGACTTTTCAATTAAAACACCTGCATTTACAGGTAAATTGGGTTGTTTGTTTAGTGATATGGGAAGTAATTAGCCACTTTCATGTTGTTTTAACGACCTGGGCTTGGATTATTATTGGAATGTCTATGGAAAGACGATCGTAAACACGGAGATTTATGCAGACGAAAAGGGACAAATGTTTTTATAGTGTTTAAAACAATTGAAGCAGTGAAATGTAGAGTTTATTTCACACAAAATCTTTATCATAGTATAGCAATTACTAGATAAAAATATATCTAGCCTAGAAAATTCAACTCATGAACCTTCAGGCATTTATCAATAAGTCCTAAAATTTTACACATGTATACATTATCATGATTATGCAGTATTACAATTTAAATAAATGCTTCACATTTCTTACAATAAAATGAACTTTATTGACCTGTATTTTTTTTTTGGGGGGGGGGGGGGGAGGCGAAGTTAAACTTTATTCATAATGACACAAGCAAAAGGTCTCGATTTTATTTCACCCACTATGACCCTCTTTTTCATTTCCCAAAGAGGGTTATTGACCCTCTTTTGTCTGAAAAAAGTTGACAGGTATGAGAAGTCCTTACCTTTTTTAAACCCTGATGGACTGGTGTCAGATTTAGCAGCCAATGAGGAGAAGGAGAAGCCCTCCGATGCCGTAGTACCAAACAATCCTCCTGTTGTAGAACCGAACACAGAGCTAGACGCACTGTCACCTCCTCCACTCGGAGCACTTGCTCCAAATAGTCCTCCACTGGACGTCCCACTAGAAGTACCCGATCCAAATAGTCCCCCACTGGAAGTACTGGTTCCAAATAATCCTCCACTGGGACTGGGGGCACTAGAGCCAAATAATCCTCCACTAGGGCTAGGGGCACTAGAACCGATTAGTCCCCCACTAGGGCTTGGGGCACTAGAGCCAAACAGTCTGGATGCTGTGGTTGGTTTATTACCAAACAATGGAGTGGTGGACTGAGAGGGTAAACTACCATCTGACGTACTCGGCTTCTCTGGTAAAATTACAAGATCAAATGTCTATACATGGTATAGATGGATGAAGTACATATACATTTCAGTTCATAATATTTACATGTATATCCAATGCTAAGTTAAGAAACCGGCATTATTCATGTTGAAATATTTAATGTATATGAGAGATGAAAACTGCTACATTTCATGAAAAGTCTATATATCAATTTAAATACCGTAACAGCAATGTCAGTCAAGATATCTATTGGTGTACGACATGAATTCAAAGTATGTGTATACTATTAGCTCTTTTTAACTTTTCATGACTACTCACACTTGTATATTATATAATAATAATACATAAAAAGTTACGTACCACTAGCTTTCTTGGGTGTGACTTTCTTCCTAGGTTCATAATCTTCACAGCCTATACACCCTGAACATTCTGGCTTCGTCTCATACAGATAGAAATTATCAGGGAGCTGGTATTTCCTTGCCCGAGCTATTTGCTCTTCTGTAGCTCGCTCTTCTCTGATAAATACAACATCCTGATTATCAGTCCTAGAATCACCTATTGCCGCTGACGTTGAGGAGACCTGTGAATTTTGCTCCAATGTTGAGGTGTCTGCCTGGATACCCTCCTTTGCAGCATCAAATGCCTCCTTGAATTTATTGGCAATTTCTGCAGTTTTAAACCGGACCGACAACTGTTCTGGATTAGCTTCCCCTTCAGAAAAATCAATGGCGACCCATAACCAAGCCTTGCCTTCAGCTTTTGGCATGGGTTTCAGCTCCATATTAGTGGTAAGGTAGTGATTACAACACAGTTTAAGCACCTGTTCTCTTCGCATCACAATTCTCACTTTCTTTGTTTCTTTATGTTCTAGAATCTTGATATCACCGAGTCCCCTTTCCTTCCATTCCTTATTATGAAATCGGAACAGCTTGGCTCGGTGTTGGAACAGAACATTTTCGTCCTCCTCTCCTGTCTTTACGTCCACTTTGTCTGGTAACTCTATCACTGGCTCAAAGTAAATATGAGCATCTTCCCCCTCCTTGTTAACATACATCCCATCCTTGTCTATTTCTGGGGAACGAACCATCTCAGGAGACTTTGCGGACGATGCAGGAGTAAACTGGAAAGGAGCTCCCTCTGTTTTCTCCTCTTTACCTTTTGGAGTTCCGAATGAGAATCCACCACTGGACGGTGTAAATGAGAACTTTTCTAATCCAAATTTAGGCTTGGTTCCCGCTTCAGCTGAGTCTGGTTTGGCCACTGCATGTGATTTCATATCCTCTGACTTTAAGAGCTCAGCTAGCTGGCTGGTTGACTTCCCTTCGTCTGTACTGTCTGCCTCTGCTTTAACTAGTGGTTTTTCACCCTTTGTGAAGCTAAATGGTGCACTTTCACTAGTTGAAGTAGTAGAGCCAAAGCTAAAACCACTAAACGGCTTATTGGTGGTGGTGGTAGTAGTGGAGGACGGCTGAGTGGTAGTTTTGAAGCTAAATGCTTGAGCAGGCTTTGTGTCTGTTGAGCTAGTTGTGGGTGTAGTACCAAAGCTAAATCCAGTAGATTTGGTGGATCCAAATACTGATGGTGTAGTGGTAGTACTGCTAGTAGATGGTACATTGCCAAAGCTAAAACCACCAGCTGGGGTGGATCCAGAACTTGATAGTGTAGTTGCTGCAGTGGTGGTTGAAGCTGGAGTACCAAAGCTAAAACTGCCAGCTGGGGTGGATCCAGAACTAGATTGTGTAGTTGCTGTGGTGGTGGTTGAGGCTGGAGTACCAAAGCTAAAACTGCCAGCTGGGGTGGATCCAGAACTAGATTGTGTAGTTGCTGTGGTGGTGGTTGAAGCTGGAGTACCAAAGCTAAAACTGCCAGCTGGGGTGGATCCAGAACTAGATTGAGTAGTTGCTGTGGTGGTGGTTGATGGTACATTTCCAAATCTAAAACCACCAGTTGGGGTGGATCCTGTATTAGACTGTGTTGTTGTGGTGCGTGTCATTGATGGGGTTCCAAATTTAAATCCACCTGCGTAAAAAATAGATTTTCTTCCTGTATACAAAAAGTTGCCTACAATGCTCCAACGAATACTTCACCAATGCCACCTGTTGTGGTTATGTATTTCGATTTATTTGAAGAAACTTAACAACAATTATTATAACATATGAGAACTTACACAAATTATTACATGTTATTCAGTTGACCTTGAATGGTTTTCATTGACCTTGAATTGACCATCATACATACATGTATATGTACATCTAAGTTACATGCTTAGGTCTTGTCATAAGAAAACATCATGTGAAATATCAAATGCCTTATACATTGTAATTTATAATCCAACAATAAAGCCATCCTTACTTTTAGAAAAATAGATATTTTAGTACATGTACAAAAATGTATATGCAGAGGTTTTTTTCATAAGAATTATGCATGTGGAATATCAACAGCATACATGTACAAATGTACTTAATATATCTTTTTTGCACTTAAAAAGTTTGATCAATCTTAAAAGGAACCTGTAGTTGAAACACCTACATGTAGGTCTAGGTTATGATGTCGATTTATAGACAAGTAAAATATCAATGCTCAATCTTGTACCCTTCAAAACTGATGGTCAATCTGAAACAATCTACATTATCATCATAATTATGATAATACATGTAAGTCTTTGTAGATTTTGTACCCTCATTTCCTCCAGTTTCAGAACTGTTTCCATAGAATTTGATGACATCACAATAGATGATTTTCCAGTAGATTCATAAGGCGGACAGACACCAGACATCACAAAAGTTGGCGATATTTTCATTGTGATGTCGAAATGAAAAGCATGGCAACACATCAAGGTGCTTCAAGACGGTGCGATAGGATGTGACGTAACAATGGACAAAATCGCAAAATGATGTGATGTCTGCGCATATAAAATAAAGGTTTAAAACGGTTATAAATATTTTCTGGAAAATGGACTATTACTCGACATAAGGTACCATCCCAAATAGGAAGAAATTCTGGTTTCCAAAAATACAGAATACATACCTGTTGAAGCTTGATTAGCACTAGATCCCGGAGTAGCTGTGGTGGTTGTATTACCAAAGGAAAATTTCCCAGGGGTGGATCCAGCAGTTGATTTTTGGCCAAATGTAAAACCAGATGGGGTGGATCCAGGGGTTGACTGGGCAGTAGTTTGTGGTGCAAACGTAAAACCTGAGGGAGTAGATCCAGTTGATGCTTCAGTTGTAGGTCTCCCAAACGTAAAACCACCTGGAATGTAATATAAAAGTTGACATCGGCACCTACTGTACATATATGTATATGAGAAAGTTTGTTATATGAAAACATAAAACCTACATGTATATTAAAGACCGCACAAAGCGTTGAAAATGATAAAGGCTTTGACTCATTCTTTTCACGCTGAAAGTCTGCTCTTATTAGCTCACCTCGACGAAGTTGAGTGAGCTTATGCTATACCCCCGCGCGTCCGCATCCGGTTAAGAAGTTTGGGGTAGCTCAGTATTTGGCAAAGTACTGATGCTACAGTAACCAAACTTGCACAAGTGATTCATCTTTGGATGCTGAGGTGAACCCATGCATCGGATGCTGCATCTGACCTACATTTTCCGCTTGAGTGACTTGGTTAAGAAGTTTGGGGTAGCTCAGTATCTGACCAAGTAGTAATGTTACAGTAACCAAACTTGCACAAGTGATTCATCTTTGGATGCTGAGGTGAACCCATGCATCGGATGCTGCATCTGACCTACATTTTCCGCTTGAGTGACTTGGTTAAGAAGTTTGGGGTAGCTCAGTATCTGACAAAGTACTGATGCTACATTAACCAAACTTGCACAAGTGATTCATCTTTGGATGCTGAGGTGAACCCATGCATCAGATGCAGCATCTGACCTACATTTCCGCTTGAGTGACTTGGTTAAGAAGTTTGGGGTAGCTCAGTATCAGACCAAGTAGTAATGCTACAGTAACCAAACTTGCACAAGTGATTCATCTTTGGATGCCGAGATGGATCCATGCATCGGATGCAGCATCTGACCTACTTTTTCCACTTGAGTGATTTTGCTTTTAAAAGCCAATATTGAGCAAAGTATAAGTGCTACATGTACCAAACTTGCATATTGGATGTATCTTTGATCAAACTTTCATAAAATGACCTTGACCTACTTTTTCCGCTTGAGTGATTTTGCCTTTAAAAGCCAATATTGAGCAAAGTATAAGTGCTACATGTACCAAACTTGCATATATGATTTATTTTTTATCAAACTTTCATAAAATGGCCTTGACCTACTTTTTCTGCTTGAGTGATTTTGCCTTTAAAAGCCAATATTGAGCAAAGTATAAGTGCTACATGTACCAAACTTACATATTGGATGTATCATTGATCATTCTTTCATAAAATGACCTTGACCTACTTTTTCCGCTTGAGTAATTTTGCCTTTAAAAGCCAATATTGAGCAAAGTATAAGTGCTTCATGTACCAAACTTGCATATTGGATGTATCTTTGATCAAACTTTCATAAAATGAAATTGACCTACTTTTTCTGCTTGAATGATTTTGCCTTTAAAAGCCAATATACATGTATTTAGAAATATGTTTGAATTGAATTTTGCTGCCACGAGGTGAGCTTCGTAATCTGTGATTACCTATGTTTTTAAAATTTAGTATAACTCTATGCATGGTACAGTTCTTTATTCGTCATGTACATACCTTGAGATGAACCAAATGAAGGCCCTGATGATCCCCCTCCACTTGATGTATTAAATTTAAATCCTCCCCCTGTTCCTGTATTTAACTTGGAGACAGTCTGATCCTGAACATCCTCTGGTTTCACTCCTGGTTTTAGAGTACCACAGGCCAAACATTTTAATTTATCACCATCCACTCTCAGTAGACACCCACTACACTCCCACTGACCAGACTTTGGCTTGAACATCTCTGCCAGACTCTGTTTAGGTTGACTCTGCGATTCAGCCTTCCCCTTTGTATCTTTGACTTGAGCAGGTTTCTCAGGGGATGTGTCAGCTTCTTCCATGCTCTTCTGTGCATCCTCAAAAACCTCTTTGAATTTTTGCGCTAACTCGGTAGATTTAAATTTGACAGCTAGCTGCTCAAGTTTGAGTTCCTCCTCAGAGAAATCGTTAGCTACCCAGCACCATGCTTTGTCTGACCCTGACATTGACGTTAATTTCATCTCCTTGCTGAGTCTATGATTTGCACAGAGCTTCAACACTTGTTCCCTCCTCATCAGAATTCGCACCTGTCCGTTCTCTTTATGTTTAAGTATTTTCATCTCCCCAATACCACGTTCCTTCCACTGCTTGGTTTCCTTGTCAAATCTGAACAGCTTAGCTCGCTCACAGAATAATCTTTCTTCTTCTTCTTCTCCACTCCTTTTAAATGAAAATATACATGTAAAATGTAATGGAATTTATAAGTCTCTGCACATATTTTCCTAATATTTCACATTCTGAATTAAAAATCTTTGCTTCTCAACAAGAAATACATGTACGCCAAATTAAAGCACCATAATGACCAATGACCCTGACTTTTGACTCCAAATAATAAGGTTCATCGTTGGTCCATAAGCTATCAGTGTATCAAGTTTCA
This sequence comes from Pinctada imbricata, assembly GCA_033119305.1. Taxonomy (NCBI): domain Eukaryota; kingdom Metazoa; phylum Mollusca; class Bivalvia; order Pterioida; family Pteriidae; genus Pinctada; species Pinctada imbricata. The sequence goes on along the minus strand of VSWD01000012.1, from coordinate 6,839,627 downwards.
TTGATATTGGATGACCAAATATAGATTGCAGAGCATACAAAAACAAACGTTGATGCTCACTTGCACCTCATCAAATTAAGAGCCTAGTTACAAAACTCAATTATTAAACCATATACATGTAAGCATAGAGAAAACGTAATTTTAAATTATATGTGTATATAAACATAAACATTGTACAGTATATATTTGTTGCAAAATGCCATTTTTCAGGTACAATGTTAAGAGTTTCTGAAGAGTTAAAAGTATCACTTATTTCTTACTCAGACCTGCTTACCCATTTCTTGCCCAAACAAGTAATATTTTGTCCTAGAAAAGTGTATTTTTTGGAAATAACGCATAATATGAACCATTCATTGTTATTTTGAGAAAAAGCATTGTCTTTTCCCTGCTCCAACATTGCTACAAGTATTAATAATATACATGCTTGTCTATAAGATATGGAAACCTTGCTGATCTTACGAAGAATTTATGTACATGAGTTAATTCCTTTGCTTAAATTATTTTTTAGTCATTTTCCTTGAAAAGTTTCGGCCTAAAAGTAGAAATGTCAGCTTACTTTAGTTCTATAAGATCTGGTAGCTTTTCTAAGACAGGTTTGAAGTCAACATTTGGTTCAAATTCCTCCATGCTGTCATTACGTTTCCGTGGTGATTGGCCTGGCGTAGACGTCTGGCTGACATCAGGTTTCTGTGGGGACGGGCTTGTTGGCTTGGCAGGAGAAAACAGAGGTTTTGATGATCCTCCAAGTGCAAAGCCCTGAAATATCAAATTGACATCAAATCTACTCTCTGTAGATATCACATTCCTTACAAACCACATGCAACAACAGACACTGAAATTCAAAACAAAGAAAAAATCCTTTAAAAGAATCTTAGAAATTCCACCAATTTGAAATTGAGAATTGTAAGTATACTGCTGCAGAGCCCTTATAGAATATTGCATTCGTGTAAATAGAGCACCTATTAATTATTAGTACTTTTATGTTCAAATGTTCAAATCTAAAAGACCTGTTAGCAAAGGATGAAAATTGACATTTAAATGTACAAATGTAAACTCAAGGACTTTACATGTTTAGCATAGAGCTAAATTTAGCAGTGAAACTACAAGAATATTTATGTATCATTCAAATTTTAAGAAACTGACCTGGAACAGAGGTTCTGACTTCTCGGTCTGGGACTTAGTACCAAATCCAGCAAACCCTGTAAACGGTGATGATGCGGTCTGTGATGTGCCATCTGATCCTGCGGTGGATCCTGGGGTACCAAATGAAGGAGTGGCTTTACTGCCAGCCGCCAGTGAAGAGAAGGATGGTGTGCTTGAAGCAGTTGAACCAAATGCTGGGGTGGATCCAGAACTTGATGCTACTGATAGGGATCCAAATGTTGGGGTGGATCCAGCACTACTGGCAGCACCTAAAGATCCAAAAGTTGGGGTGGATCCAGAATTGGATGCTGAAGCTAAAGAACCAAATGTTGGGGTGGATCCAGATGCCAGTGCAGCAAAGCCTCCAGGTGTGGCTGATGATACTGTAGTAGAGTTTGATGGAGCAGAAGTTTGACCGATAGGTTTATCTGGGGACTTTGACGCTGCAACAAGACTACCAAACAATGGCAGTGATGATGCAGAAGATGCGGATCCAAATACCGATGTACCTACAAGGATATTGTATACATGTAGGTAAAAGATGAAAATCATAAATCAGTTTCACTTTAATCTCTAACTACTACTACATATATCTATAAGGAGTTTTAGACAATGTACATGTATTTCCGAAATCTTGATTGACAATACATTAAATCATTGTTTTTTTTTCCTTTACAACAAAAGAAAAATAGTTTTTGGATTAAATTTGGTCTACTTCTAAAAAGCCAGTGTTAGAGAGCATTATTGAGACTTACCAGACGATACAGCCTGACTGGTTCCTGACGTGCCCTGAATCAGACTGGGTTTAGCTGACATCTGTTGACCAGCTACAGCGTTAGGGGGCATGATTGGGCTTGAAGCAATGGCTGGAGACTTGGCAGCCAGGGCCTGGGCCAGCATTGGGGAGTGAGAGCCTGGGGTCTGACTAGATGATCCCTGACTTATAAATAAGCTCTGTCCTTGGAGCGCTGAAAGCAAAGGCAATGCTCTTACAAAATGACTTATGTGTATGTATATATGTATGTTTGCCATAATGTTATGAATAATCATCATTAACTGTATGAAAAGATGCAAGTACTTATATGCAATAGTAACACTGACTATTATTCTAGAATACATTTTGTATTATTAAAGAATGAATGGACAATTACAAAGAATGATACATGTATGTTGCTTATTTTTCAAAAAAAAGAAAATATCTGGCACAATAACTATTTATGAATTAGTAAAAACATGTACCTTGACCGATACTGGATGGTTGTCCAGCTGTCTGCTGACCCTCAGTGCTGGCCTGGCTGTAGGCATACTGTAATGTGTGACCACGTAGAGCATTAGTAAAGAATCCAGGCTGGGGCATCCTGCTCTGTGACTGACCACCAGGCATGGGAGGGGCATATGTAATGGTGGACTTACCTACAGGTATTGAAAATCAGGTACATGTACGTATTTGTATCATGGTATATTTTACACCCAAGCTACATATAAATTTATCACTCAAATGCTCAAAGGGGTAGGGTCACAAAGCCCCTAAATTGGCCCTGTTTCTTAACATTTGAATTGATTGAATATTATTGGGGATTTGATACTTTGTTAAATTCTTCACTAAATTATTTGTTGAGATTTTGTAAATACTGCATTTATCAGAACCTTTAAGCCCTTTGAAAACCCCAAAATCGGCAATTTTCCTTGAAATTGCTACAAAACCTGCATGTTCCTTTAAAATTAGCATTGGCCACATTCATCGAGAAACATGAAAAGTTTACAAATGAAAGATAATCATCATATCTTCTTGTCAATAAAGTTTTATGTTTCTCAACGCATGTGGCCATATTGAAATTCTCCTCTACAGACACATTTTTTAGCATTTTCGACCATGTTTCGTCAATAACATCAAAATGACGTCATTTGATGTTGTCATAAGACTTCCTATGGTCCTTCGATTCGTGATATAATCCTTTCATTAAAAGCGGGAAACATTCATTATATTTCATGTGATATATCAAGTATTTCTCATCAAGTTTAATTTTAAGGAAACATGCAGGGCCGTTTTAGAGGCTTCGTGGTCCTACCCCTTTAACCGTAAAGAGGAAAATACAGTAAAATGTTTCATACCCTCCAATCCAGCTTTATGACCAAAAGGCCAGTTCTGTTCTAGCTGTGAGTCCGGTACTCCATACAGTCCATGATGTGAGTGCATGTCTCCGTACATACCAGGGTGGGGCTGGGAACCGTCATCCTCATAACAATCCTCCCCAAACTGGTAAAACTCATCCTCTATATCACTCGTCAGGCTCATCTGTCCTGCCCTGCCCATCCCTCTACGTGTAGGGCCTCCTCCTGCAGCAGGGGAGCTAGGCGTGTTGTACCCCAGACTGGACCCTGCCCATGGAGACGTCAGGGGCTGCGGTAGGTTATACTGAGCAGGGTGTGGTCGGTAGGCTGAGGGAATTGGGGGAGGGGGCAGGTACTGAGCATTCTGTCTGTTGTATAGAGATAACTGCTCCTGTTGAATATGAAGAGAAATAATAGATTTGTTTACACACGAGGACAAAATGATCTCTTTTACAGCTCCATGTTTATTTTGTTTAATACATTAAGTACATACCTTGAGTTGGGATATCATGACAAGGTTTTCCACCTATTTACATGTAATTTTTATTTTTGGGTTTCTGTGTTATTAGTCCCCTACCGGCAACGCCGAAGGGGACTCTTAGTTTCCTCTCGGTCTGTCTGTCTGAATATTTGTATTCATTGTATTTTACCTTGAGTTGTCATATCATATTCTTATTTTCAATCAGGTTGGCTCTGTCAGGGATTTTTCAGGGTATTTTACTTTGGGTCCAGGGTCCGTTAAAATTGGGAAAAATCGCGGCATTTCAATGAAATTGGGAATATTCGAATTCCTACAGTTTAATTGATTCTCAATGGAATAAATCATTACACAGATATATAACTCCTTCTTATTCAAAGTGTCTTCAATAAAAGAAACAAAGTACAAGTAAAGCCATCTATTCTTTAGATTGTGTTTCAAAGGACATCAACTTCTAGGATCTGGAACAGGCATCTGTTCAGAGTCAGAGGGGCTACTTTAATGATCATGATCAATCAGGATTCAGATTCAAAGTCAGTGTTTGACGGGGGACATTCCTACTGTCCGAGTCGCCTCATTCTGTTTACTGAACATTAACTATTTTCTGTTGTTTCTTTTATAGTCACTATCAAAAATTTTATTTTGAAGAACGTATCTATCCTCTACAAAGAAGATGTACTCCCTTTTGTAATTTTTTGTTATCAGATTTGCTTTTTATAAGACGACATGGTCCTGGGTTCCCAATACTGGAGATATGATTTGATGACTAAAATGTGAACCTATACCGGATAAAAGATTTTTGACCAATTTACATATCGATCATTAATGTCGTATTTCTATTAGGTATTTCAGTTGACATTATTTTGCTCTTTATTGAAGAACACTTTAACAAAAAATAAATAGGTTCAAATTGGGAAATTTCAATCAAAAATTGGGAAAATACAGGCCATTTTGGCGTTGGGAATGGGTCCGATAATCGGACCCAAAAACGGACTTGAAAAATCCCTGTCTGTATTTGTTTTGTGTTATTGTATTTTACCTTGAGTTGTCATATCATATTCTGATTTACAATCAGGTTGGCTCTGTATTTGTTTTGTGTTATTGTATTTTACCTTGAGTTGTCATATCATATTCTGATTTACAATCAGGTCGGCTCTGTATTTGTCTTGTGTTATTGTATTTATTGTATTTTACCTTGAGTTGACGTATCATATCCTGATTTTCTATCTGGTCTGCTCTGTATTTGTTCTGTGTTTCCACCACCTCTTTCATTTTCTCCTTCATTTCCTGTATGGTATCTAGTGCTGTTTGTAGCTTGGTTTCCAGCACCCAGATTCTTGCGTCCAGTCTCTCTGGGCTCGGCCTTGACCGTCCACCACTCCTCTGTAAAGTAAACATGATAATGATCACTACATATATTCATATACATGTACGTAATGTTTAAGACATGCAAAGTGAGCTACCAAATCTTAATATGATAGTGAGAAAAGACTGATTTTTTAACTGTTGCAAAAATATCATCAGTTCTTTTTAGACAATTTTGTTTTTAATTTAATCTCCATGTATATTTCCATATTTTGAAGACCTAATTATTATAATAAACACAACTTATTTAAATGTTCTAATGAAAGTGCTTCTAATATATAAATATACATGCATCTTTCTGTACAACCAAAAATACATCTGTAAAGAAGAGAGCTTATGATGAAACTAAAATGGATACAGAATGAAAAAATGCAATGATCGCTGTGCGATATAAGTCCCCTACCGGCGGCATAAATTTATGACTTGCATCTCTGTTCATCAGTTCATCTTCTGCAACAACAGCCAAGAAAAGTCTGGGAAACTGAATTCACGAAATTTGCTAAGTCCAAGGGCCATAACTCTTGTGAAAATTAGTCAATCTAAATTAAACTCAAATCTGCATCACACTATAATGTATTCACATACAAAAAATCAGCTCATTATCTTCAATAACAGGCATGAAAAAGTCTGGGAGACTAAAAATTTCATGAAATTTGCTAAGTCCAAGGGCCATAACTCTTGTAAGAATAGGCCAATGGAAACCAAACTCAAACTTGGTCTGTATCACACTGAGATGTATTCATTTACCAAAAATCAGTGCATTAATTTGCAATAGAACCAAAGAAAAGTCCGGAAACTGAAATTTTCATAAAATTTGCTAAGTCCAAGGGCCATAACTCTTGTAAAAATAGGTCAATCGAAAGCAAACTCAAACTTGATCTGTATCCCATTGAGATATATCCACATACCAAAAATGAGTTCAATATATCCAACAACAGCGGAAAAAAGTCCGGAAAACTAAAATTTTCATAAAATTTGCTAAGTCCAAGGGCCATAACTCTTGTAAAATTAGGTCAATCGAAAGCAAACTCCCACTTAATCTGTATCACATTGAGATATATCCACATACCAAAAATGAGTTCAATATATGCAACAACAGCGGAAAAAAGTCCGGAAAACTGAAATTTTCATAAAATTTGCTAAGTCCAAGGGCCATAACTCTTGTAAAATTAGGTCAATCGAAAGCAAACTCAAACTTGATCTGTATCACATTGAGATATATCCACATACCAAAAATGAGTTCAATATATGCAACAACAGCGGAAAAAAGTCCGGAAAACTGAAATTTTCATAAAATTTGCTAAGTCCAAGGGCCATAACTCTTGTAAAATTAGGTCAATCGAAAGCAAACTCAAACTTGATCTGTATCACATTGAGATATATCCACATACCAAAAATGAGTTCAATATATGCAACAACAGCGGAAAAAAGTCCGGAAAACTGAAAATGGGACAGACGGACAGACGGACAGACAGACGGACGGACAGACAGACAGACCGAGAGGAAACTAAGAGTCCCCTTCGGCGTTGCCGGTAGGGGACTAATAACCTGTGTTACACTGTAGCTTGAAGGTCTTAGTGCAGCCGCTGGTGTACTAAAGTTTGGAGGTTCAGGGAGGGACACAGATTCCTCCTGACAGCTGAGAGGTTCCCTTGGGGGTCTGGCTGTAGGCGTACCAAAACTCTCTTCCCCTGAGTCCTTCTCACTCCCCTCTCTGGCATCCTGATATAACACACTCTCTACTAGAGCTGAAATTGTTGAAATACATGCACAATGCTTTAGTTAGAATTTGCTATGGTTGTGTATTTCAAATAAATCTTTTGCTTTGAATGAAAATAGAAAATAGTAAGCAACATTGTTTCTTACAATGTGATGTTACAATTAAAATCAACAACATTAGATATCAATGTTCGACAATAAATTTCAAAACCAATTTTGCCTCTCTAGGACATTTGTAGTCCTGATCTAATTCTAAATGGAAACATGAAACATTCATGTACATTTATAGCTGTTTTATCACTAGTACGTGTACAAGTGAAAAAGTAAAGTCTAAAATATACATGTACATCTGCTTTAATCTGTTCATGTTGTTATCTCTCTAAAACTTCTGTATAAAAGTAGCATAAATACGTACACACTCCACTGGCACTTGCCCTCAGTGTATCCAAGTAATTAACACATTCGTCTATATCTGTTGGAATCACTCTGTGCAACTCCTAAAATTAGACAGCACTACTTGTATTTACACGCATAAAGTGCATCTTTCCCGTACAAATCAATATGACACATCATTCTATCATCCTCCTCATTCCATCCACTTCATGATGGACACGATCAACTATAACCTTAACATTTTTATTAGATATTTCCTAAAAACAATTTGATGGCCATCTATTGTGTCGTCCAGTGCCCAAGTTTTTCTTTTTTCAATGCCATAATGAAATTGGCCTTTGACTCCTGACTTTGAAAATTCAATGGTGTTGCTTTTTTCATCATGATTAATTAGCCTTTTTAATATTTTCTGTTCTTGAACATGTAAATATAAGGTGAGGTACGACTAAAGTTGTCATGTTGATTCTACATGATCAGTGTAATGTTATCAGACAGTCTTTTTTAGCATTTTGAAATATATACTACCTACATACATGTTATATACAACCTACATGTCACTTGCTAACTTACATGATTTTTGTTAGCCTGTATTCTCTCTGATGTTTGGTATAACATGTCTAGTGACCTCTCTACTAACGCTATCCTCTGATCGTTACTGTACTACTATCTATCGGTTACTACTTACATGATTTTTTTTTGGCCTGTATCCTCTCTGATGTTTGGTATAACATGTCTAGTGACCTCTCTACTAACGCTATTCTCTGATCATAATTGTACTACTATCTATAGTTTACTACTTACATGATTTTTGTTAGCCTGTATTCTCTCTGATGTTTGATATAACATGTCTAGTGACCTCTCTACTAACGCTATCCTCTGATCATTACCGTCCTCCGTGTCTGGATCTATCTGATCTGCCAGGGTTCTGTATATCTGTATTTACATGTACAACAAATGTAACAATAGTACTAATGAACTAATCACTTGATTATATAAAGTTTCTGCCAGTTAACACTTACATGTAATCAGTTATCACTTCTAACATACACGTACATGTACATTATACAGTACATGAACTTCAACCAATATTAGTGCTTAAAGTTAAAGTCTAATTGGTATTTAGCAAAAATTCTTTTTTTTTTAATTTTTAGGGTTTTAGTCAAAATTCAGTCACTGACTAATTAAGTTCAGCATTTACCTCTAATTTGTAAAACATACAGTATGCTACATTTTCTCTGACCTCATACAATGATTATTTTATAATTTCAAACAGCTACAAGTATTAGAAACGCCTTCATTTTGAATATACCTGTGATATATAGAAAGCTGCCCATGGTGACTTTAGAGTCTCAAACATTTCCTTGGCTTCCTCATATCTTCCCTCACGCATAGCAACAGTTGCTAGGGAGAATTTCGCCTGCTCTATGAGTCCAGGAACTTGTTTGGGATCTAGGTCAACGTTTTGGTTGTCTGGAAATATCCTTTCTTTGGGACAAGGAATTCGGACATTTCTGTAAAATTTATACATAGACATGTATTACTGATAGTTAATATTATATGTGCTGATATTCCACACGAATCTTAATCTCAAGGGAATATCATCTTTATATATCTGCTTGATTGCATTAGAAATGAGGGGTGCCATTTTTTCCAAAATGTCTGTCAAATACAGTACAAACTTTTATAGATGTCACACTTTTTACGCCTCAGCTTTACACTTGAACTTACACCTAACATTACATGTAATGATGTCAAGATTAATTCGAGTACACAGTAGTAAGAGTTGACAATAGAAAGTGACCTTTGACAGTTACTTTAATTGACTTTAAATGTAAAAATGAAAGAATGCTTTTACATCAAAGAAATTGACAAATATATAGGTAGCCTTAACATGATCTTCTGACAACTGTTTGATTAGAATAACATGTAAATCTTATAAATGATATCATTAATTAATTATGACCTCTTGACACCAGACTAATTAAGATTACCTGTAAAATATGTGAAGTGTGACATGTAAAGTGAAATTCATCATCAGTAAGATAATGATGATCAGCAATGCAAAATAAAACATAATAAATATAATGATGATCAGCAATCGTTACCTCCTGTCACCAGACTAATCAAAATTACATGTCACTTATGTCCCTTTACATGTAAAATGAAACATAATAAATATAATGATGATCAGCAATTGTGACCTCCTGACACCAGACTAATTAAGATTACATGCAACTTATGCCCCTTTACATGTAAAATGAAACATAAATATAATGATGATCAGTAATTGTGACCTCCTGACACCAGACTAATTAAGATTACATGTAACTTATGTCCCATTTACATGTAAAATGAAACATAATAAATGTAATGATGATCAGTAATTGTGACCTCCTGACACCAGACTAATTAAGATTACATGTAACTTATGTCCCTTTACATGTAATATGAAACATAAATATAATGATGATCAGTAATTGTGACCTCCTCACACCAGACTAATTAAGATTACATGTAACTTATGTCCCTTTACATGTAAAATGAAACATAAATATAATGATGATCAGTAATTGTGACCTCCTGACACCAGACTAATTAAGATTAAATGTAACTTATGTCCCATTTACATGTAAAATGAAACATAATAAATGTAATGATGATCAGCAATTGTGACCTCCTGACACCAGACTAATTAAGATTACATGTAACTTATGTCCCTTTACATGTAAAATGAAACATAAATATAATGATGATCAGCAATTGTGACCTCCTGACACCAGAATAATTAAGATTACATGTAACTTATGTCCCTTTACATGTAAAATGAAACATAATAAATGTAATGATGATCAGCAATTGTGACCTCCTGACACCAGACTAATTAAGATTACATGTAACTTATGTTCCTTTACATGCAAAATGAAACATAATAAATATAATGATGATCAGTAATTGTGACCTCCTGACACCAGACTAATTAAGATTACATGTAACTTATGTTCCTTTACATGTAAAATGAAACATAATAAATATAATGATGATCAGTAATTGTGACCTCCTGACACCAGACTAATTAAGATTACATGTAACTTATGTCCCTTTACATGTAAAATGAAACATAATAAATATAATGATGATCAGCAATTGTGACCTCCTGACACCAGACTAATTAAGATTACATGTAACTTATGTTCCTTTACATGCAAAATGAAACATAATAAATATAATGATGATCAGCAATTGTGACCTCCTGACACCAGACTAATTAAGATTACATGTAACTTATGTTCCTTTACATGCAAAATGAAACATAATAAATATAATGATGATCAGTAATTGTGACCTCCTGACACCAGACTTATTAAGATTACACGTAACTTATGTCCCATTTACACGTAAAATGAAACATAATAAATGTAATGATGATCAGCAATTGTGACCTCCTGACACCAGACTAATTAAGATTACATTTAACTTATGTCCCATTTACATGTAAAATGAAACATAAATGTAATGATGATCAGCAATTGTGACCTCCTGACACCAGACTAATTCAGATTACATGTAACTTATGTCCCTTTACATGTAAAATGAAACATAAACAGATGATTTATTGCAGTCCAATTCTGATTTCCATGTTAACGTACATTCTTTATCCAATTACATTGTAATTCTGTGCCCAATTTCACAATTCTTACGAAAAAAGTCAATAATTTTCGTAACTTTCATCATGGAATAAAATGTTGCAAAGTTTTTCAATTTAGATTGTATTATGTTTTCTTTTATCATTTCTACATACTAAATATGAATTAAAAAACAAAACTTCGCTAAATCTAGTTAGAAATTAGAACTAAGCAATCAAAAGTTACGAAAATTCCCGAAATTATTAGTAAGAATATTTGTGAAACAGGCTGCAGCTTTCATTATTTTCAGACAAACCTGTACATTGTTTATGGAGCATAAGAGCTCAATGCAAAAGTAGTAGTACTGTATAACGTGAATTTTTCGCGAGTATCAAATTTCGTGATTTTATGGTAAAATAGGGTGTCTTTATTTTCGCGAGTACAATTTTTCGCGATTCCTGAAATACAAACAAATGTGTTCATATGATGTTACTGTATTGTACCTTTCATTATTTCAGTTTAAGTAAGAATACACTCAATTCACTCCTCATTACGTTTAATCAGAAAAAGTGAAGAATGACTCATGTACCATATAAACAAATGTAACGGATAAAACAATTTATGATATACCTTATCAAACACAATCTTTCATGAGAATAATTTTTTGCGATTCCAAATCCCTTGCGAATATAGCAAAAATTAGTATCTCGCATAAATTTCTGGTTATACGGTAGAAGTGAACCTACATGTATTGTGTTGTGATACAAGACAATCTGCCAGTACATGTAGTATTCTAAGATGTAACCGTCAAACTAATCATGTGGTATTCCCAAGGTAAACCCCAAGCTGGTCGGAAAACTTGTAAATTTGAAACCCCCCCTCCCCCATTAGGTACATGTACAGTACAAATAATTACACGTAGGACAAAATTTTTACCTGTAATGACCTTTACATGGGATCTTTGTGTATACAGTGTCAACAATTTGATGGATTATGCCCCATTGTTTTGATAATAAACACTACCGCAGCAGCATGCTATAGAGTATTGTTTTAACAAACATAGCTATCAACACCTTGAGTTACATTGGTATCAGTAGAGAGCAGCTTACTGGAGTACAGATATTGCTGTCATGTGTATTAATTATTATTCAAATTGATGATTAATCAAAAGTATCAGAGAGAGCAAGACGAAAAGGAATAAAGCTAATTGGATTTACCATGATTGCAGTGAATGAAATACCCATTCTGTTCAAAATGCATATTCAGTAGAAGGTGCTACATCACTGCCTTGTCCCCTTGAAGACAACAGGGACATGTCTGTCTGTCTATCTGCAGGTTCTCTCTGTGCATCAGTCTTGCTATGATTCTTTTAATAAGGTGATGTTCACATTGCAATTATTATGCCCCCCCCTTTATAATGTAATTTAACATTTGTCATATATTTTGAATGGTAAGTGACAGGGCTGTCCATCTGTCCGTCTGACTGTCCATCACACATTATTCAAAGCATACCTCCTTTCCCTGTCCATGGATTTCAATCATATTTCACAGAAATGTTCTTAGGACCAAAGGGTGTGTCATGACCTTGAACTAAGTTCAAAGGTCAAGCTCACAATAGACATAATGGCCAAAACCTTCTCCAGAGCATAACTTCTTCACTTGTGGAGGGATTTCAATAAGATTTCACAGAATTGTTCCTTAGGATGTAAGGGTATGTCATGATCATGAACCAAGGTCAAGGTCTAAATAAACTTCATGGTCAAAACCTTGTCTTAGGCATAACTCCTTTGATCCCCTGTTCATGGATTTCTATTATATTACACAGAAACGTTCCTTAGGATCTAAGAATGTGTCATGACTTTGAACTGATGTCAAAGGTCAAGGTCATAATAGACATCATGGTCAAAACATTGTCCGGAGCATACATTGTAAATCTTTCCCCTGTTTCTGGATTTCAATAATATTTCATAGAATTGTTCCATAGGACCTAAGGGTGTGTCATGACCTTGAACCAAGGTTAAAGGTCATGGTCACACTAGACATTATTGTCCAGAACATAACTCATTCCCCTGTGAATGCATTTCAATAATATTACACAAAAATGTTCCTTATGACCTAAGGTTATGTCATAAACTTGACCCGCTGTCAAAGGTCAAGGTCAAAATAGACACCATGATCAAAACTTTGTCCGGGGCAGAACTCCTTTCCCTGTTCATGGATTTCAATAATATTGCACAGAAATGTTCCTTTGGACCTAAGAGTATGTAATTTCCTTGAACCAAGGTGATAAGTCAAGGGTCAAAGTCAAAATAGACATCAAGTTCAAAACCTTCTCCAGAGCATAATACATGTATATTCCCCTGTGGGTGTTGATGGATTTCAATAATATTTAACAGATATGTTCCTCAGGACCTAAGGGTGTTTCATGACCTTGACATTTTAGTCGTCATGGTCAAAACATTGTCCTGAGCATAATTCCATCCCCTTTCATAGATTTCAATAGTATTTCACAGAAATGTTCCTTAGAACCTAAGAATATGTCATTAACCAAGGTCATTGATCAGAGGTCAAGGTCACAATAGACTTCATTGTCAAAACCTTGTCAGAGCATAACTCCTTCCCCTGTTTATGGATTTTAATAATATTATGCAGAAATGTTCCTTAGGACGTAAGGGTGTGTCATGACCTCGAAACAAAAGGCAAGGTCACAATATACATCATAGTCAAAACCTTGTTCAGAATATAACTCTTTCTCCTGTAGATGAGATATTATATTTCACAGAAATGTTCCTTAGGACCCAAGGGTGTGTCATGAATTTGAACCAAGGTTATAGGTTAAAGGTCAAGGTCATAATAGACATCATGGTCAGAACCTTGTCCTGGGCATAACTCCTTGCCCTGTCAATGGATTTCAATAACATTACACAGAATGTTCCTTAGGACTTAAGAGTGTGCCATGACCATGAACCAAGGTCATAGGTCAAAGATTAAAACAGATATTATGGTCAAAACTTTGTCCAGTGTATAATTCCTTCCCCTGTGTATGGGTTTCAATAAAATTTTACAGAATTGTTCCTTAGGGTGTGTCATGACATTGAACCAAGATCATGGGTCAAAGGTCATGTTAACAATGCATGGGTAGATAAAAGATAATATTTTAAAGGAATTTGCTGGGAGGATGTGATATTGTCCCATAAGGGGCAAAACTCTAGTTTAGATGTGCATTTCTTGTGACAAGGTATTTCCATTGGTACCAAAATTTTAGGCTGTGAACTAGTCTACGAAATGACGAAGTCTGTCCGTCCGTAAGTCTGTCTGTCTGTCTGCGTCAACATTTTGGTTTTCCTGTTGTGTTACAGTCTTGCAGTTACATGTAAGTAAGCAGGAGACACGATTTTCAGATTAACAAATGCTTACACAAAGATATTGATGAAGCCTTAATTTCTTACAACTTTACCCCTTTCTCCAAGATATAGGATCAACATCACACAAATTTTCATAATTTTAGTTCCCAAAGTACATGAATTGTATAAATAATGTTCTCTGTATATCTCAGAATTGATTTGTAAATATTTATTTTTCGATGGATTGAGTTTAAAACCTAAAAGGAAGAACAGGACACATTATTTGTATCATGATCAATATTCAATGATACCTATTCCTGTCCTTTTAGGGTATAAACTGGATCCATCGAAAAAAAAAATTGACTCACCATTGACAAATTTACATGTAAATGAATGCTAATCAAAGAAATCTTGTAGTTACTTGTAAGAAAGCGGCCTATACGGTTTTCAGATTTACACATGCTTATATAGAGGTACTGACTGAACCTATTTCTGCAATTTATGTCCATGGTTTTGTTTTATTAGTAGTCTTTGTGTTAAGTGTATTGATAGCATCCTTGGCGTTTAGTTCTTAATCATCTTTGTCTCTTTTGTATGTCTGTTAGTGCTTGTCCCCTCTGTGTATTCACATTTGTTTGGGTTTTTGGGGTTTTTTTTAGGGGGGGGCAGATTGTAAACATGTATACCTATGTTTATACCACTGTAAGCGAGGTTTTATTTTCAAACATTTGTCATCTAAAAGTCCATTTCAGACATTTTGAGTTCATTCAGCCAGAACTGACAGGCGTGTAATGCTCTGTTTGCCTTGCTCTTGTTAACAAAGAAACTAGTTCCATAAAAACTGATCATTTCTGAAATATTGCCATGTAAATACATGCTAATCAAAGGAGTCTTGCAGTTACATGTAAGTAAGCAGGAGACACGATTTTCAGATTAACAAATGCTTACACAAAGATATTGATGAAGCCTTAATTTCTTACAACTTTACCCTTTTCTCCAAGATATAGGATCAACATCACACAAGTTTTCATAATTTTAGTTCCCAAAGTACATGTTTTGTATAAATAATGTTCTCTGTATATCTCAGAATTGATTTGTTAATATTTATTTTTCGATGGATTGAGTTTATACCTAAAAGGAAGAACAGGACACATTATTTGTATCATGATCAATATTCAATGATACCTATTCCTGTCCTTTTAGGGTATAAACTCCATCCATCGAAAAAAAAAATTAATTTCACTCACCATTGACAAATTTACATGTAAATGAATGCTAATCAAAGAAATCTCGTAGTTACATGTAAGAAAGCGGCCTATACGGTTTTCAGATTTACACATGCTTATATAGAGGTACTGACTGAACCTATTTCTGCAATTTTATGTCCATGGTTTTGTTTTATTAGTAGTCTTTTGTGTTAAGTGTATTGATAGCGTCCTTGGTGTTTAGTTCTTAATCATCTTTGTCTCTTTTGTATGTCTGTTAGTGCTTGTCCCCTCTGTGTATTCACATTTGTTTGGGTTTTTTAGGGTGTATGGGGGGGGGATTGTAAACATGTATACCTATGTTTATACCACTGTAAGCGAGGTTTTATTTTCAAACATTTGTCATCTAAAAGTCCATTTCAGACATTTTGAGTTCATTCAGCCAGAACTGACAGGCGTATAATGTTTTGTTTGCCTTGCTCTTGTTAACAAAGAAACTAGTTCCATAAAAACTGATCATTTCTCAAATATTGCCATGTAAATACATGCTAATCAAAGGAGTCTTGCAGTTACATATAAGTAAGCAGGAGACACGATTTTCAGATTAACAAATGCTTACACAAAGATATTGATGAAGCCTTATTTTCTTACAACTTAACCCCTTTCTCCAAGATACAGGATCAACATCACACAAATTTTCATAATTTTAGTTCCCAAAGTACATGTTTTGTATAAATAATGTTCTCTGTATATCTCAGAATTGATTTGTAAATATTTATTTTTCGATGGATTGAGTTTATACCTAAAAGGAAGAACAGGACACATTATTTGTATCATGATCAATATTCAATGATACCTATTCCTGTCCTTTTAGGGTATAATCTCGATCCATAGAAAACAAAAATTGACTCACCATTGACAAATTTACATGTAAATGAATGCTAATCAAAGAAATCTCGTAGTTACATGTAAGAAAGCGGCCTATACGGTTTTCAGATTTACACATGCTTATATAGAGGTACTGACTGAACCTATTTCTGCAATTTTATGTCCATGGTTTTGTTTAATTAGTAGTCTTTTGTGTTAAGTGTATTGATAGCGTCCTTGGTGTTTAGTTCTTAATCATCTTTGTCTCTTTTGTATGTCTGTTAGTGCTTGTCCCCTCTGTGTATTCACATTTGTTTGGTTTTTTTTGGGGGGGGGGATTGTAAACATGTATACCTATGTTTATACCACTGTAAGCGAGGTTTTATTTTCAAACATTTGTCATCTAAAAGTCCATTTCAGACATTTTGAGTTCATTCAGCCAGAATTGCCAGGCGTATAATGCTCTGTTTGCCTTGCTCTTGTTAACAAAGAAACTAGTTCCATAAAAACTGCTCATCTCTCAAATATTGCCATGTAAATACATGCTAATCAAAGGAGTCTTGCAGTTACATGTAAGTAAGCAGGAGACACGATTTTCAGATTAACAAATGCTTACACAAAGATATTGATGAAGCCTTATTTTCTTATAACTTTACCCCTTTCTCCAAGATATAGGATCAACATCACACAAATTTTCATAATTTTAGTTCCCAAAGTACATGTATTGTATAAATAATGTTCTCTGTATATCTCAGAATTGATTTGTAAATATTTATTTTTCGATGGATTGAGTTTATACCTAAAAGGAAGAACAGGACACATTATTTGTATCATGATCAATATTCAATGATACCTATTCCTGTCCTTTTAGGGTATAAACTCGATCCATCGAAAAAAAAATTTGACTCACCATTGACAAATTTACATGTAAATGAATGCTAATCAAAGAAATCTCGTAGTTACATGTAAGAAAGCGGCCTATACGGTTTTCAGATTTACACATGCTTATATAGAGGTACTGACTGAACCTATTTCTGCAATTTTATGTCCATGGATTTGTTTAATTAGTAGTCTTTTGTGTTAAGTGTATTGATAGCGTCCTTGGTGTTTAGTTCTTAATCATCTTTGTCTCTTTTGTATGTCTGTTAGTGCTTGTCCCCTCTGTGTATTCACATTTGTTTGTTTTTTTTGGGGGGGGGGGGATTGTAAACATGTATACCTATGTTTATACCACTGTAAGCGAGGTTTTATTTTCAAACATTTGTCATCTAAAAGTCCATTTCAGACATTTTGAGTTCATTCAGCCAGAATTGACAGGCGTATAATGCTCTGTTTGCCTTGCTCTTGTTAACAAAGAAACTAGTTCCATAAAAACTGCTCATCTCTGAAATATTGCCATGTAAATACATGCTAATCAAAGAAGTCTAAGACTTGCAGTTACATGTAAATAAGCAGGAGACACGATTTTCAGATTAACAAATGCTTACACAAAGATATTGATGAAGCCTTATTTTCTTACAACTTTACCCCTTTCTCCAAGATATAGGATCAACATCACACAAATTTTCATAATTTTAGTTCCCAAAGTACATGTTTTGTATAAATAATGTTCTCTGTATATCTCAGAATTGATTTGTAAATATTTATTTTTCGATGGATTGAGTTTATTCCTAAAAGGAAGAACAGGACACATTATTTGTATCATGATCAATATTCAATGATACCTATTCCTGTCCTTTTAGGGTATGAACTCGATCCATCGAAAATAAAGCCTGTGTTTGTGAAACACGAATGCCCCCGGTGGCATCTTTGTTAGTATGAACACTATTTTCTGTTAAGTACATGTATGTGAGGTCACTGGGTTAAAAGGTCAAAGGTCAAGGTCACGAGGTCAAAAATTTTGGTATCAATGGAAAGGTCTTCTCACAAGGAATACACATATGAATATGAAAGCCCTATCACTTACCATTCAAAAGTTATGCCAAATGTTAAAGTTTTTGAAATGCAGGTCAAAGGTTAAGGTCATGAGGTCAAAAATTTTGGTATCAATGGAAAGGACTTGTCACAAGGAATACACATGTGAAATATGAAAGCCCTATCACTTCCCATTCAAAAGTTATGCCCACTGTTAAAGTTTTTGAAAAGTAGGTCAAAGGTCAAGGTCAAGGTCATGAGGTCAAAAATTTTGGTATCAATGGAAAGGTCTTGTCACAAGGAATACACATGTGAAATATGAAAGCCCTATCACTTCCCATTCAAAAGTTATGCCCAATGTTAAAGTTTTTGAAAAGTAGGTCAAAGGTCAAGGTCAAGGTCACGAGGTCAAAAATTTTGGTATCAATGGAAAGGTCTTGTCACAAGGAATACACATGTGAATTATGAAAGCCCTATCACTTCCCATTCAAAAGTTATGCCCAATGTTAAATTTTTACAAAAGTAGGTCAAAGGTCAAGGTCAAGGTCACGAGGTCAAAAATTTTGGTATCAATGAAAAGGTCTTGTCACAAGGAATACACATGTGAAATATGAAAGCCCTATCACTTCCCATTCAAAAGTTATGTCCAATGTTAAAGTTTTTCGAACAAACAGACAGACAAACAGACGGACAGGCCAAAAACTATACGCCCCCGAATCTTTGATTCCGGGGGCATAAAAAAAATTTGACCCACCATTGACAAATTTACATGTAAATGAATGCTAATCAAAGAAATCTCGTAGTTACATGTAAGAAAGCGGCCTATACGGTTTTCAGATTTACACATGCTTATATAGAGGTACTGACTGAACCCTATTTCTGCAATTTTATGTCCATGGATTTGTTTTATTAGTAGTCTTTTGTGTTAAGTGTATTGATAGCGTCCTTGGTGTTTAGTTCTTAATCATCTTTGTCTCTTTTGTATGTCTGTTAGTGCTTGTCCCCTCTGTGTATTCACATTTGTTTGGGTTTTTTAAGGGGGGGGGGGGGGCGGATTGTAAACATGTATACCTATGTTTATACCACTGTAAGCGAGGTTTTATTTTCAAACATTTGTCATCTAAAAGTCCATTTCAGACATTTTGAGTTCACTCAGCCAGAACTGACAGGCGTATAATGCTCTGTTTGCCTTGCTCTTGTTAACAAAGAAACTAGTTCCATAAAAACTGATCATCTCTGAAATATTGCCATGTAAATACATGCTAATCAAAGGAGTCTTACAGTTACCTGTAAGTAAGCAGGAGAAAGGAGGGGATCTCCAACAACACTAGGTTGCAGCACCCACAGCAAAATCCCAAAACACCCATGCAAAAAACACAGAAGGAGACACGATTTTCAGATTAACAAATGCTGACACAAAGATATTGATGAAGCCTTATTTTCTTACAACTGTACCCCTTTCTCCAAGATATAGGATCGACATCACACAAATTTTCATAAGTTTTGTTCCCAAAGTACATGTATTGTATAAATAATGTTCTCTGTATATCTCAGAATTGATTTGTAAATATTTATTTTCCGATGGATTGAGTTTATACCTAAAAGGAAGAACAGGACTCATTATTTGTATCATGATCAATATTCAATGATACCTATTCCTGTCCTTTTAGGGTATAAACTCGATCCATCGAAAAAAAATTTGACTCACCATTGACAAATTTACATGTAAATGAATGCTAATCAAAGAAATCTCGTAGTTACATGTAAGAAAGCGGCCTATACGGTTTTCAGATTTACACATGCTTATATAGAGGTACTGACTGAACCTATTTCTGCAATTTTATGTTCATGGATTTGTTTTATTAGTTGTCTTTTGTGTTAAGTGTATTGATAGCGTCCTTGGTGTTTAGTTCTTAATCATCTTTGTCTCTTTTGTATGTCTGTTAGTGCTTGTCCCCTCTGTGTATTCACATTTGTTTGGGTTTTTGGGGTTTTTTTAGAAGGGGGGGGGGGGGCGGATTGTTAACATGTATACCTATGTTTATACCACTGTAAGCGAGGTTTTATTTTCAAACATTTGTCATCTAAAAGTCCATTTCAGACATTTTGAGTTCATTCAGCCAGAATTGACAGGCGTATAATGCTCTGTTTGCCTTGCTCTTGTTAACAAAGAAACTAGTTCCATAAAAACTGCTCATCTCTCAAATATTGCCATGTAAATACATGCCAATCAAAGGAGTCTAAGACTTGCAGTTACATGTAAATAAGCAGGAGACACGATTTTCAGATTAACAAATGCTTACACAAAGATATTGATGAAGCCTTATTTTCTTACAACTTTACCCCTTTCTCCAAGATATAGGATCAACATCACACAAATTTTCATAATTTTAGTTCCCAAAGTACATGTTTTGTATAAATAATGTTCTCTGTATATCTCAGAATTGATTTGTAAATATTTATTTTTGATGGATTGAGTTTATTCCTAAAAGGAAGAACAGGACACATTATTTGTATCATGATCAATATTCAATGATACCTATTCCTGTCCTTTTAGGGTATGAACTCGATCCATCGAAAATAAAGCCTGTGTTTGTGAAACACGAATGCCCCCGGTGGCATCTTTGTTAGTATGAACACTATTTTCTGTTAAGTACATGTATGTGAGGTCACTGGGTTAAAAGGTCAAAGGTCAAGGTCACGAGGTCAAAAATTTTGGTATCAATGGAAAGGTCTTCTCACAAGGAATACACATATGAAATATGAAAGCCCTATCACTTACCATTCAAAAGTTATGCCAAATGTTAAAGTTTTTGAAATGCAGGTCAAAGGTTAAGGTCATGAGGTCAAAAATTTTGGTATCAATGGAAAGGTCTTGTCACAAGGAATACACATGTGAAATATGAAAGCCCTATCACTTCCCATTCAAAAGTTATGCCCACTGTTAAAGTTTTTAAAAGTAGGTCAAAGGTCAAGGTCAAGGTCATGAGGTCAAAAATTTTGGTATCAATGGAAAGGTCTTGTCACAAGGAATACACATGTGAAATATGAAAGCCCTATCACTTCCCATTCAAAAGTTATGCCCACTGTTAAAGTTTTTGAAAAGTAGGTCAAAGGTCAAGGTCAAGGTCACGAGGTCAAAAATTTTGGTATCAATGGAAAGGTCTTGTCACAAGGAATACACATGTGAAATATGAAAGCCCTATCACTTCCCATTCAAAAGTTATGCCCACTGTTAAAGTTTTTGAAAAGTAGGTCAAAGGTCAAGGTCACGAGGTCAAAAATTTTGGTATCAATGGAAAGGTCTTGTCACAAGGAATACACATGTGAAATATGAAAGCCCTATCACTTCCCATTCAAAAGTTATGCCCAATGTTAAATTTTTACAAAAGTAGGTCAAAGGTCAAGGTCAAGGTCACGAGGTCAAAAATTTTGGTATCAATGAAAAGGTCTTGTCACAAGGAATACACATGTGAAATATGAAAGCCCTATCACTTCCCATTCAAAAGTTATGTCCAATGTTAAAGTTTTTCGAACAAACAGACAGATAAACAGACAAACAGACGGACAGGCCAAAAACTATATGCCCCCGAATCTTTGATTCCGGGGGCATGAAAAAAAAATTGACCCACCATTGACAAATTTACATGTAAATGAATGCTAATCAAAGAAATCTCGTAGTTTACATGTAAGAAGCGGGCCTATACGGTTTTCAGATTTACACATGCTTATATAGAGGCACTGACTGAACCCTATTTCTGCAATTTTATGTCAATGGATTTGTTTTGTTCCCAAAGTACATGTATTGTATAAATAATGTTCTCTGTATATCTCAGAATTGATTTGTAAATATTTATTTTTCGATGGATTGAGTTTATACCTAAAAGGAAGAACAGGACTCATTATTTGTATCATGATCAATATTCAATGATACCTATTCCTGTCCTTTTAGGGTATAAACTCGATCCATCGAAAAAAAATTTGACTCACCATTGACAAATTTACATGTAAATGAATGCTAATCAAAGAAATCTCGTAGTTACATGTAAGAAAGCGGCCTATACGGTTTTCAGATTTACACATGCTTATATAGAGGTACTGACTGAACCTATTTCTGCAATTTTATGTTCATGGATTTGTTTTATTAGTTTCTTTTGTGTTAAGTGTATTGATAGCGTCCTTGGTGTTTAGTTCTTAATCATCTTTGTCTCTTTTGTATGTCTGTTAGTGCTTGTACCCTCTGTGTATTCACATTTGTTTGTTTTTTGGGGTTTTTTTATGGGGGGGATTGTAAATATGTATACCTATGTTTATACTACTGTAAGCGAGGTTTTATTTTCAAACATCTGTCATCTAAAAGTCCATTTCAGACATTTTGAGGTCATTCAGCCAGAATTGACAGGCGTATAATGCTCTGTTTGCCTTGCTCTTGTTAACAAAGAAACTAGTTCCATAAAAACTGATCATATCTGAAATATTGCCATGTAAATACATGCTAATCAAAGGAGTCTTGCAGTTACATGTAAGAAAGCAGGAGACACGATTTTCAGATTAACAAATGCTTACACAAAGATATTGATGAAGCCTTATTTTCTTACAACTTTACCCCTTTCTCCAAGATATAGGATCAACATCACACAAATTTTCATAATTTTAGTTCCCAAAGTACATGTTTTGTATAAATAATGTTCTCTGTATATCTCAGAATTTATTTTTAAATATTTATTTTTCGATGGATTGAGTTTATACCTAAAAGGAAGAACAGGACACATTATTTGTATCATGATCAATATTCAATGATACCTATTCCTGTCCTTTTAGGGTATAAACTCGATCCATCGAAAAAAAAATTTGACTCACCGTTGACAAATTTACATGTAAATGAATGCTAATCAAAGAAATCTCGTAGTTACATGTAAGAAAGCGGCCTATACGGTTTTCAGATTTACACTTGCTTATATAGAGGTACTGACTGAACCTATTTCTGCAATTTTATGTCCATGGTTTTGTTTTACTAGTAGTCTTTTGTGTTAAGTGTATTGATAGCGTCCTTGGTGTTTAGTTCTTAATCATCTTTGTCTCTTTTGTATGTCTGTTAGTGCTTGTCCCCTCTGTGTATTCACATTTGTTTGTTTTTTTGGGTTTTTTTTATGGGGGGATTGTAAACATGTATACCTATGTTTATAACCATTGTAAGCGAGGTTTTATTTTCAAACATTTGTCATCTAAAAATCCATTTCAGAGATTTTGAGTTCATTCAGCCAGAACTGACAGGCGTATAATGCTCTGTTTGCCTTGCTCTTGTTAACAAAGAAACTAGTTCCATAAAAACTGATCATATCTGAAATATTGCCATGTAAATACATGCTAATCAAATGAGTCTTGCAGTTACATGTAAGAAAGCAGGAGACACGATTTTCAGATTAACAAATGCTTATACAAAGATATTGATGAAGCCTTAATTCTTACAACTTGTGACTAAATGAATACTGGTCATGATACGAATGCTCCCTTTCTTTTTCCTTTAGGTACAACTCAAACCATCGAAAAAAATACTGCACTGAAACGATCTTTCAAATGACATGTAATTTAGAACCAGAATAATGAAATTTACAAGTACATGTAAATGTAAATTGACACTGAGGATCAGGGTCATTTGAATTTTTTCACCACAGGAAATAACGAATCGAGAGAATGTAGTTTTTTGTCTGGCAATCTGTCCTCCTTCTGTTTGCCTGCACAAAAACTTTCATCTGGGCTTTTGAATGGTAAGAGATGAAGGCTTTCATATTTTCCATTTGTATTCTTTTTTTGACTTTTGATTTCATGACATTGAAGTTTCTGTACTGGGGAACAAGTGTTTCCCCAAATAATCTTGTGTAACCATATGGCCTCTCCCCACAATAATTATGCTAATTAACTTATTCATCTTAATTAGTTACATGTATTGGAAATTGCGAACTTTACTATAGTAAATTCCTTGACTTAAGTTCAAACTCACATTGAGACAATTAATTCTAGTTTTGTAAACTCTGATATCGTTTAATTTGATTCCCACGATGCTGCTGAACACTGCAAGTAATTGCCACACCTGCGGACCCCTGCTTCCCACTAATCTTTTACAAGTGTTCACTCCATTAATTACTGTCTCAGTATCTAGCATTATCTTGCGTTTATCATATATTTACTATAGACACCAGTGACATTCACATGTACCAAAGAGTGAAAATCTGAATGCTTGCAACTGCTTGTAATATTATTTATTTAATACTCATTTCCTTAATTTTTACTATAGTATCTTGTAATGTTCATATCATGCCCTTACGGGCCCTTCTTTAGGTAATAAAGCATATCTTATCTTATCTTATCTTATCTTTAGTCTTTGTTTACCGTATGAGTTAATTGAAAGCTAATTGGAAATCTCCCCTGTAAAAGCCATTATTGTTCTGTATTTGGAAGAATCTAATTTGTCAAAATGTCTTTTTAATCAAAAACCAATTACTTATTATTTTGTGCAGGGGTTTGCAATTTCCAATCGTCCACATATATACTCGGCGCATCGTTTTGCAGATCACTCCAGTTTCAGTAGTGTTTAAGTTTAGGTTTAGACTCCGCTCTCGTACTGTCAACATGTAACGCTTTTAAATAAACTTAGAAGTTTTATTCGGACTTCTGTTTATAGTTTTCAAAATGACTGATTAATACACAACGCGAACTACACCCATAACCTGTAGGCTATAGGCTTACAATTTGTAATTTGATGCCGTGACCTAAACGAATCAGGGGAAAATATTATTACTGCCGTGTCCTAAACGAACCAGTGAATGCAGACGATGCACGCCGCGGAACCAGGATTTAACGACAAAACGATGAACTCTGAGCGATCGTAAAACACCGCGTGGGATCGAAACGTATGGTGTTGTGATTCCTTACATAGTTTTTTGGTATTTTTTTCATTTTCTAAACTAAACTTTACAAAACTGATGAGCCGTTGCAGCAGGGCAATGCCAAATAATTCCATCCATATGGTCCAGGTATATGAAAACTTCATAGTTTTTGCTAACACTTCAATAGTTTGTCGACGACAGAAAATCATGCCCTTTGACGAACTCTTGAAGTGTTTGCAAAAACTACAGACTTTTCAGGTATATCAACGATATGGGTTTACTTATTAGGCATTACCCTACTGCAACGTCTCATCAATTTTGTGCAGTATCACTTAAATGATGAGAAAACAATAAAATCATCCGTAACATCATACGTTTCGATCCCACGCGGTGGTAAAAGGTATGACACATTTATTTTCTCAACGTACTTTCAGATTGATTGACCATCTATTTCTGTTAATGTTATTTTTTTTAATTTTGAAAGTTTTAAGCGAAAAAGTATTGAAGAAATCGAATAATTTTTTTCTCTAA